>CM065676.1:9175644-9525644 GCA_033220385.1 Triplophysa yarkandensis | reverse complement strand
AGGATCTATATTAAAAGAATATTAAAGGAATATTAAATGAATGTACTTATTATGTACTCAATTATTTAACATATTGCCTTACATTTTTTAGTAATAATAATAATAATAACGATGATAATAATATGAAAAATCTAATAAGGATAAATACTTGGGTATTACTTTCATGAAGCCCTAAAACTTGCCCCAATAACCCCAAAAAATGCCAGTTTGAGTTGTCTGGACACCCTATGACATTTTTTCACTTCCCTCGCATACTTCACACTGTTTTCATGATGACTACACAATAATCTTCCTTATGTGACCGTCTTAAAATGTCTAAAGCTGAGGCTCAGCAGAATGCACCACTTTGTACCCAAAGCTCAGCTATTTTTGCACTAGCGGCCAGACCATCTCAGAGCATCTGCATTTTACATATTTAAAGATCAAGGTTAATGATTTAAACAGTCCTTCACTTTGTCCAGGAAGGGGGTAAAGATGCTATAAAGATCTCGATCCATCATGACCAAAGGAAGAAACAGAGATCAGTCTTATAGAGGGTACTGTATAGTGTTTCTGGGCAAAGCAAGGAAAGATTTTTTTAGATGGCCTATTCTGCATCTTTGGACTTTCCACTCATTTTAGCTGCCTGTTTTGCCCAAAGCACCAGGTTTCATTAATCCTATGGTTTAGAGCATTTATTTTGTGCTTTTGATGCCGGGTTGCGTAATAGTTATAGCAAAAGCCTTGAATCAAAGAAAAAACATCGACTAATGCCTACTGCATAAGCTGCAGAGGCCCAATCTGTCTGTCCTGTGAAGAGATGAAAACAGCGTATCGGGGGTTATGAAGGGATTTGAGAAGCAGGTCATCTCTTGATTTCCATCCATAAGCCTTTGTTTTAGTGTGATGCGTGCTTCATTAAATCCGTCCGTGGTCCGAACCCATCATGATCTCAAAACGAACATTAAATAAAAGTCTGTTCATTAGCTGATCTTTTTTTAATAACTTCATGATGATTTTGTTTGCTCTCGACACAATCAAAAGGATGAATCTCTGTTATAAGTGTACATATATGCCATGCTAGTCACATATTGTATTTGTTCCATGAATTAGTTTCTGTGGGACTTAAAAACATCAATTCTTATAACTCAGTCATGTCTACAAATCATCTTCTAAATGGCTCTGCGTATAAGATGAATTGTACAGCAGATTAAATTGTAACGTAAATAAAATGAGCTAGATAACTTGTGTATGTTGTTTGCCGAAATTGAAGTTGTTGTCGCCGCCCTCTGACCAGCTTTAGTGTTTTGTTCCCTGTTTGTAAAAGCGGGATTTAGATATGACAAAACGGGGGTCAGCTTGCTTCTTCCCAGGCTGTAGAGTCCTTCAGCGTACACTTGTACACACACAGTTCCGTCTCTATACACAGCTAAAGACAGCCAAAGACAGGTCACATTGATAATACACAAGTTAATGTATTCTCATTTCAATGACTGAAACAATAGCATTCAGCAATTAGGCATTCAAGTGATTTTCACAAAACCACTGAACCATCATGGGAGTCAAGATTCGAATTCGAATGTATAATTGTGACAAAACATAATTTCGATATATATATTATGTATTGTATGTCTTACTTATCAAATTCTCTGTACCGTGCTGTAAAAAATTTACTGCAAATATCAAATAGTTTTGCTTATAAAAAAACCTAACAATCATGTTACTTTGATTTTAGGTACCCACACAACTTATCTGTGAGAAGAAATATCAGCATGTTAATGTATGAAATATTAGCAAATCTACACAAGTACAAAGATATATATTAAGAAATTTATTATATCTGTAATACCAAACCTAAAAACCATAAGACTGGATTGTAGGAAATCAGTCACTGATTACAGATGAACTTAAAATGTTGCGTCCCATCACTTAATAATAAATACATGCATTTTCTCAATACTTTTACTCAAATACTTTACATTTAAACTTTTTTTTTACATTAATTAAAGTCCCTTATCCTTAATTTTCCATTGATGTGGAAATATATGGGTTAATTTTATTGTCAGATAACAGTAAGATAGTGTGAAGGATAACATTTGTTCGATGTAAACAAAGAAAAACTGCTGTGACATTCCACAAATAATATTGCTGTATGGGTTTGCATTGCTGGAGGACTATGTCAATAGCAAACTTAGAAATGAAAGAGTATTTAGAGACAACGAAGATTTCCTGACCCAAGATGATGACTGAAAAATCTGCCGTAAGCCAAACTTTTTGTGTGCTGAATTGACAACATTATGTTTAAGTTAAACACAAATTATATCATTAATAATAATTATTATTTTAACAGAGTGTTTACGTTTCCTAAAGCCTGTTAAGTTTAATGACAGTGAAGAGAGCCATGTGTCATTTATTTCTAAAACTAAGATTTCATGCAAAGAGAAAATATTTTAAGCAGGAACACCAAGCAATGATTTACACTCTATCCAATACTACGGAGTACACAGCTGGATTCAGTGGTCGAACGCTACACTGTCCGGTTCCATCCAATGGATATTTAGGAAATATAAGATTCAAATAATCAATTACATTTATGTCATACAAAGTACATTGCTAAAAAACTGTCCAGTATCATGTTTAAGTTTTATATTCACACGCACACACAAACACACATTTGCGCGTGTGACGTGTGTGTTTGTGTGTGTGTGGATAAAAAACTTAAACATGATACTGGACAGTTTTTAGCAATGTACTTTGTATGACATAAATGTAATTGATTATTTGAATCTTATATTTCCTAAATATCCATTACTTTTTGCGGTGTTAAACATTGTGTCGCGTTGAAGGGAAAACGCATAAAAAATACTAGGCCTTTGAAGCGATTTCTGTGGTTTTCTGGCGTACGCAGGGTTTTATAAATCTGAAAACTTTTGCGCACAAATTTTTTGTTTGAAATCTACGTAGAGTTTTACAAATGAGACCAAAACTTAAAACAGACACTGGTAAAACAGTAAAAAACATACTAGTTTCAAATATAGAACTCAAATATAGTAGAAGTAGCTAGGGTTGCATCGATCCGAAATCCCTATACTGGTATAGGTATCAGGCCCGATCCTGAGCTCATGTACTCGTACTCACAATAACACTTCGATACCAAAGACTGATACCCGTTCACATTATTGACAGAACTATCAGTGCACCGAGAAACCGGCAGCAGCAGAATGTCAGGCTCAGCAGTGTGGAAATATTTCTAAAGTAATGATGACCCACGCATGGACAACTGCTAAAAAATGTCGAGAGATAACCTGAGAGCCAAACAAATAACAAAGGTGCTTACACAATTCATTATTCTGGAAGATCAACCATTTTTAGGTGTTGATAACATGGGATTTTGTTGCCCTCTTAACGTTTTGGAGTGGAAGACTGTCGTGTCACAAATGCGGATTTGCCACAGATATATGACGCAATTAAAAAACGCATTGGAAGCAAGTGGCATTACATAAAAGCAATTAGCTTTACCATTGACTCTGGAGTTGAAGCATGAACCCCTTGTCTCTCATCAGCGAAACCAAGCAATGAATGGGTGACGATTTCACTCTACAGCAAATCATGCTTAATGGAAATCAATTTCGAGGCGGACATACGGTCCAGCAATAGTTCGCTTATTTGAGTAAATGCTTGCGACCAAAAGTGCTGTCCACAATGTGGTCCAAGGCAATGGCAAAAACATGGTAAAGGGCAAGGAGGAGGCCGCAGTTTCTAGTCTTTCATGTGTGGAGCTGGCCTTCACAGAGGTTCTGCTGTCACAGGGCAGTGTTACAGAAGCTGTGGGAGTGGAGCACAAAAATGTCATCCACTTTAAAAACTCCAACCTGACATACTCTCAGTTAAAGGATATTCAGACAGAGCTTGGTCAGCAAATAAAAAGTGTTCAGCTGAAACATGCAGGTATGCTCCTGTTTCTTAAAAAACCTGCCACTTACTTTTGAGAAATCATGTGAACTGATTGACTGTCTTTTGTTGTATAATGATTGCAAAAGGAAAAGGAGACTGTACAAATGCTCTGAGGAACATCTTAAAATAAAAGCTTATTAGTACTTAAATGATAGTGTTTCTCACAACAGTAAGACAATTCAATGTTAAATTTCACTTTATATTTACATTTATTCATTTAGCAGACACTTTTATCCAAAGCAATTTACAGTATTATGCAGTATTCAATCATCACTGCAGAGCAAACAGTGGTAAGATGTCTTACTCGAGGACACTTCAGTCATTGTCTGCTGGCACTGGGATTCGAACACACAACATTCAGCTTACAAGCTAACAAACTCTCTAACCATCAGACCGTGACTGACCCCTGGTACCAATTCCGATACCTATTTTATACTTTTGATTTTTTCTCTTTGTCTGTTTCTTTTTTCATTAATATTATTTTACTATGCCCTTGGTTTGGTTATGGAAAATATAAGATATTTTTGTACTTTGAAAACCTTGTGTCAAACAGAAAAAATGGATTTAAGATGTTACAGTTGTTAACATAATTAAAGAGAAGCTGTCTTAAAATACTACTCTCACTGTGTCAGACTTGTGAAGGATTACTTGGAATACTGCCACGTCCCAAAAAACAGATATCAGAAAAGTACTAAGAAAAAAATCACTATCGTACTCGGTCTTAAAAAATTGGAATTGGTACATCACAAGAAGTAGCATATAGAAATAACCTAATTTGAAAAGATTTGCCTGTTTATTTTTTCTCACACTGAAGATTGAAATCAAAGTTAAAGGTTACTTGATTCCGGTCAGTGATTTCTCTTGTGTACAGCAGCCCGAGGAGAAAGAATCCTTATGCCAGAGCAGAAATTCTTCAGTTCAAATATTTAAAATCTTCTTTTTTATCTTTTAAACATCAGCGTATTATTATATCAAATCATCATTTGAAAACAAATCCACATTAAGACACAAAACTGAGCAAAAATACTATGAAATCGGAAGATGTGGTCATTCAGTGACAGTAGAATGGCAGGATTTTACAAAAAAAACAGACATTCCGTATTCTTTAATGAGTTAAATAGAGTTTGAAATAAACACAAACAGTTGTTGATCTGCTTAGAGCATGATGCCCTTAAATCTACTGCTGTGACCTAACATTTAGTCGTTTTTTTATCCAAAGTGACTTCTGTCACTAATATTCATCAAATAACATTCCTGGGGGGATTTTATGCCAATAGTTATATAATATTATTATAAAATATAACCAACGACATTGCACATTGGCATTTTTTCATCAAATGTTTCAATGGATATGTAAATTTACAGTCTAACTACAGGATAAGTTTTGAAATCAATGCATTTGAACATATAATACCCTTTGAAATATTTAGAATATTTATTTTTGAATTATAAAAAATAAATATGTAAGATATATATATATATTTAAACCTTACACAACATGTTAATATAAAGTGACCTATATTTGTTTAAAGAAGAAAAAAATATTGTTTAAAAAATCGCTTTGTTTGTATATCAGATATAAAAAAGATGAAAGTAAATGTGATGCATGTGATGGACAACTCCTTTGCTCCTATGATCTTGGACTTAAGGTCAACTGACCTCATACATCCTCTATTATAGTAAATTTATTTGTTTTACATATTGTCCAAACGATTTTATTTATTGTTTAAAAAATACTGTACAAAAAATGGTAACCTTTGTACCGTGTGTTTGCATGTTTGTGTAGGACATCCCACGCCAGAACTAAGAGTGAATCAGCTGACCAAGCCGCACTTGCAGCCTGTCAAGAATCGGACTTAGCCAGATCAGTGGCCAGAGAACTATCTCCCAGCTTCTATCAACCAGGTACAGATTAACAAAAACTGTAAAAAATGTATCTATTGACTTGTCATGGTGTGTATACATGGTGTTACTATCCTAAATGGCCCACTTTGGAAAGTGACAATTCAACATGCTTATTTTTGATGGTTAATAATTCCCATAATTCCACGTTTTTTATTTCCCAGTTTTGATTAGTTTATGATTGTAAATATTTCAATGTTTTGACCCGTAGTTTAAATGTCATGATATTTCTGAATGAGTTTATAAACTCAGGCCTAATCAATAAAATGTCATAACATTATAGAACCCTATGATTTGCTGGTCATCAACAACAGGTTCTCCGGATTTATCTGAACATTTTTCAGAAAGGAGGAAAACAACGTTTAAGAGCCACATCAGAGAAATAGAATAAAAACTTTAGGCTTGTCAAGTGTGTGGTGCACCCAGTACAACGGTTATCAGTAAGTGCCCTCAGATAAGAAGAGGGCATGTCAAGTTACAGCACTATTGTACAGGACACCGCTTATGGAAAGGGTCCCAGAAAGAAACACTTCTCAGTTTTCAGAAACAAGCCCCACCCAAACCGGCACAAACTTCTGCCAGCTGAACAGAGGGAGGTCAGGGGAGAAAGGTCAAACTCACAAGGGTGTGGAACATAACCTTCTGCAGAACTATAACTGGATCTCACATTCTAGAAAAGAGAGAGAGAGAGAGAGAGAGAGAGAGAGAGAGAGAGAGAGAGAGAGAGAGAGAGAGAGAGAGAGAGAGAGAGAGAGAGAGAGAGAGAGAGATTTAAATGTGTACATATATTGTTTACATCCCCCATTCTTGGTTGAGATCCTTTTGTTGTACCATTTTTTTTATTCTCCAAGTGACTTGCTCTACCACCCCATCACTACACTCTAATCCATTGTTCATGAAATCTAATACCTAATTCCAGTTTGTTCAGCAGGAGAATCGAAACTGGTTTTGTAAGAACTTGTAATGAAAGGCCATTGATGGCTTTGCTTTTGCATTATATGAAGCATCTGTTGGCCATACATTTTCTTGAGATATATAGGTAAGTGTGGACCTCAGCTTTTGGTTTGTGAATTTTATTCTTTTTAATCACTAATATACAAGATATATACAATTATATATATATAACATTTTATGTAAATGCAACAAAGATTTACATTTACTGGGTTTTCACAAGCAGGATCATAAAATAAAATCAGATTTGGTTTATTTTCACAGCAGCATTACTGAAAGTTCGGATTAAACCCGGGAAGGATATCATTTGTTAATGAGCCTGTAATATGTGCCACTATTTTTCATGCCTAACACACTAGTTGAGAACAGTACAGCCATGTGTTTATTAAGGC
The DNA here is from genome assembly GCA_033220385.1 of Triplophysa yarkandensis. Taxonomy (NCBI): domain Eukaryota; kingdom Metazoa; phylum Chordata; class Actinopteri; order Cypriniformes; family Nemacheilidae; genus Triplophysa; species Triplophysa yarkandensis. Next base: position 9,518,466 of record CM065676.1, on the reverse strand, counting down.
TGATAAGCTTTCGACATATGCCCCACCCACCACTGCAGACCAGTCATGTTAGCATTAGTGTTTGTATAGGTATTTATGTTTTATGTATATTTGAAATAGTTTTTTAATGTGATTTCAGAGAGACTAATAACATGGCAAGCTAGCATTGAGCGAAAGTGCCAAGTTTACATTTAGTGTTCCCCAAAGCTACGCCTCATCTGATGATGGTGATGGTAGATTACTTGCAGTATAACTTCACTAATATCAGGATGTAAGAAGATTTTTACCCCATCTACCCTGCCTTTAATAATGCACCCGGATGTTTTTGTGTCATTGTGCAATTCCCCAGCACATATTCACTGCGTCTGAAACCACATACTTAGAAAGCATGTACTGATATGAAGTACCTACCTATCAACTGTTAAAACAGTTTATTTTATATTGTAAGTATGGAGGTTGTATATATACATATCATATATTGCAAAGCCATGCTTTACTGTCATTTAACTCACATGCGCTTTGACCTATGACATACTAAAGTGATTGCAACATTTACTCACCCTCTTGTTATTTGATTCCTGTTTAATTAACTTTATTATGTAAAACATAAAAGATATATTTAAGAATGTTTAACACTGGCACCTATTCACATACACTGTTTTTTTGTCCATACAATAGAAGTGTCTGGGTGCCACTGCTGTTTGTTTACAAACTTTCTTCAAAATATCTTTTCTTGTGTCCTGCAAACTGATTTGAAGTTGCAAGGGCGGAATTATACCAAGTTATTATTCATTCACAAAGTAATACATTTTTATGTTTGCATCGGCCTTTTAGTTTGGAAATGTGACTGTAGCATCAAGTGATGAAGAATTGTCTGTCCAATGCACAAATGGATAAATCTTGGCAGAAGCAATAGACTATCCAGTGATTTCATGACTACATTTCTATTTCTAAAATCAAAATCACACCAATTGTGCAACACTCTTAGTAAAACGTTTAACATTTTTACAAAGACACCTCTTTATATTTTAGTGTTTCACCCAAGAATGTTTGTTCCTTTATGTTTTGGCATGTTACTTATAAAGGGACAGGGGAGTGGAACCGGCATAGGAGGCTTTAGACTGCAATTAAACAGTTATTTTGTGTCCATATGAGGGCCAATGAAAACCAATGTAGTTTGGTACCCAATATTCTTCAAAATATTTTCTGTCGTGTTTTGCAGTAGATGAAAAGTTGAATAGCTTTCAGTACAGACTGTTCAGAACAGATTTATATTTTGGGGAAACATTCCGCTTGATATGATGAATCCCCAGTTTTACGTCCCGCTAGCTCTCCAACCTCACACCCAGATAACAGCCATCACTTGTTATTGACACTACTGGCTTGTGGTTAATTAGAGCAGAGGTTAAGTATGCCTTTATAACACATCAGGTAAACTCTCTGTGCTGTCCCCGCACTTGTTCAGGCCTCATCTGAAATAAGCTATCCATTGAGGTTTATAGTGTGACGTTAATTGCGCTATATTTGGAGCAAGCTTGTCCTTTACGGGGAGCTAACGGAGGGATAGTTGAAATGATCAGGAGCGGCTATGACCGCAGCTGTCCATTCCTTCAGTTAGACGCTTGAACCCTGACTGCACCTCCTCTACCCACGTCTCTCTAAATCACTCCATCACCACACACCTTCTCAATGCAAGGTGCATGGGGGCAGGTGCTACCCTGACCCCATGACCCATGACCACCAATCCTTAACAATATCACTGTCTTCTACTCTCATTCTGTCACATGATATGAATAGATTATGTTTTGAAAATAATGTATTTTTACATTTGTTGGTTTTTATAAAGAAAATTCCTTTCAGAAAGGGAGCTACAGGGATGATTTTGATTTTATGGAGACTTGTGTACCGGAGGCAGGTACAGACAGAAATATTTACACATAGATCAACTATAAATAGCTTGTGTGTAATATATTATTCCATCAGATGTCTGTCAGTATGAAATATTTTATTGCTGGCATGTCTCTTAAATACACACGAGACGCCACTGCTATGACTCTATGAAGTGCCTGTAAATTCAAAAGCTTCTGTATCACATAATCTATCAAGGGAGTTAGTGTACATGCACAATAGCTAGATTGGTTTGTTTCTTGCATCTCTTTAAGCGATAGTTCACAAATAAATGAAAATTGTGTCATCATAAACTCACCGTCTTGTTAATCCTGTATCACCTTTCTTCTGCAGAACACAGTACAAGATATTTTGAAAAAAGTTGGTAACCTAACAGCAGTTGCATCCATACTTTCTAGTGTATTGAATCAAAACTAATGCAAGTAAATTAGCAACTTTCTTTCAAATATCTTCTTTGTGGTCTGCTTTTGACATTGACTTTGCTTTTTGTGTTTCGCTGTAAAAAGATTCATACATGTTTGAAATCTAAAGAGGGTGATTAAACAACGACAGAATTTTAATTCTGGGGTGAACTAGCACTTTAATTATTTTACAGGTAGAAACAATTGCACAGCTTTATCTGCAATCGGTTATATGTCAGGGTAATTGAGTTGTGTGGGTGAAAAGATTTCATAATCCTCCTCATGTCATAAGAGAGGCCTCTGGATCTTTGTCAAATGCCTTGTGCTGATTTTGAACCAGTGAGGTTCTATTGACACCACTTATTTTTGGTGTTAAATTTCACATGACAGTTCTCATTATACATTTTGAAGCCTCATCATGTCTACTTTTTATGTTGCAAGTGGGGTTCAGGACCTTGATATTTATTGAGAAGTCGTGAAAAAGACCTTTATTGTCTGATAATAAATATTAAATTACATTAACAAGATTTTGTTGTTTATGCCATAAGAAAGTGTATTTTAAATTCAGGAAAATACATTTTGTTTATATGTTTTTTAAAACTATTTTATGTAAGTATCTAATTATATTTTTAATGATGCTGTATTTAACATATTTATATAGTAAAGTGATTTTATTATTGTATCAGTCCTAAGTGCATGACATAGCCTCAAGGGACGGCAACTTTCTGTTGCCTTGACTATCAAAGGAATACCTCCCATTACTGACTATTGACACTTACTCTAATTCAAGGTTGGCAAGGGTGCTACAGTTCAAAGGAATCATTTAAGTTCTAAACATTATCCCATAACCAGTCCTATATGCAATTGAATCATTCAAAACAAATTTACATAAGAATCTTGGCAAATGGAATTTGGGGGACGTATCCTGTAAAGGACAAACTTTTACACTTTTACTTTTACATTTAAGCATTTAGCAGACGCCAGGAATCCAGGAGACAATGAAACGGTTAATAACAAAGATAACAATAGGTGCTTTAACGATGTTACTAAGTTACACAAAGCGAGATAAAACCTGTATGGGAGGGGGAAGGTTCATTTTTTATATATATACATAGAGTAGGTTAGAAATAAGGCTGTCTAGTGGGTTAGATGTAGACGGAACAGACTCGTTTTTGGCATTTTTTTAAAGATGCCTAGCGTGTTGTGAGAAAAACAAGTGATTGAAGTGATAGTTCACCTGAAAATGAGAATACTGTTATTATTTACTCATTCTCTTGTTATTTAAAAAATGTGTGAATGTATGTCTTATGCAGAACACAAAAGAAGATACTTTGCAATGGTGTTGGCATATGTTTTATTTAAAGTGATTTACATTGTGTTCTGTTATAATGTACACAAAACCAAACCAAGTCAATGGTTGCCAGTTATCAACATTTTTCTAAATATCTTCTTTTGTGTTCTGGTGTAGAAAGAAAGTCATACTGGTTTAAAATGACAAGAGGGTCAGTAAATCATGCCAATTTCCATTTTTGGCCGAACTATAATAATCTTTTGTATTTCACACAAGATTGCTTTCTTGAATTTGTCTTGTCTGTTATTTAAGATGTTATTACGCATAACCTTTATTTACTGTTTCGTTTATTCTAATATTTTACTCTTGTTGCTGTTTCACACTTTCAGAGTCATTCTCGAGGATTATAGAGAGATGAAAGCAATCTTTAAGAATTATGTGGAACACAGCTCCATGATTAACAGTTCTTAGTGTTGGTTAGATAATAATACTCAACACCAGGACTTGTAACAAAACACGTCATATTATCAAAACAAATGTTTGGATATTTATAGAAGTGTATTTGTTATGCTATAATATGACATTTAAACAACTAATGTTGAACTTCAGCTGGCCAGAATAATAGATCTGTTTTTATAAATGCTTTAAAGACAGACATGTCTGTTTGACAGTAAATTAATCTTAGAATGACCTCACCCTGCTCCTGTCAGATCACTAAGCCATACAGACAATCCCGGGATTTTGTGACAGAAGTTTTGTTCGGACATCAAGAAACATTAAAGAAGGTCCACAAAGCTCTTATCAGAACGCATTTTCAGAAGATACTTTAAGCTTCTAACATAAAGAATGTCCTGCCGTTTTGAAGTTGGTCAGCTGCATAATGCAAGTGTCAAAAGAAGCTACTGGTGGTTAGAAAGTTGAACTTGAAAGCAGAAGGTTGCAGGTTCGAACCCCAGTGTCGGCATACAATGAGTGAAGTGTCCTTGAGCAAGGCACCTCAGTGATAATTGGCCACTGCACACTACTTGTAAGTTGCTTTGGATAAAAGCATCTGCCAAATGAATAAATGTGAATGTAAAGAAATCAGTAGATATATTTTTTGGGTTAAGCTTGTTGGTTTTAGTGAATTGTATTATTCAATGTCAGGATTGCGTCATTCACAGATTCAAACACACCGTCACCTGTTAAGATTCTTTGGGTTCCCTTAATTTGTGGGTTCCAAAATATTACAGTAACGTTAGTATTTGGGTTCTAGAATGTTGTTTTTTTAAAGTTTGTTTTTGGTTATTTAAGAAAAGATTCTTGATGGACATTGAACGTTGGTTTCTGGTTCTGGGTGTTTCTAAAGCATTCCCCTAATGTTAAAGAATCAAAAAGTAATGTTTTATTTCCATGAAATTAACCAAAAATAACCCTGTGGTAGTAATATTACGGGTAAGTTTTGGTTGCTTGGTTATTTCTCTTTACATGTTTATGTCTTTGATAAGATATTTCACAATGTCTCATGAATGCTCAGAATAATCTGATGAAATGTAGATTTTATTTCATTGTTTTTAATTGATAGCAGATTTCCAATTTGACTTTTTCTTACATTATAGATTGGTTTTTAAACATGCGCTTTTTATCATTTTAATTTACCTGACTTTCCTCAACTTTCTAACCAGGTCTGGATTACATCAAGCAAATGTTCAGTGAGCCGGTGGAGGAGATTAAAGAAGAACCACCAAAGGAAGAAAAAGAGGAGAAGAAACCTTCAGGCAGCCCATTCTATCGACGCGGCACAACTCCCACTCAGTCTCCTGGCCGGAGCGAGACCCCATCACCTTCTTCCTCCCCTCAAAAGACTCAACCAGCCAACTCCAGCATCACCCGGAAAATAAGCAAAGACAACAGCGGCATAACCCGAAAGATAAGCAAAGACAGTACCAGTGCAGCTCGCAAGATAAGTAAAGAAGAGAGAGCTTCAATTGTGGCAGAGATCACCAAAGTATCTGCCCCTCCTCCATTAGCCATCAAGCAGGACGTTCCCCCTCCAAAGCCCCCTAAGGCACCTGAGCCCAAACCACCCAGCACGGGTAATGGGCAGCTACACACTGCGTACCATAGTTACTATGTGAAACCGGTAGTACAGATCCCGCCGCCTGAGGAACCAGAAGACGAGGAGCCAGAGATGACACCATCCAGTCTGGCCAGGATGCCACCACCACCTAAATTAATCAGGACACCCACTCCCAAAACTGATCCCAAGATCAGGAAACAAGAGTCTATTAAACCAAAGACCTTAGCTGAAATAAAGAAAGCCAGCATAGATATTGCCAATCAAGGATTAGATGAAGAAACTGTAAGTACTTGTACTACATATATAAACATTCATACACCTAATATATTAATTTAAATTTTGTCTTTTTGCACAGGGTCCTAACTCAATTTTGGTTGCCATGGTGATGCTTTTGAATATTGGATTGGCAATCATTTTTGTCCATTTTCTGACATGAAAGAGTATTATCCCAGGTGAGTTTGACTTACAACCGAGGGATGCAGAGATAAAAATCAATGTTAAAACACTTATTTTATGTTATATAAAAGTAAATTCTGGAAAATGATGTAGGACACAGGAGGGGAATTTTAAAGGAAGGCAGAGTTCAACAATGCATAGGATTTCCATCTTAAATTTGCATAATAGCCTCTAAACATTATGTAAAAATGACAGGTTCTTAAATAACTAAAGAGGTGTAACATTTATTTAATACAAAACTTAACTGTACATATTACAGATTTTTGTAGACCTGCACAGACTAGTCACATTTCCAACTTGATCTTATGGAAATTCGTTACTACTTTACTTAGTGTCTTATTTACATTAATTGGTGTGTAGTGAATCGTATAGAACCTAAGGATTTCAAGCCCAAACCATAACCCGCCCCTAAACTAAAGGCCCCTAGAATCTAACTAAAATTTTCATAAAAAAATGTGAGATTGTACAAATTAGCCAAAATAAGCAACTTCATGAAAAATGTTTTGTATAATGATTTTTATTAAAAAATTTGTATTGATAGAATATTTTAAAATGTTTTAATATTATACTGCAAGTGATATATAGTTATATAATGATTATTCGTGATTATTAAAGAGCTAAAGCTCACAAAATTTGTATGAACATTTGAAAGCCAGTTAAGTATAGTAGTGATAATCATAAAAGTCGTAAAATGGACAATTGCATTTATATTGAAATTTGGGCATTAAGCAGAGTTTTTAGCCACAGCGACCAACAAAGGAATGAGGAGACAACAAAGTGGTTGATCAAAAAGTTAACAGTAGGTGAAGAAGAGCTACAATAAGTTATCAGGTTTTACATTACAAACATTACAAAAAAGTAATTGACTAAATTGACTAAAGTAATAATAATTTCCTTTTTCTCTACACTTTTTGTGAAACAAAAAGGTTTATCAGACGTTAAAGTTTTTTTTTATTGAACTATTCAGCCAAAATTGTTCTTTTATGGGTGTGTTTTTTAACTTGGGGGCCTTGGCAGTACTTCAATGGGGAACGTGATAACTGAAAATGATTTTAAATAAACAAAATAAGCATTAAAATACTCTACCCTGTATTACATTTAGTGATGCTGGCTGTCAACCCACACGGTTGTGTCAATAACCTTTATGAAATCCACATGGCACCAAGGAATCTCCAGAAGGGAAGAGGGAGCTGAAGGAGTTCAAAACACACGGCAGGATCCTTGACAAATGACCTGGTCAAATGTCATGTGGCTATGAAAAAAGTTTAAAAAAAATGGGAAAAATATATGAAAGGAAAATTGCAGTTAAAAATAGGAAAATAGAGAGTTGTATCTTGAATCATATCTGCTGATGAAAAACCTTCATATCTGAAGCCACTCCACAGGTCTCTGGCTCTTGGCATAGACTTTACTGGAAATGTTTGATGATGCACTTTTGCATGATGGGCAAGAACAGCTGCCGTACTCATTTACCATCTGACGTGTAAGTGGGAAATGCACTAGCAGTGCCAGCGGAATGCATCTAGGGGACTTTGTTGCTGTGGGAGGGCACAAGTTCCTGATCTTGCTGCTCTTGGCTAGAGGAAACCAAACGTGTTCACCAGCGTCCCCCACCCTTGCCCGACCCACCGCAGTTTCTTCTAGCATCCGCTGCGTTCTTGATGGAAGTCGATGCTCACTGTACTGTAATGATCATGTTTGTTTTGTAAATTATATTTTGTTTCCTTTTATGTTTGTGAATATCAATCAAAATTAGTTTGCCAAGCAAAATTCTAACATACTTTTCCAAAGTTCCACTGTTTTGTGAGTTATGGTACGATGATAGTTTTAAAGAATTCTAAAAAATATTATATTTATTTATAATGTGCAATATGATTCATTTTGTACAGTTACAAAATTGTTATATTTTACCAGGGCTTTATGGTTCTTTCCCTTTTATTCTGACATTCAATAGTTGATAACATGATGGACAGTTTTCATATGCCAACCTGATCCCTCGGGAAAACATAACTATCTTCGAAGATGGCAATTTTGTATGAATTCCTAATATGTGATTTAGAAAAATACCAAATAAGATCATACAACTTCAAACAAATTAGCCACTTTGTAAATGGTTACGGATTGCCATGAAATTGTGTTGGATATGCCATTTCCCAAAATGCAGTGTTCCTGCCCACCCTTATCATGGCAAAACTTAAAAAGTCTTATGAGGTGTGTTATTTATTGAATTCTGAGAATTGACTACTTGTCGTGTTTATGTAATTTAAAAATATGCCATTGTGCATGCAACGTTGTGGAAGAGTTATTGTGCTTCAAATGTCATATGTGACATGTGACAGCAGGTGAGAATTTTGATGTGTAACTGAAGAAAAAATAACAAGGCTAAGGGCTTGCTTTGCATGTTTGTGACCTTGAATACTTCAAAAGACTGAATGCATTCAGGTAGTGCCACAGTCGGGGTGGTGCTGGAGGTCGAAGGATGTTGCCTTTAAAAAGTCTTTAACAGTGCTTCTGTTTACCTCAAATGAAATCAGAAAAAAAAGAAAAAGCCTCATTAGAGATGATGTCTTTGTCTTAAATCTGTAATATGCAAATTCTGACTAATGGAATCAATGGGAATTTAAATGTGCCACTATATTATACGTGTTCTGTCCGAATGACACTACTTATATTTGTTCATATTTATGTGAATTTTCCTTCTTTAGAAAGTTTAAAAAGATTTATTTATTAAATATAGAATTATAGATATTGTTTCCAGTGTTTGGTGAGTGTAAGGGCTTTGGAAAACTTTCTCACCTTCTTTAGCTTTTAGTTTTTGTTTGCATGGGGTCTGGGGTGTTAGGCATTAATGGATGTCAATATGAAATCACATCTGTGCAGGGGAATTCAATTAATCTAAAGTTTTATTTTACTTTTTTAATTAACATTAAGGCATTGGTCAAAAACATACTTTGCAGCGCAATGGGCCCTTTTTTATATTTTCTGAAAGCTAACAATGCAGAACAAGGAATTATTTTTCTAAAACAAATGTTGCAGAAGCAAAAAAGCATTTATATACTATTAAAGGTTTATTGTATTTGTAAGAGTTTTTACAAAGCACAGCCATTACAATATTGAATTCTGTGATATTTTTCTATGGAATTTCAAGTGTATTTTATCAAAAGCAGATGAAATCCTTTATATCAAGTATTGTTTCTCACACATCTGAATTACGACACATGTTTGATTCAGTGTCATTTGAAATGTGGAGGATTAACAGGACACAGGAATTCTTTTTTTATCCCTTCCTTGCAAAAAAGGTAGTTTGGACATTTGAGCCCACAAGAGCCCCACATATTTCTGTCAACTTAAATATGGTATTTATCTGTACAATAAAATGTAATGAATTGTCTGTTCTTAACATGAATGTGTGTGTTTATTTTTTTCAGAATGCAGTAGTAAAGACCCTGTTGCATAAAACTGAGTCAGCATATCAAAGTGTCCACTATGTTTTAGTTTTTTGCTCTTTTCAACAGGTAAACTGAAACTGGTTTTTATTTCATTATGATGAACTTATAAAGCTTTTATGGCTTGTGTTTTTAAATGTTTACCTTGATGCAACTACTGCAATAGTGCATTACATGGAACAATATTGCAAATAATATCGTAGTTAAGAACAGTGCATGTTACTATGAATATCCTAACCATTTAAAATACTTACAGCGTTTCAGTTTTGCATGACTAAAAGTAGGCAGGCATGGTGTGACCATCAAGCCGTGCTAAAGAATCAGTTTCACATGTGTAATCTTAAACGTCTTCAGAGGCCAAAGCTCAACCACTTTCTAAAAACCGAATGTACCGTCTTGCTGAGATTAAATTAAGGTTAGTAAGCAGTGAATGGATATGACTGGCTGTGTGTTTTCTTAAAACAGAGTTGATAAGACGTTAGTATGGGCAAAGGATCTTTCCCTGTTTAGCTTTGCATCATCAGCTTCATATCACTTGGACAATAAAAATCTTGTTTTATTGTTTGACAACACATGTCTTATACATTAATATTTTTTGCAGTTATTAAACCTTCACATTTAAATTTTTGTTATGAAATATGTTAAAGTTTTCTATTGTGCTCTACATAAGCACTATGACATGAGTCTTTACTTGGCAAATGTACTGAATATTTAAACAAATGTAATCAATGCTCTCCTGATCCAAACAACTGTCAGAAATTTTAGCAACAACCTTCATTGTTTGGTTACAATGAGCAATGTTATGAATGTTATTATCTTGTCCATCGTTTATATAAATATATATATATATATATATATATATATATATATATATATATATATAAAAAAGACCAAAGGATTGCTGGTTTATGAATTCCAGACTGCACTAGTATCCTTATAGGGTGGCTTGTTCTGTTTCTGTGCCAGTGGTTTCATTTCAGGCCCAAATTTTACATTAGATATCAAGGTTTTAATGATTTAAAAGAAATCAGATATTCAGATCAAAGATATTGATTTGTTAATACAAAAAGTAAATCCAGTTTGCCAAATTGTACAATCGAAAAAAATGTTTAACATAAATGATAAAGACACAACAAAGTATAATTGAAAAAAAAATGTTTTACAAATAAACTGTTTTGTAATGAAGACATGTTGGCTTGTATACATAATATTGCCCAAGAAATAACTTACCTTATATTCAAGTTGACATAATAACTCCAATATTCACCCATATATTAAATGAAAAATGACAGAACTGTTACAGGAGCTCAGATTTGGCTTTGGGCTACAAGGATGGTTGTGATGAATAAAACATGACAAGTTGCTCTTCTCTTTACGGGAATAACATAGAACATTTATAATTCTCTTTATAACATCCTTGAGCATAGACCATGTACAATAGTGAGGAACTGATCTCAAATCTTCTTTTACATAACTGCTTTATTTATTCATTGTAATGTTTTGGATTGATAAGTTTATATAGTTAATGTTCAGCAACTGAACGTGGACACACTCTAAAATAACATTTGTCATGTTTGGTAACATCATTTATGCATGAGCTATTTCTATGACAGTAACAAACTCGTTTCACAATGAGTGACTTCTTATGTCATGCAGACGTTTAATTTCTGGTTAGGGCTTGAGAGAACACAAATTTAAATGCTTTGAGGAATCATTGATGACTTACAATTTTTATAAATAAGCGACAATAACTTATATTTTGTCCTGTTAACAAGCATTAGATAAAGTTACGTAAAATGTATGCATACTTTCTGTAAAAGTGGGTTAGAGTGAGGGCCCAGCTTGTGAAGCATTGAAATAGCACCACATAAAGTCAAGTTTAGAATTAGAATCATGAGCTTTATTGCCAGGTGTGCTTACACACACAAGGAATTTGTCTTGGTAACTGGAAGCTTCCAGTACACACACAATGTAGAGTGACAAGTTTTAAAAGAAACAAAAAGTAAAACAATTAAAATAAATCTGTAAGATAACCCAGTGGTAGGAATGCAATGTGACAGAAGAGCTGTGGATGGTATAGAATATGTACAGATGTTTTATAAAAACACAAGTTATACGGTGCTTAATATGAAATGTCTGAGGGGAAATAATAATATAAATTTTATATTTATATTAATAATTTTTATTATAAGACATATATATTATTATACCTGACTATCTTTGAGCCTTAGTTTATTGCATAGTTCACCCATATTAGAAAGTTCTGTCATAATTTACTCACCTCCTTGTGATTTCAAACCTGTATATAATACAGAACACAAAATAAGATATTTTGAAGAATGTTGATAATCAAACAGCAGCGGCATCCATTAACTTCTATTGTACGGTCATAAAACCAATACAAGAAAATAGGTGCCAGTTCCCGACATTCTTTAAAATCTTTTTTTGTGTTCTGTGAAAGCAATGTTTAGCAGTGCAGGAGAATGTTCACCGGGTTCATTAGTCACTGGAGATGGTGTTTGATTTGTGTGTATGTGTGTTAAGAGGGGCTAGTCACAGACACTGCCAAAGCCAAACCAAAATAGTGTAACACAGCTGCTCTGAGAGTCAAATGTGAGAACTTTCAAAGCAACAACGCCATGTGGCTTCATTTGATCACCTGTGGACGTGTTATAAAGATGACAGGAAGGTCACTGATTGTTTATAAAGGGACTGAAAGAGAGAGAGAGTCTAGGAAACAATGGCTGAAGAAGGCTTTTGAGATCGAGAATATAGAACTGTGGATGAATGTACTAGCTTACAGCTCACTTGAGGCAGGTTTTTTTTGTGCAAAAATTACAAGGCATCCAATTGATTTGATGAAGCGAACCCTCCTCTCTCCTCACCCTGTTTCCTTCCCATCATTAAATGGCACTCTAATTGTAGGCTGTCTCTATCTCAAACTCCGCACAATAGCTTCACTTCATTGCAAATACATATAAAAACAGATCAGCTGGAAGCTGGTGCCAGCAATTATCTAGAGAGATAATTTCCTCAAAGATTTTCTTTAGAAAGTATACGTTTATAAGGCCTTCCAATGGAAAAGCTAGAGATACTCGAGACTCCATTCAGGTATAAGCTCCCAAGCCTCGTATTTCACGTCTGCTAATATTTCTCTCATAAAAGCATTCCCCCTGCTGTAAGGCTAAAGTCTCTGAATGAAAGAAATACCCCTGGCATCCCTGGACCATACCAGCTCTTCTTTATTAGAGCTTTGCTCATGAGCTGGTCACGTTAATGACCTTCGCTCGGATTGTGTTCTCCTTCACTGCTGTTAAATGTTTCTAGTTTAAGGACTCATTTTAGTCTTATAAGGGTCAGACGGATGCACACTAAAACTACAATTCTTTCAAGTTATCATAAAAACATTCTGATTTAAGGCTTTTGCTTTGAGGGACAGCTAACCCAAAAGTTCAAATTCTGTCATGAATATCTGAGTGATTATTCCAAACATGTTTAAATAAATTTGTTCTGATCCAAACAGAGAACAATATTTGAACGAATACTTTTAACCAAACAGTTCTTTGACCCATTGATCACTCCATGTGAGCAAAATTACCTCCAACATTCTTGAAAATGCTTCATTTAATGTTCTACAGAAAATACAAATTGAATTCAAGCAATCTTCTTTGGGGTGACCTATTCCTTTCAATGATATATTGCGCCCACTACTGGCAGCTGAGCGAACAGATTATAAAAGGAGTAACAGCGTCCCCTACTGACCACACTGTGCTTTACAATGACAAACAAACCCATGTAGGTCACAAAAATGTGAAATGAAAAAATAAAAAATGTGTCTATACAATTATTATTATTATTACACTATTTAATATTTTTATAATTACATTACACTTATATTAATTATTATTGTTAAATAGAGATAAACCTTGTTTTTTAACATTTAAAGAATTAAAAAGGTTGGACTCACATATTGTTGTATCGACTATTTACCGCTTAATTGTCCACTCAACTATTGTAAGTCCCTTTGGATAAAAGCATCTGCTAAATGCCTAAATGTAAAATGTAATGTAATGGACTTTAATTGTGTGGTAGTATATGCCAGGAGAAATACCAGAATACAAATTCGGTCAAACAATAAATTAAAGACTTTATATGAAGGAATAGATTTTTGTCTAAAATTAATTACAGTAATATGTTAACCGTATATGTTATCAGTCATTTTACATGCCTAGAATTTGCCTTTAGATAAATGACACCTCAATATTATAACATATCCTCTCAAAGAATATGAGCAGCAAGCAGTTTTGCATAATGGTCTGGTCGATATCTTTGTAGGTAGACGTCCATTTTCCCTTGTACTTTCTTCTTATCGTTTAACCCTGAAGAAAGACAAAAGAAGCACATTGGTAAAAAAAGAGATAAGCTTTGTTTCATGGGATCTTTAATGATTTGTCATCCAATCAAATTCTTTTTTTTGGATGTATAATACTGTGTACATTAGACAGTCTCCACACACGTCCACCAGCTCACCGAGTTCCACAGCAACTTTTGTTATTCTGTGCAGAGCTCCATTAACGTCACCTCCTTCAGGCACCAGGACCTCAATCTCCCCCACACAATAGTCGAAATCCGCCTGATCCAGATCCACCCGCACTGGACCTTCTTCTCTTTCTAGTATGTAGGAACAACGATCTGTCCTGAACTCAGCAAAACAAAGCAGATTCAGATCAGTCAGCCACATCTTCTCATCTGCCGGGCAGCTGCCCCCGTTTTCTCTGACTTTGCCCATTTGTTCCCATCCTGAGGAATTCACTTCACTCCCTTCTGCAGTTTGCCGTTTCATTATCCTCCTGACCTCTGACTGAACCAGAGGCAAGCTGGTTATCTCCTTGTATCGTGTGCACAAGGTCTCGGTCTCATTCATTGAGGTACTCCCTAAAACTGCAGGGCATTTCAGCTCCCACAATCCCTCTCGGCATCTCAGCCAGAAATCTTGAAGGGTCAGGACGAAATCAGGAGAGTCAAAATACTGGTCTTGAAACTGTCGTCGGCCAATGCATTCAGCTAGGGAGAGATGAGAAAAATGATCAAATGTCAATAAGAAAACTTTGACACACTTTGATGTATTTCACAATTATATGAAGAACAAAGTTTTGAACACACCTCCAATAGCCTTCAGTCTCCCCAGAACTTCTGCTTCACATACAAATTTCCTCTCCACTTCTACACTCATTTTCCTCTCTTAAATAACACCAAGACACTTAAATCTCCTCCTATGCTACTTTAATCTCTATGGGAAGCTTTGTTAATGGTTAAACAGCTATAAGAACATATAAGCAGAGGCCAATCACTGCAGCTGTATCCCCACACAACATGCTGTGTGCTTTAAACCAATCCAAGTGTGCTGTTTAGACAGGTATCTCATTAGGCTTTAATAGAGCGCCTGTATCAAATATCGTCTGAACCTGCCAAACCGGAAAATAATGAGTCGATAACTCCGAGGTAATTATTCCAACACCACGAACGCGTTTAAAATCCAGTTAGGATAGCGACATACCTGAAACGGCAATTAAACCTCAACTGACTGATTAATAAATCAAATCCAGGTCCACACGGCAGGGTCCTGCGGGTGCTTTTTATGCAGGCGTATCTACGGACACCCATAATTTCCGCGCACCGCAAACGCGATAAAAACTTGTTTGGGGATTTATTTAAGGTTCCTAAATCTGTTTCCTCGCCATTTTATATAACAACGGAGCAGATTGGCAACAAACGCATGAATAGTTTCGAAGCAGGTGTGTATGGTTGCATACGGGGATCATTATTATGGTAAATGTTATTTGTATTGACTAACACAATATTAAATAAACACGTGTGATTTGACAGCACGCTATATTTGCCTCAATAGCAGAATTAAAGGTATTAAACAGTGTATCATTTCTGTTTGTGGAGCATTGCTCCTTCAGAAGAAAAATGTTGAATTAATTGCTAAACAGACGACATATTTATAAGTGTTACACCGTTTAATAAACCTTTATTCACGGAGAGAGTGAGCAGTCAGCTTATGGGGGAGCTGTCGTGTGTTTACTAGTGGAGAGAGAGAGAGAGAGAGAGAGAGAGAGAGAGAGAGAGAGAGAGAGAGAGAGAGAGAGAGAGAGAGAGAGCGATTGAGTGAGTGAGTGAGAGAGAGAGAGAGCGATTGAGTGAGTGAGTGAGAGAGAGAGAGAGAGAGAGAGAGAGAGAGGGGGGGGGGGGCGAGTGAGAGAGAGAGAGAGGGGGGGGGGCGATTGAGTGAGTGAGGGAGGGCGATTGAGTGAGTGAGTGAGGGAGGGAGCGAGTGAGTGAGGGAGGGAGCGGGTGAGAGAGAGAGAGAGAGAGAGAGAGAGGGCGATTGAGTGAGTGAGGGAGGGAGCGGGTGAGAGAGAGAGAGAGAGAGAGAGAGAGAGAGAGAGAGAGAGAAAACTTTTCAGTTTTAAAGAGCGAGAGGAAGCGCGTGCTGGAGTCCCAACCATGCAGGTAAAAGCATTAGCTAATTGCTTTGGTGTTAATTAAACGACGATGACGCCGATTTGATCAAGAAGTTGCGCTCGAGGGGGTCGACGTCATCGCGTTTCAAACACGACAGATAACGTGATGCATGATTATTAACCGTGTTCATTTTGACTCGCATTTCGAGCGCTCAAATCCAAACTTTTCTGCCTCGGTGTCTCATTATGGCCCCGCCACCCCCTCTCGCAGAGCTCGTTGTGTTTGCGCGTCGCTGTTTCCACGCAGCCCCGCGCTTCCTCCATGTTAATTACCGGGTTCCGCAGTTATTAACGCACAACTCGCAACTATATTCTCTTTTCTGTCGGATTGCGAAGTTGTGCTGAGAAACGCGACGCGTCCGGACAGCCGAGGGGCGCGCAGGGATCGGCTTGTTTTTAACACGTCCGTGCGATGCGACCCACATTCATTAATTAAATAGCTTAGTCGGCGTAGGCCGCAATTTCCGCTGTGGAGCAGTCAGCGGGCGGAGAGCGCCTCGGTGCCCGGCCAACAGGCCACAATCAGCGGGACGAGGGTGTAATCAAGCCCGTGGTTGCGGGTCTGTGAGCTAAAAGCCTATTTGCACAATTCAATTAGTGCGTTATTCCGGACCTGTGCCGCCGATTATCGAAAGGTTCGACTGTTTTCTCACCCAACACAACCTTTGGAGGTCTCAACGCGCGTTTTCTGGAAGTTTATGCGCGATTCGCGGTTTGTAATTAGTTGACCAATTTGTTGAGTGTTGTTAGCTGGGTTAGCAACGAGAAGTGCCACGACTGTTTATCCACGGAGGAGAACTCCTTTTGTTTGGACGTCAGGGTTCTCGCACCCGTTTAAGTGCGACCGCGGGGGTAATTAGGGCAGCAGACTGCGGTGCTGTACACTTTCATGGGGTATTTGTCACGATTACCCTGTGTGTGTGTGTGTGTGTGTGCGCGCGCGCGCTAGCGAGGCAGGCTAAAGCCCCGCCGCTTCCAATTGATACAACTGTCTTGCTAATTAGGATGTGCGTTAATTAAGGCAATAATCAAGAGTTATGGCGGCCGTGTGAAGGCGAGCTCGATTGCGTCAGGACGACGGTTTCCAGCAGCGTGTGGGGTTTGTGTGTCTTTGACTTTCAGGATAAGTTTGTGTGTGCATGTTTTGTGTCTAGCAGGGAAGCTAATTGGCGTGGCATTGAAGCCCTGTTGGTATCTCATGTGCGTGCATTACTTGACAGCGGATGACGTTTGCACGCTAAGCAAAATGAAGATGGAGAGGATTTGATCTGCTGTCAACCAGTGTATCGTTTCTTTATTGAGGTTATTGTTTTAAAGAGACATCACCCACACCAGCCTCTCCCAAGGGCTTTGCACCCATTCTCTGGTCTTAACAGCCCCTGGCATTTTCTTCACCAGGGGCAACATGTTGACAAAGAGCACGTTATTGTTTCACACTCATCAGCATGTTTTTACAGCAGTCAAGGTCAACATATAGGCCTGCTGTGACGTTGAACAGCCCAGATATTGCAGAATGTTTAATGAATGCACACTTGTGGTGTTCCTGTGGGTGTTCTCTGCTTTCTGTGCATTAAAAAAGCTGAAGGATTTTGGGGTGTTGATGGTTCCTCCTCAAGACTGGAGGAACAGAAGTGCAACAGTGGATCAGATTTGATGCCTTGCATTGAGTACAATCATAACTGAGTGGCACAGACTCTGTGGCCTACATAATATCCACCGGTCAGGGTGTCAAACTTTATTACACGCGTGTTTAAATATAGGATTATTATATGCGGATAAAGAACAGTTTGCATTGTAAGATGATGGATTTCAAGTGTATTAATTAAGATTAATAGGATTGTGTATTTTTGGCTATTGGATGATCAAGTGTATTCGCTGATGTCTGATAAAAATATAATTTGATGATTTGTATTGTTTTTGTACTTTTTTGTAGTTTGGACAACGGCTTTGGCAATGTTTACTATTAGTAAAAAAATAAGTTTAAGTCTATTTTTCAGTTCAAGGTAGTTCACAATTTATGGACATTTAAAGTGAATCCTTTCGTTTAATTTGTTATTTTTAACCATACCCATTCTTGCCTTGCCACAATGTCACCTTTATTTATATAACGCTTTAGACAAAATACATTGCATCAAAGCAGCTTAACAACAATAATTAGTAAAACAGTCTGTCATAATGCTTAATGTTAGTTAAAGGCAATATATTATTGAATTCAGGGACGTTATCTCTGTTCAGTTTAATGGTGTCTGTGCATTCAATTTCAATTTAATTTCTCTCACACAACTTTATTGAACTTTCTTTTGATCCACTTAACATTTTTGAAACTGAAATGTTACTGAATTTTTTTTAACATTGGCTTTATAATTTTTTGAAAACAATGCTGTTAAATCGATTAGTTGGCTGATTTAATACACCACTCCGAGATAACTGTATTTTGGACTGGAAAATATAAAATGTTACAAAATTATAGAAAATGACTGTCTATTAATATAAAAAGTGTAACTCCTGTTAATTATATTAGTTTAAAGTTGGTAATTAAAATGATGTTTTGCTTTTATGTACTTGCTTGTAAAATATGCTTTCAAA
This sequence comes from Triplophysa yarkandensis, assembly GCA_033220385.1. NCBI lineage: Eukaryota > Metazoa > Chordata > Actinopteri > Cypriniformes > Nemacheilidae > Triplophysa > Triplophysa yarkandensis. The sequence continues at coordinate 9,499,813 of CM065676.1, read as the reverse complement.
CATAGAATGTGCTTTCTGTATGGTGTAAATGTTAGATAACCAAAAATATTACTGTGTATTCTTGTATTTTTGTTTCAGGAGGAGCCAGGAGAAACGCTGGGAGGTGACAGCACCGGGGGGTCAATGTGGCTATGTCCTCTATGCCAAGAAAGTCACTCAGACAGAGAGAATCTCTCATTTCATCTTACGGACAAACACAGTGTCCTCCCTGCTTGCCTTGATAAGTTACTGGATATTGTGAGTATATTTAAAAAATTTAATTTAAGAGAGTGTGTAATTGTTTTGTAAAAAGTCTGGTTAATTGTTTTGTGAGGATATAAAGCTCTCAAAACGTAACATTCAATTCATGATATGCTGTCTGTTACAGGACATTTCTTGTTAGTTTTCATTATACACACATAACTGAAATAAACAGTAGTCAAGTAAAATAAAAAATGTCAGAAATATTAAACATTATTGTTACTCTAAAACAGTTATTTGCAAGTTTAGTGGCACAGTCTCTTAGGACTTTTACATTTGTTAATTTGATGTCAAGTTATCAGTCTGCACAAAAATGCTTTGTTTATAAAGTAAACTAATTGGTTACCATTTTATTCTCTGAAGGCTGCTCCCAAACACCCTTCCGTCAATGAAGAGGATGAACCCAAAGCCCTTAATGATGCAGGTACATTTTAATCATCCATAATGTCATTCTCTTAAGTGTTTACATCTGTATCAAAGTGATTCAACATTGTATCCCCACACTGAGATCTAAGGTTCCAGTGGCTATGATACAAGGTTTAGGTTATGCACCACCGGACACACAATTGTTGGTGACCACCTTGCTTAAGTAGTTACCATGGCAAAATAACACCAGTGGTTATGCTTTCACCGTTAATAAGTTTTCTATTAACTACTAGAAGCGATAGTCGAAAAGAGTCCCATGTATTGTGTGTTGATTATTATAATCATTATTATTATTATTATGTGATGTTTATGTTTTAGATACTAGGATTCCTTTTTCATGTGTGTGTGTGTGCGTGCGCTTTTTATGCCACCATATTTATATAGAGGAAAACAACATAATGAACCTCAGATATTTGTTCTGTTAATAGTATTTAATAGTTGTATTTATAATCCATGAATATTTAAAAAAATTTAATTGTTAGCAGCTAGCTATTATTTCTATTTACTTAGATATTTTAATATAAGGGGTTCTAACGTGTTTATTTTTATCAATTCATCAGATGCCACATCTCCGCAGATGAACTTAGAAAACACAAAGTCCCCCTCAATGGCTGCCCTAAAAAAAACTGAGTCTACAGATGAAGGCGACAACGATGGTTCATCTCAAGATATGGAACTGAGTGAAGAAATGGAGGTTTTGAAAAATTATGAGAATGATGCAGGGGGCCTGGAGTCAGATCAGGACAATGTGGATCAAGCTACAAAAACATCAGAGGCTTCTGCAAGCAGTGGAGTTAACACAAACAGCGTCGTTTCTGAAAGTGATAACCGTCCGTTTAAGTGTAATGCATGTTTGGAGTCATTTCCCACCAGAACGGCTTTGAGCGTTCATTATAATTCAACCACCCATATACAGAGGATGAGAACAGGGACAGTGAAAGAAAATGACTCAACCCCTTTCCTCGCTCGACCTTATGTCTCCAACAAACCATACCAGTGTGCCGTCTGTCGTGTGTCTTACAATCATGCCATCACGCTGGAAAGTCATTTGAAATCTGTGCTGCACCAGAGTCGCAGCAGGAGTGCCGGGAACGTAACTCCATGTTCCACTACGAGTACAGGAAATGGAAGCATGGTTACAAACTTAGCTGCGTCTACCGTTGGAAGCACGGCACAGTTAGTTAACGTCTCAACCAGCAATTGTGTCAACCAAGCAAACTTGACTACATCAGCAGTAACAACCAAAGATGGAGAACAGGTGCAGCCTCAGTTAGCACCTTCATTACTTTCTTCTCCTGTGGCCTCCGCACAAGCGATGTCTGCTATTCTCACTCTTTTGACTTCCAGCCCAAGTTCAGTCCCACACTCCATTCTTCCTTCTCTTTTTACAACTGGGACACCTGCAACACCAGGGGCTGCAGCCCCACAGCTTATACCCCAGCCTCAGATGCTCATGCCCCTAGTTTTGAATGGGCTGCAAACCCAAATCCAGGGACAGAATCCAGACTCTCCAAACCAGCTTTTGCAGCAGGCCGTACCAGTTCTAGGTCTGAGTGCGGCACAACAGGCTCTATTGGCCCAAAGGCTCAGCGGTTTACAAAGCCAGTGGGCTGCTTTTGGCATCCCAACAGCCACTACTCAGCAGAATCTAGATGAGACTAATAACATTGGAGACTTGAGAGTAACAAGTAAGATCAAAGATGAGTCTTCTGATTTGCAGATGCCACAGAAATCTGAAGAGGACTGGAAAAGTGACAGTGAAAAACCAGAGTTTTGTAATAATGGTGAAAACAAACAAGAAATGGTTGATAACGGCATGGTGTGTGATGAAAAAGAGCAAAAGGAAAATGAAACAGAAGTTAAGACAAAATGTGTGATGGGAAGGGAGGAGGAAAGTTCTAAAGTAAACAATGCCTTGGGATCTGCAGTTCTTTCGGATACAAGCCATGATCTCAACCATAAGCATACTCTTAACAGCTCTTGCCCTGTTAACTGCACCTTTCGTAACACTAACCTTGCCTTACGATCTTCAGGCGAGAGGATTGCTAAAGCTCACCCCCTCTTGTCTTCAGGACGTCCTCTTCTCACCGAGTTCCAGTCTCAGGTTCTGTGGGCCTTCCTAGAGTCGCGAGATGATGGAGACACATCAAGTCCACAGCGGGAGGATTGCGAAGCCCTCGGCAGAGAGGTGGGTCTAACTGGAGAGGAGGTACGCAGATGGTTCTTAGAAGCCTGGCATGCCAAAGACAGGGAAACATTTGACAGCTTTGATGATGATAGAGACAGAAGTATGGAAGATGAAGAAGGAAATTTAATGATAGACGAGAGTGAAGATGGACATAGCCCATCAGCTACAGGCAGTTATGTAATTGACTTATCCAATAGTGCAGAAAGACACAGAGTCCGGACTGGTAAGACAAGCCCGAGAGAATTGCTGTTAACATCTGACTCTGAAAATGAAGAGTTTTACACCTCTGTTATTGTGACTGATGAAGAGAGTCAAAGTAGCTCTGTAAAGGAAGAATCTGGCAGCCCAGTCAAACAACTTTTACAGGTAGAGGCAGCGGGTGAAAAATCCAGTGGTGGTGGAAAGGTCCTTCGCTCAACCACAGTCTTTCTCTCGGATGCAGAGGATGAGTATGATGATGAACCAAGTGCAAAGAGAAGAAAAAGAGAGAGTGAGATTGAGGTGGAGATCAAGCAAGAGAAACAAGACATAGACCTTGATCTGCAGTTAGAAGAACAAACAGATCCCCCAAATCCTTTTTCATTTGCAGTTGATCAGCAAGGGGTTCCGACTGGAATCTTGCAGTCATTGCCCCTGTCTCTTTCATTGGCGCCACTTTCTACCCAGTTGTACAGCCCGTATGTTCTCTCACTTCCTTCATCAGTTATTGGGGTTGGGGTTTCACAAGGAGATCAGTGTAAAGTGACATCGTTTTCAAACGCTCAAGCAGTTACCAGACGTTCAGCAGCACTTTCTAACCCCCTTAATATATCAGCCACCAGCTCGTACCTATCTAATGGTAATGATTGTGAGGCCGCTTTGGACCTAAGCATTGGGAAAAACCATAGCTCTTCTTTATCACCTATATCTACAACCAACAACCCCTCTATACAGAAGAGTCATTTGCTTGATGGTCTAGGTCTGAGACCGGCAAATGTTGGTGTTACTGGGGATGGAGGTCTTATTGTGGTTCAGGTGAAGCCAGAATCTGCCATTGCAATCCCATCTTCCAATAACAGTACTAATCGCAATAATTTGGCTAAGACTAGCACTGTGTACATGAGGGCGGCAGAGAAAGTTAGCACATCACTCATGGAGCGAGTAAAAGAGAAAGAGCAAGATCAAAAGAGGCAAAAAGTACGACGCTTCAGGGACATGAGACGGTCCAGAACCATTATCCATGCAGACCAGCTGGATATTCTCTACGGATGTTATTTCAAAGATCCTAATCCGGGAAAGCATGAATTCGAACAAATATCAGAATGGGTAAACCTTCCGAAGAAAGTGGTTCAGATCTGGTTTCAAAATATGAGGGCTAGGGAGCGAAAGGGAGAAGTTCGGTTTATCAGCGATGGCACATTGGCGGCTGTTGGGAAACCACTTATTAAGTTCACCTGGCCACTCACTAAACCCATATTCTCAACCCCACCTAAATCAAACTCGAGCCCCTCTACTGGCTGGGCCTCTGCAAAACCCCAAACTGGTAATACAACCGTGAAAATAGAAAAGGTGAAGGAAGAAGTCAAAGAACCCCCGAAAACCCCGGTTCAAGGTCCAAGTAGACCAACTGAGATGCCTTCCTTCACTGTTGTGTCTGCCAGTCCCTTAATAGCACACAAGATTAAAGCAGAAGCAACCCCCATTACGATGGTTAAAATAGCTCCCAAGGCAGTGGCCACACCAGTTGCAGTTCCTCTCTTGGTCAGTGGGACTCCCACATCTCGAAGTGCCCAGAAAAAGAAGGTTGAGTCTGATCATACAGATGAAGATGACCCTGATTACCAAGTAGAGGTTAAGTCCAATCGTGTGGTGCCAAAATCATCCACAACGGCAGTTAACAAATCAGCCTTGGCATCTCAGAAACACAATGGGCTCAAATACTGGTCCCAAAAAGGTCCGTTTAAGATAAACACTCTTTCAAGAGAACAGTTAGGCCTTAGCTCCACACGGCCCACACCCGCAACCACCCTGCCATCTCCTGTGAAAGTTACATCGCCATCGCCTGCTCCAAGCCAAAAAGACACAAGTTACGTACAGCAGAACTTCACCCCGAGACGACCCAGAACTCACCTGAATGGTCTGCAGCTGTCCATCCTCCAGTCGTGTTACGAAACATGCGCTCATCCTAATGCTCTCGAGTGCGAGGCAGTGGGGACAGAGCTTGGGCTTCCACTAAAGGTTGTGCAAATCTGGTTCCAAAACACACGTGCCAAGGAGAAACGTTGGAGGCTGCAGCAAGAAAAGATGGTGAGAACATTTTATGATTTGAAAAACTGTTAATAACATTTTATTTATGATGGTGTTTTTATTCTTTATTTGCTGTTATTTGTTATAAGAGAAGTAAAATTCTTGGTATTAAGTTCTATCTATGTTTTCTAGTGCAATTATTTTCAGTGAATTTTAATTTTATGAATATATCTTAGTTGTATAGAAATTCTTATGTAGAAACATTTTCGCAAATGAGACCATTTCCTCACGTTGTTAACAAAACTTAACCTCTCTTACAGTCTCCTAATCCCGGTGACCCCTCTAAGAAGATCGACGTCAGCTCGAGTAGCTACCTACAATACAATGCCCTTCGAGCCAACCGTCCCATCCTGCCCAAACCTGTACAACTGACAGTTATGGAACCTTCATCATATTCTGCCAGCCAGTCAACGGGCCGTGAGACTTTGAGAGGCAAATGCGAGGCCTGTGGGGTTGAATTTGAATCCCGGTCTGCTGCACGTGACCATGTCTTCTCCCCACGGCACCTCGCCACACTGAAAACCACTAACTTTGGTCAGCTTGCATCATTGGTCAGCAATGGATCTGGTACTGGGTCTACTGGTCTTGCAATCCAGTCTTCTTCCCCATCACCAGCTACAAACTCCAGCTAAGGAAGGAATTGAAGCCAGTGCATTTTGCGGACCTATTAGACTTGTTGGCTTTCAGTAGAAAGATGATGGGTGCTGGTCTTTTAAGCTAATATATTTCCAAGACTCTAAGATCGAAGATGGCCAGAGCTATCAGGTCCCCCTTCAATCTCTTCTTGGATATCAACTAGACATTGTTATATAGAGTCTTAACATACAGGGCTCCTTTTAATTACCTATGCCACAGCATAATTTTACTATAAATAATCTACTGAAATGATAATCATGGACTTGCTAATGCTAATGTGACTACGGTCCGTCTTTCACTTCATCATCTCAGTTCAAACTCCTGTTATGTTGAGTATTAATGTACTCGCATTTACATAAAACACTTTATTTGATTGGGAGACTGTAGTATCGATGCACCTAAAAACTCAACCAAAGTGCTCTAGGTTGTCTTTTATGTGGTACTGTTTTTGCTGGAGCCAGGGTGGTCTTTAACCTATGTTTTAAAGCTTATATAGAGCAGTGGGTTTCTAAGCTGATTTATCTTAAGTTACCTTGTTAATTCAAAGCCGTTAATTCTGTTAAAAGAATTTTTCATTAAACATTCAGGTTCGGTTAGACAAAATGTCTAGACTGTAACAGTAAATGGTAATGAAATAGTAGTGCTGAGAATTTTTGTGGAATATGGAGAATTTGGGATAGTTTTTTTCGTTCAGGCACACAAAATGAGGTAGTTTTTAACAACGTGATGCTATATTTTTAAAACCAAACCATCAGGACAATCCTATATTCATCAGCAGAACTCCAGTTGGAAGGTATAGATGGTCATTACACAGCACTTTGAACCTTTTAAAATCTCAAACATATTTTTAAGGTTCTTGTTCCACAAAATAATTTTGTTGTATGGCGACAATGTAATTCTTCATCCAATTAAAATGTATTAATCAACATTTCATGTTATTTTAAAGTAATATCATTGCACATGGACAAAAATGAATCAGACCTAGCCGCTGTGCACAAAGCCAAAGTCTGTACCTCCCAATTTTATATGAATCTGTGGAACAATGAAATTATATACTTTATACCCTCTGTTCGAAACTGTATTTCGCTTAAATTTGTGTGAGAATAACCCCGTATTGTCAATAGCAAAAACACAAAGTTGATTTATTTATGGTAAAAGCAAAATCGTTAAGAGGTATGGGAGAGAGTTGTCATTTTTTTCATGTTCTTTCATTAAGCATTTTGTGTTGCAAACTGCATGCTCCTAATGAGCTGGATGAAAGTATTTTCTTTAAAACCTGCCAGTAGGGAAGGAAAGGTTATTTAGCGGACCTTTAAACTATTCATCAGGGCAACAGGCGGTGTGATTTGAAGGACATGAAATACTAAAGATGATTTTCCTTTTGGTTTTTTCTCTGTATATTACTGTTATTGATACTATTAATACTTTAACAAAATGCTAAACTAAAAAAGATTTTTTTAATGAACTATATAAAGAAAATGATATTCCAAAGTTATTCTTTCTCTTGCTTTGTCTCATTAAGGAAACCAAAAAGCATCGGATTGGAAGCGTTCATAATGCAAACCGTAACAGAATTCCCTTGCCTTGACACTTTGAACTAGTCCAGAGTGTCAGCATGAGCTACATGTAATTACATTTTAGACGAGTCAACTTGGAACACTTGAAGTTTTTTCAGTATATTTCAGCAAATGCAAGTTGCTTTTGTTACATTTTTGTGTCAAGTTGTAGCTCCTTGAATACACATGGACTGGCTTGTAGTACAGTGCGGGATCACACAGTGTTGCACTGTTCAGAGTATATTGGTAGAATACGGAGAAATGCTTTTTATATTATCTTTTCACTTTTTCATTGACATTATCATTATCACTTGTTATATAACTGTACTACTTACTATTTTTTTTTTCAGTACTCTCATCACTGTTTTGATTACTATTGATAATGATTTTAATGGCATCTCAAGTTTAAAGATGCAATTGATATGAATATTGGACAATAATGGTGGCAGTCTTGTTATAAAATTAGAATATTGATAAAGCTTGTTTTTTTCCCCCTCATTTGTACCTTCATTTTGTCTTGGTTCTCCTTTTTTTCTTATGCAGAAAACAAATAAACTGAAATTGATGAGTTGAGCTTCCATTCCTTTAATGGGTTGTGTATCATTATGTACACATTCACGTGTATTTAAAGGCTTACCATCTTTAAACTCAATATTTGTTTTGTGAATTAAAAAATTCCTTAATTGAATATTCCTACACATGCACAATTCAGTGGCCTCTGGTGCCTTTACAGGTCCCCAGTGCGTTCACACACACACTCACACACACACACACACACACACACACAATTCAAGGCGGCCGGGGAGCTGTGATTGACATTCACCTCGGCGAATCACAACGGCTCTTGTAAATTATACGTAGTGAAGGCGGCGAAATGCCCTGAATAAGCTCCAACCCCAGACCTCGGTGTGTAAAGGAGGCGTGGCTTAAAGACAAAATCATCCAATCACGTCTTGATTGCGCGCCCGCAGTGCTCTGAAGTCCCTCCCACGGCTTCCATTTCTGTTCTCGACACACATTTGCTTTTTGAAATTGTCGTCAATTGTAAATAGAGTTGTAAGACGTTAGGAGCGGCGGACTAACCGAAACCTGTTTGAATTCCTACAGTTCTCTCTCTAGTCTCGCCAGAGGACGCGTTATACCACCGGAAGAACCGAGTCGCGTCTTTTAATTCCCTTTTAACCGAAGCGAGCGGCGTTTTCCGCCGTTTTCCCCCCTCGCGCTCCCCGTGAGAGTCGCGGCCTGTACTTGAGCCACGAGGCGCGTCGGATCTCCGAACATTTGGCGATGGCGGAGTTCGGTAACGGACTGGCAGAGGAGTCTCTGCTGGACTCTGACCCGGGTCATTCGGAACTCGAGGACCCGGGCGTCGAGGAAGATCCGGGGTTAGACGAGGGTGAGGCCGCCATCGAAGATCCGGTAAGTGAAGCACGCCGCGTGTTCTCGGTTAAAACGCAAAACCACTCGCGATTACCGTCACTGACCCAGAACGGGAACGTTCTACAACGAAATAAGCGCGAAACCAGTCTTGCCAGTTGGGTCTGTCCGCCATTGTGGCTCACGCAGTGCAGCGGAGTCAGTGAGTGACATGCGTGACGCCGGCCGCCATGTTGGCGCAACATCGCGTCGGTTCCTCTGCGCCAGTCGATCAGAGGGGAAAGCGTTCATCGCCCAAAATGCGACAAGCGAGCTGTGAGAGTCGAGGGTAGAACAGGCCGTCATTAGCCGCAGGAGAGTGGGCTCATCCACGGTAAACACGCCTCTGTTCTCATCCGTTGACAGTTGCTGTATTATTGGGTTTAGTGACTCGTGTTCGGCCATACAAGTTAATGTCGACATGTTTGATTGTTTACAATGTAACGCAGAATCTGCTGTCGTTTATGGGATGGTGTTGGTTTCCATGGGTGCGGTGCGGTGAGGGTTTCCCCATACACTGACAGTACTGGAGCAGGATTGACATGCTGCTGGGGTTACTGTCGTGTTGTTTTGGGTCGACTTTATTTATTATAGTATTATAATGCGCATTTGTGTAATGTGTCTGGATTTAACCACGTGAGAGGGGCTTGACAGCGACCCTGCCCTGCAATGCAGCACTGCCGAAACTGTGTGTGCGTGAACACACACTTAAAGTGTGTTTGCTTGGTCATGGGTTCGTGGATGGCATCATGCTTCTGTCTTTAACATCCACACACGTGCTGCAAAGGATGACTCGCTGATTGGACAGTCTGTGTTAAAAGCATTGACAGAAAGAGCTCTGTGGTTTAGCATGAGTGCATGCCCATGGTCAGTCGGGTATGATGACTTGTGTATATACGATGAAATCATTCGTTACATGTTTATGCATGCGAAAGGGATTTGACTTTGTGTTTTTTCTGTTTGGGGCTTTCAGGAGCTGGAGGCAATTAAAGCCAGGGTGAGAGAGATGGAGGAGGAGGCTGAGAAACTGAAGGAGCTCCAGAACGAGGTGGAAAAACAGATGAACCTCAGTCCCCCACCTGGTAAGTGTGAATGAAGGAGGAAAAAAGCACAGAAGTCGGGGTAAAATTGCGTAGAGGAGTGATAAACGATGGCAATGCATAGCAGACAGTCGTAATGAATGGGGACTGCATTTGGTTGTGAAGAATAAACACTGGATTTTGAGGTCAAGAGATTAATTCAGTATAGAAGAGAACCACCTAGCTTTCAGTCGAGCAACTGCAGTGTTTTAATTATGTGCATAATATCATACATTGTTAAACAATTTTTCCTTCTGCAGCCGGTCCTGTCATCATGTCTATTGAAGAGAAGATGGAAGCTGATGGGAGGTCTATTTACGTCGGGAATGTATGTTATTCAGCCACAAGCAGTCATATTGTTTTTTTTAATACCTACATTTATTGAATTGAATGAATGCCTTGGTTGCAGGTGGATTACGGGGCAACAGCAGAGGAGTTAGAGGCACATTTCCATGGCTGTGGCTCCGTAAACAGAGTCACTATCTTGTGTGACAAATTTACAGGACACCCCAAAGGGTAACTAATATAAGACATTAACTTCATGTTCAAATTGTGCAGTATAAAAATCGCAACCACTCAAAAATGAAAAAAGTCATAAATAACTTACTGGCTACCATTGGGGAAAAATTAAATGATAGTCAAAACTACCCCAGAAGTTATGGCTGAAAATATTTAATCTTGTGTTCAACGGAGCAAACATTATTTTTCCCTCTATGGTAGCCAGCGGGGTGCAAGAATGTTTGGTTATACACATTCTTCCAAATGTCTTTCTCTTTGATCATCAAAAACTAGAAATGTATAGAGATTTGGGGCTGATTAAATGACCGGTTATTTATATTTTTGGGTTTAGACACAAGTCAAGATTAGACGCATCATATTTAAATGCAGTGGTTTAACACTTGGCTAAATGGCAACTATGTGCGTATAGTCAATGTGTGATACTCTTCTAGACTGTTTTATTACTAAAGAGGCAACATAGTCTAAACCTATAGGTGTCTGAACTTTGCCGTGTCTCTTGGTATTTAAAAGTAAGCAATTTGATAACTTGTCAACTTAACTCTTTTTTTTTTTTCCTGTCTGGTCCTTTATGCTTTGAAAACTTAAATGACTGCTTATTCTCTTCATTTCTCAGGTTTGCATATATAGAGTTTGCAGACAAGGAATCTGTAAGAACAGCAATGGCACTGGATGAGTCCTTGTTCAGAGGAAGGCAGATTAAGGTGAGATAACACTTTGTGCTTATTTAAAAATAAAGTAAGCTTGTATTTATATTCATTACCAAGGAAGCTGAAATATTTTTTTTCCAAATTTATTTTTTATCTTTTCATTAGTGAAAGATTTACTCACAAGGTTTTCATACAGTAGTGCTAATGCAAGTAAATTATATATGCTTTTCTTACACTTTCAATAGGTTGGGGCCAAAAGAACAAATCGTCCGGGAATTAGTACCACAGACCGCGGTTTCCCACGGGCTCGCTTCCGCTCACGGGGAGGAAACTTCTCATCCCGAGCGCGCTACTACAGTGGGTACACACCCCCCAGAGGCAGAGGACGGGCCTTCAGGTGAGTGCCACTGCATCCTGCACGTTTGACACTGATTGACACACAGGTTTTATTTTGGCAGAGCGTGCTAATGTTGAAAATGTGTGTGGAGAGAGACAGAATATGATGTGAATGTGGTTAAAAGAACAAATGTGGGCATTAAAGTTGATATGTATGGACGTTTTTTAAAATGTTGCCCATTGTTTTATGTTTCTTTTATATTTCAAGTTTCATCTTGAAAGTATTTTTCAGTGTTTTGTAATTGTGTTAACAAGTTATGACAGCATGCAATTATTTAAATTGTTTTTTTTTTACCTTTAAAGCATTTTGGGCCTCTTAAAGTAAAAGTTAAAGGAATAGCTAAGCGTGTATAATCTGTTCTTGTCTGATGAGAGAAACTACTTTGTAGTGTTCACTCTCTGTACGAACTCCTGTGTGTCATAATCTTACAAGGAATACTGAGGAAGAATTATCAAACCATTAAACACATGCCCAGTCATGGTTATCATCTCCATCTGTTGTTTGTCCTGTGCCATAAGATTGTCAGCATGAAATAAGGTTTGGAAGTCACTAAGCTGCTCCTAAAGTTGTTTCACAAGTAAGGGATAGTTCATCCAATTATGAAAATTGTGTCATTATTTAATCACCCTGTTTTTTTTCCGTTTTTTTTTTTCCGTAAATTAAAAACTGTATAGCTTTCTTTTACAGAACACGAAAGAATGTTGGTAACTAGAACCCATTCATTTGCATGGGCTTTGTGAACATACAATAGATTTATATGGTTTCCAGTGCTGTTGATATTCAACTTTCCTTAGATATCTTCTTTAAAGTTCTGCAGAAGAAATTCATACAGCTTTGAAGTGCGTGAGAACATGACTCAATTTAATTCTTTGGTAGACTTACTTACAAAGTGCAGAGAAAAAAATTCTATTTTTTTATTGCTTTTTTACTAAATGTTATAAAATTAGACTTATTTAATTCTAGATTAAAAGAACACTGATTGTTTCTCTTTGGCTTGTTATTGTTATAGCAACTAAAGGATTGATCCAAAAAAGTTTTTAACAGATTAATTTATAGTGGGTTTGTTGTAATCACTTTCTAGTTGTCTAGATCATGATGATAATAAGCTGGTGTTCTGCAAATGGACAATTTGTTTACAATTTTCATCTAACACATTGTACAACAGTCATTTAGGCAATTGATAAACACTGATGTCAAGCTCAGCTAAGAATTGCTTAAACACTTTTATTTTTTTAGAGGCATCTATGACTCAAAAAGGTCATTTTGGGGTCATTTTCACCCCCCTTGCATGAATAACAATGTGTTCACTTCCAGAATGGAGGGTTCATTCCTGCAGCCTGATATTGGCCACATTTGTATCTAACCAGTAACAAAAGTTTTCGTGCCATACAGTACACAGGCTGTTCCTGGAGTAGGCTGTGCAAATGACGTTCATTGATGGAGCATCATTGGCTGCCTAAATGGTTCCCCTGTATATATTGGTGTTTGTGTGTGTATGCACTGTGTAGACAGCAGATGTGTGCGATGTGTATGTTTGAGGGTTTTGTCCCTACAATCTCTCCCTTACAGAGACCTCAGGAGCTGCCCTTTCAGAGAAAGAGAGAAAGAGGGAGCGAGTGCTTTCACTATCCCCTACACTGGACACTAGACCATATAAAGCTTGAATATAAATAACGCACACACATTTAGCTGTTGGATAATCTTCCTCAGCTTACCTCTATATTCAATTGTATTCTGCACTGGATTCTTATACAATGTTGCGCTAATCACTATTTCAGTCAGGGGGTATACATTGCGTTTCATTACTTTGACTGTGTATACCTGAGTGAAAATTCTTTTATGCATTACCCTTCATTCTGTCTTCGAAGTGCTAAGGCCCACTAAATAATTTCAAATGTATATTGCATACATAGTTGCAAACACACTACATACCCAAAAATTGGTGTCCGTCGTCTTAAAGGAATCACAAAAAAAAGAACTCACCCTCTTTTTCTCTCTCTTTTCCAGGGGCCGAGGGCGAGCAACATCGTGGTACTCCCCTTACTAATACCTCCCTACCCCCTATGAACCCCCTTTACTATCACCCCCATGTCCCCATAGAAAAGAATAAAGACCCCACTCAAAAAAGGAAGGAAAAGAAGAAAAAACGAAAAATTAAAACAAAACGAAAAAAAGAGCATCTCCGGGAAAGACAGACTGACTGGCCGCAGTGTGCGATTGTGTGTGAGCGTGCGTGTGGAGGTGTTGCGATCACCCTGGTAAGGTACAATATGGCCGTCGGGGAGATGTGATGGCATTTGTTTAAATTTGAGATGATGATGATGATGATGCTGAAATCTCAGGCTGCAGATGTGTGTCCTTTTGTCTGGCTGTGATATCTCTCACCCAACAGCCCCCTTTATGTTTGCACTCAAGATATGCAAACTGAAAAACAATGTTCACTTTTTTTTAAATTGTTGTACCGTGAATATGTGAAAGTTCCAGTGGCAAGAATGTTATCGTTTTCACAAAGTTGTGCTATTTGAGAATCTTATTCTATTATTTCTGTGCTCTTTGGAATCCCTTTCCTAAGCACTGGTTTCTTCCCCCTTCATCCCTCACTTGGATTACCACCTTTACGGTATTCTGACAGTGGTTTACAGCTCGCCATTGTTTTTAAGTTGTATTGTTCTCGAACCATCTACCACATCATACGACTATTGTACTATGGCATGGCCTGAGCTCTTGAGATCTGTTGTGTTTTTTGTTTTTGTTTTTTTCTTTCTGAACTTTTCCGTCTCATGCTGCCATACGCCATTCCCAATCATCATTTTCTTCCTCTGTTCCTAATGCTCCCCCCACCCCCTCTCTCTTGCTCTCTCTTTGTATTAGACCACTTCTTGTCGTTTCAGGTTTCAAGACCAGTGGAGGCTGACCACCCCACCCGTGGCCGCAGCACCCCCTACTGTTTCGGCGGCGTCTCTGTCTCTATCTGCTCCCGCTATGCACACTCACCCAATCCTCTCTGTGTGGGGGGGTGGGGGTGGGGGACAGGGTGACCACCGGCCCACTGCTGGAGGCATTTATTACAATAACAAGCGCTGAGCTTTATAAACTTGATTATACCGAGATGCACCAGGCCCATGTTAACACCAACACACACACACACACACACACACACACACACACACACACATACATACACACACAGAGCATACACCGCACACACTCAGCACACAAATTTATGTCATGGAGGCAGAGCCGTGATAGAGCAGTGGCCGATTAAATTGCAAGTGAGTGAGAGAGGCAGGACCAGAAAGATGCTGAATGGGAGGGTTCTTCTAGGGCCTTGTCTTTCTCAGTGCACAGTGCAGTTAGGGCCCGATGGAGCACTAGTGCGTGGGCTGCAGGTATCGGTTACTTACGGAGGGGTTCAGAGATTTTATTTCGGGGAGGGAGGGGAGCTATGCTGAGAGGTTTTGTTGTTTCTTGTTTTCCTTTTTTCAGATGGGGGAAGTGGGGTGTTGAAGAAAAGAGAAAAGATGTTTTCCTTTTTTTTATTTTATTTTTAACCCATGAGTCTGTAATTAGAAAAAAAAATAAAAGACATTGTGTAAAAAGTACTTTTAAGTTGTGTCTTCTTGGGGTTTTAAAATGTTTCAAATGATCTTGATTTTCTTTAAAACAACTTGTTCTCATATTTTTCAAAGTAATTTAAATTGATTTCATCCGATTTGATAAAATCTTATAGAAAGGTTACTTTAGAGAATAGGATTCTTTTTTTTATTGGGTCACTAAATCCATTCTACCAGTCTTGGAAGTTTTGGATACCCATGCTTTCGTATTTTTTTTTTGCACATTTTCTGATAAAATCAAAACGATAGTAAAACATTTTAAAGGAGTTGCTATTTTTCACTCTTTTTGGATATTTTTTAACCAAGTCATCAATTTCAAAAACCATTTCATCCAACCAAGTGTCATAAAACTATTCAACAGGTAGTGTAGACTTTGATCTGAATCAAATCTTTTTTGATTATTATAATATCAAAATACCAGCATAGTCTTTTTTGAAAATCTTTATTGACATTTTCCCCAATTTTAAAGTTTTAAACTGAAAAGTTACTATTCACCTTTAAAGTGCATTGTAATTTTACAGAACCATGAGGTTGATTTTAACATTATTATTATTTAAATAATTACTAGGTATTTATTCGCTTAAATCTAAAACTCAAATATGCTGCTCGTTCTGGTTGGTACAGATGCTGTGTATAGCATAAATAAAATACTCAACACATGTAAAGATGTCCAGTTTATTTGAAAATCATGGTTACAAATCATTTTTTCATCTCAGATGATTTTCCTGGGTGTACGATGTTCTACTTGTGCTTCCTGAAAGCTGTTAAACATACAACACAGTTAAAAGGTTTTTCTTTTTTTAAAAGCCCATAAAAAAGCAACTTGCAACTTACCTTTCTTTTTAATTTTCTTACTCATTTTCTTTTTCTTAGATTTAGGACGACCAATGTCCTAAAAAAAAAAGATATTTCTCAAGTCAAGTGCAAAATTCCTCATTTTGACAAGGTTTATATTATTCCAAAAACTAGCCTCTATTGTTAGATTTAATATTTTCTGAATTTTTGAAGAATATCTGTATTAAATATTCTTCATCAATACAAAAACCATTTGAATAATGATAAAATGTTGGGTTATCCTTGAGTTTACAGGAAAAAACACTGTCAGTATACCCTTTAAATAGATTTTTTTATATAGGTTTATACAAATTATACATTTTACATGCTTAAGCTTGACCTGCATACATTTTGAAACCTTAAATATACCCATATTATAATACAACAAAAAATCTTAAGTTACCTCATATATGAAGGACAAATATGAATTTCATCAATTATATAAACACAAATATAAACTGTTACTAAAACAAGTAGATATCCAATAAGATATGCAGAATAATAGCAGTCCATCTCACCTGTGCTTCTCCACCAGTCAAAGCTGTGATGTCACCAAAATGTGCAATGTTATTCAGCTGTGATGACATTCCCATCAACCTTCTCTTCCTTTGCTTCTGCTCACGTGTCATACTCAGACGGATCATCATGGACTCCTCATAGTTTTTCCTTTTGAGGAACATTTATCAAAATCATCAAGTTATTGAGACAAGATTTATGTGCATATAATTTAACTTATAACTAATATAACTTATGTTTCTGTTTCATATTTATCAAATATATAAGACAATGGTTTGTATGATTAGTGCCTTTTAGTGTTTTCTTTGCCTTGTGCTTTACAGTTTATACCTGTATTGATCCTCCTTGAGCTCCCGGTCTGACTGGAAGTCTCTGCGGTCTCTGATCTCTTCAGGAGCATCGCTGTATTGCTGCCGGAGCTCCTGAATGACAGAACTGCGGAGTGCTGCTTTTTTCCTTTTACTCACCAGATCCTTTTGTCTGTCTGCTTCTGTAATGTCACCATCTGAGTACAGAGAGGAGAGTGTGGGGATGATTAACCATCAAAAAATTTATTAACATTAAATCCTGAATGTATTACAATGATGGCATGCAGTTTTCTAAGTGAAAAAGAGGAGGAATTTAACAATTTTGGTTGGAAAGATTTTGTCCAGTGTTTCTGTGACTAGATTTTTATATTTAAAAAAATAACGTACCATAATGCATTGGTGCAATCCGAGGAGGAACATATTTCTTGGCTGGTGGTTCATTTTTTCTAGAATCCTTTGTTTTATCTTCTCCGTCCTCCACATCAGAATCCTCAGATTCACTTAGCTGGGTAGACAGCATATTTAAAAATTCAGTTTAATTTCAGAAATTTCATTAAAGCAAATAACCTCTTTCGGGCATGAGAGCTTTACCTTGCTGGCCATATTTTGAGGATTAGGACGAAAGTGTAGAGGGTCATTCTCCGCTGGAACACAAACACATCACGCGTCAGAAATTGGCATGACAAAAGCCTCAGTGTCTAGAACTGTATGAAGAAAATCACTTACAGAGGCTGCCAGTCACCGCTGTCCGCACTAATTTATCAATCTGATATTTCAGCTTTTGATCCAGGGGACGCATTTTCTCCAGTACCTATAAAACAAAGAGATAGAGGGTACAGTACTTTTTAACAATGTATGTATATAGATAGAACAAATGTATATAATGTATATAATGGTCAGTCGTGTCTGGTGGTTTGAGAGTTGGACTTATAAGCAGAAGGTTGTGGGTTTTAATCCCAGTGTCATCAGACAATAACTGAAGTGTCCTTGAGTAAGACACCTTACCCCTATTTGCCCTGCAGTGATGATTGAATACTGCATAATACTGTAAGTCGCTTTGGATAAAAGTGTCTGCCAAATGAATAAGTGTAAATGTAATGTTTCTATCCCACATAATGGGCTTCCTACCGTCCTAATTGTGACCAGCCTATGGACGGCACTGTTGTCCTTTATACTTTCTCCCTCTGTTTTCAAACTGATTAAATGAGTCACATCTTGCAGGTAAAACAGTAGAAGATGATATCTCAGGTCGAGAAAAGACAAACCCTAGAGAGGAAAACACAGAACTGACATGTTAACATGCTGTAATTCACCTATTTGTCTGTTTATTGTTACAGAAATACCTTAGATGTGTGAAAAGTCTTCTCTCTGACTCTATTTATCAGATCCCGGACATGACTTGTTACTGATGCCACCTGAAAATGAAATAGCATCCATCACCATGACAACACACCTATTCATATCTTCAACAACAGGAAGGGTCTGGAAAACATTTAAGGTGGTATTTTTAGTTCTTTAAAACTTCAAACCTGTTCTGTAAGACTGTTCAGTAGACGCACTGCAGCAGGAAGATCAGTGTCAACATGATCCTACAAACACAGATATACAGTTGAAATACCTGACAGAGATCATACACATATGGCAGACAGTTCATAGGGCAGTTAGTGGGTTTGCAGATGTCTTCTGTGATATTAGAGGTAGATTTGTCAAAATATGAGTGTTTGTAAAGATCATACACTCGTATTTTGAGAGATCTACGTCTAAACCAGAAAAAACACTTTACTTTATAGACACCAAATAACTCACGTTTCCATCTACAGTGGCCGCCATCTTGATTTTGGAACTTACTACGGATCGCGCGTAGGGTCAAAACTCAGTATTGAAATAAAATCGAACCAGTCTCGTTCATGTCTTTTTAAAACAAATTTGACTAATATCTCAACATTTTAATTGATTTGGTTTTTTGCATGTAAACCGTCGATTGATTTTTAAAAATGTGTTAATTTGTTAAGGAGTACGGAAGCATTTATCTTATTTTATTTATTTATGCATAATTTAATTAGGATACAAACCCAGCGTTAAAGAAATACTATTTACACAGGTAAAAAAATCACAAAGCATAATTATTTATTTATTTATTTATTAATCATTAATAGCATTTTATTATTTTATAATTTTGTTATAGTTTTTTAATTGAAAACAATGTGCAGTCTTCAGTCATTCCAGAAGATGGCGCTGTATGACATCACATCAGCATCGGTGCCTCTGAGAGTGTGTGTGGAAATAAACTACATCTTATATCTAAAGTGAGGACCCTTTTTTCTTTCTGAGTAAGGTATGATCATTTTATAATTCCTTATCCAGTTGAGAACACAAAATGTCAATGCAAAAACACAGTTAATGCTAAAAAACACTTTATAAGTTTTTAATCTCCTTTAAAACCTTTGTAGATAAAAACAAACACATCACATTATTTCCCTTCATGCATCTGTAAGGACTTTACTATTCTCCTGAGAACATGGGCCCACTTTACACTCTTGTGTAGGTCAATATTATTATCACCAATTAAAATAAATGTGTTCCAATTATCAATGATGGCACTTCTAAAATTTAAAGTAGATCACAATAATTAAAAATCCTTATATCCACTTACTTCCCTTAATTTTCTATTTTAGCCCATAGTTCAATGGTTAAAGCATGGCACTGGCAACTTAAAGATCACGGGTTTGATCCCAGGCTGGCACATATTTTGAAATATGATGTGTGACATTATGCAATGTTAATGTCTTTGGATTAGTCGTATAGTACAGATATGTCCATCCTGGACTGATTGATATGCTGCTTTTGGGATGGTATGACTAGTAAACAAAGAATAGTATTGTTGTACAAGACAAATTAGTAAAATGAACTATTAATTGTATGGTATAATTGTATCAGTACATGTTTGCATTTTAGGGTTGACCGAGTGGAAGATTTATAGAGAAATCCAGAGAGATTTAAGGTGAGAATAGATAAAGACAGATGTGTCTCAGTATGAGCGCCAACTCTCCGTGTGGCCTTGGGCAGTCACAGCTGAACCTAAGGGCCGACGCTCTTCCTGTTGACCTTCTTACATGATGGCCCTTACAGGAATCACTAATGAATCTGTGTCTGGTCCTCTCAAACTATAAAAGGAAATCATACAGACTTATGACAAAGCCTTTCCCGAACACACTCTCTCGTCTGTTATTGCCATTGGGGCAGTAAGTAAATGTTTCGTCTGTATTTGTGACACCACCCCCCCCCCATACACACACACGCACGCACGCACGCACGCACGCACGCACACACACACACACACACACACACACACACATCAACCAACAATGCATGTCTCTGTGACACTGGGTAAGTGAATGTGGGTTCTTATTTTCATGGATTCATCAGTAAATGGCTTTACAGTCATTTAAAGATCTTCTCTTTCACTGCTGTGATTGGTGGATGATCTCCAGCGTTGCTCCCAGAATGGCACCCACTTAAATTAGCCTCGGTTGGTAATAACATTTGCTGGGTGAAACTCAACTTTTAAGATGCTGTCTAATTAAGCCAACCCTACATAAAATAACATGACACCTCCAGCTTTCCTTAAAACACTGACTGAGAGCACAAAGATTTTGGCTTGGAGTTGAAAGTGAGTGAAATACAGACCTCATTGAAAACCTTAAGGCCCCTTATCAAGCGGAGCAATCACAGCAGATTGGTCTGATGCTCATGCAAAAAACCTCGGCCACATTACAAAGAGCCCGATGGCAATACCATGTGAGCTCCTACTCAATGACAATGGCACACAGAGCACCCCCACACTGGCTGTCATGGGACTTTTAACAGTTATGCGTCCCGCCACATAAAGGATTACAGGGCTGTTTCTGTTACTCAGATAACATACAACTGCTTTTGACAAAGGCACCACGCAGGCAAAGCAAATCCTGCTGAGATGTGGGAATTGAGCTCTGGTTTTTCCACAAGGGGCTTTTGATTCAGAGCTGGAATTCATGCATAATTCTGCCCTTTTTTTAACACTTTTCCCATATCAATGATAAAGAAGAGAGAGTTAATATTTGTTTGTTGCTTTGCCAGGTTGTCAAACAATCAGATCAGAAGTTAATTATATCATTTATTTTTCATGATTGTTCCTGACATTTAAATCACATGTTTGCTTATACTTTTATATGCATGTGCTTTTTTGCATTGTGTTGTGTTGTGCTGTGGTGTGTTACGTTATATCTTCTCATATTAAGTTGAAACCAAGCATTGACTTTTTTTTTGAAAAGAATGCTTTAAGCCAGTGTAAAAATATAAATACATGAAACAGTAAAAAATAAAAAAGTCTCAAATAAAAAAGTGAATTGCAAAGATTTGATTTAATATTTAGAATTTGTAAAAGAAATAGAAATAGACTTTGAAATGGTATTATGTTGTGGATTACCTTGTGGTATTATGTTTTGGACATTTTGTTGTGCCTGCATTTCTTTCACGTGATTTCCAGAACATAGCGATGTCAAGGGAACAAAATGCCAGAACATTATATACTATGCTGCTATAATCTGGTCTCTGTATATGATTGACACTCCTGCATCTGCTTGTTTAATTAATACTCAAGCTATTGATAGCTGGATGTGGAGTTGGGGGGGGCAGTTACAAAATGAAAAGCAATTCAGTAGCACTCAGCATTTTTCCACTAAAGTTTACTGTAAACACAGGGCCGTTTCAACCTCTTCCCAGCATTCTCAATTGATGAAAATGGGAAAACACCTCCGGGCTTTGTCTTACAAGGGCAACATCCAAAGATGCAGTGTTTGAGGGCCCATCAAACATTTCTTATTCGTGGATGCCAATTACCCACACATGAATGCATAATTACCGCATAGAAGCTTAAAGTAGCAAGTCTTTAAAGCCCAGTTATTTCAATGAAGCCCTTAGGCCATGGTGATCAGGATCAGGTGGGGATGGCTGGGCTTTAAGTTCATCTCCTGAGGAACTGTGGAACAATGTGGAAAAGGGTGTGTGTTGATTTGGTCGTCAAACCCAAAGCTGAGCTTAATGTAAATGAATGAGAGACTTCCTTTGTCACTCTATTAGGAAATAACAGTAAGTTCAACACGGCCAAACAAAATGCTGATAAGTGCTAAGATGATCCATCCATCAGTGTGTGGCGGATCTGATTTTGAACAAGGAAACATGTCACTATCCATTATTAATGTCAAGTAAACATTAAAACTGATAACAAATCTACAGTGAGATGACTGTTTTAGTGCTTTTACGTCTACCGGTGAAATGAATTATATAAATTCTGATTAAATAACTTTTTGCACAAAACATTATTAAATTATCAGCCACACAATTTAAATGGGGAAATTTGTAAATGGCTTATAATTATTCAGTTGTGTTTGTGCAAAACCTGATGATCTTTGTTGGTAAATTAATTTTTTGTTAAAGAAACCATAACTAAATAAATAATAACTCTATTATATTATCTCCATAAAATTCTTCATTTTAGAAGATAAGAGTTTTGCAAACTGTCTCGTCCTGCCAAAACCTTTGATGTCCAAATTTGCAGTTTTTCAGGGAATGGAATAACATTACTTTCTTAAATTATTCAACATGATCTTTTTATTGGTTACATTTCTATAACCCAGTGATAAAACATAAATGTTGACTAATAATTATGATTTTTGTCAAAATGAAATCATGAAACTGCTAATCTCAATTCATGGCTTCAAAACGAAAGCAACAAAAAATTTCCATTTTATATTTATGCAAAACTCCAGATTTTCATTTTGTTCCCATAAAGGACTCCTTGTTAAATATAGACCTATTTAACTCTTTTACAGTAGCACAGCTCCTCTAGGTAATAAACCAAACCAAATAAAACTAAGTTACTAATTCATTAAAGATCTTGTGTTTTCACAGATGTTTAAATTAAATATATTTCTTTTATACTGCCCATGTACTCGAATCCCCTCAACAGCCTTTGAATTTATTTTGACCCCTGACTGCTCTTGATATCACTTCAGTCATTTGCTGCTCAGTTGTTTTACGGCGTCAACAGCCCCTACAGAGTAACCATCTTAACCAATGACACAGCCATGTGTCCACAATTTTATTTGCCCCATACTGACTTATTGCAGGCCTCATCTCTGTAATTGCTCCACCTGTATACTGTAAATTGGACCATACTGTTAATTAGTTTTGGTCAGTCCTGCTGCATTTCAATAGCTCCCCTAGTGTGCTTCTGTGCAGTCTAACCAACATGCTTCCTCATCACGAGTCTTTAACCTCGTGCAGCTTCATCTCCTTTTCACTAGCTTAAGCAGATTCTAGTGCTGGCTTAAGACCCCTCAACAAATTAGCACTAACTATCAGATCATCATTAGTCACACCGATTAAAAGAGAAGAGTATAATGTGTTACAGAAAGCTTCCACTGCATGCATTGTGTAGATGTTTTTTTTTAATATTTATTGCTTAACAGGAAGGGTCACTTTATTTTGCCAAGTTGGTTAAATAACATATAATATGGTGTCCAAAAGTGTAACAAACAGATGCCCAAACAGTGACAGGGGGCAAAGTTGGCAAGGCTTAAAAGAAAAAGTGCAAAAAATTTGGTTTAAATTGAATATGAAGAGTTATTAGTTGGGAAATATATTATTATATATATATATATAACATATTCAAAATGTTTGTCACATAAAATAAAAAAATACAGTTTGGTATAATTTAATACAGGCCTCTAGCCCTCAAGTTTCATAATTTAAAAAAAGTTTTGGTATCTCTGGTCTTACACATTGAAATGATAGGAGATTTTGTTTTTAATGTGAAACTAAATGTTAAGAAATGAAAAAAGCATTCATGTGAAAAAAATCTACAATCAAAACTGCAATATAATATAATAGGATATAAAAATAGTATGATATTAGTATGAAAAAAAATAAAATTCACTGTGAAGTAAAAATATATTAAAATAAATAATATAATAAATACAAATACTTATCTTATACTTTTTATGCTGATAATTGTATTTACCAATTACATAAAAACATAAGTAATATGATCATATCATATCATATCATATCATATCATATTATATATTATAAATGATAATATATGTCTTATATGTTTTTAAACTGATAATAATTTTATTTACCATTTCATGAAATTAGAATTCAAAGCAAACAAGTTTACAAGCAGCTCCAGAAGTTTTGTATTACCAGCAGACCCCTCTCTATGTCTGTGTGTATGTCCATCTCTGAGTGTGTATACGCACAAGCATGTGTGTTTGTGCAGGGGGAGGGTAGGCATATGGAGCACCGGCTCTCATCAGTGTGTGTCCACTCCACCTCCTCTCCTCCCCTGCTAACAGTAAGCGGCTACTTGAAGCCCAGCTGCCAATGGAGCAGTATCAGCCTCCTATTCACCCTCAGACCAGTTAGCTGTGTAATTACAGTTCACCCGGCCTTTGTTTAGCCCTTAATCTGAAGGCTTCATTGTGGAGCGCACGTGTCCGAGCTACTCGACCTCAGCCTCCCCATGCCCCCCACCCAACCCCTTCTTCCTTTCACACCCTGGTCCAGAAGTGTGCTGATCCACAAAGACCTGAAAGAGACACAATTAGCAGGCTGACAGCCAGTTTGGGTAGATTCCTCGGCACAATGGCTTCCACTCCTATACGGTGCTCTGAAAAACCCACAGCGCCATGTGCCGGCCGGAAATCACATCTAGCTATTGTGACAACTGGCTTTTGTTATTCGGATGTTGTGGGGCAGACTTTGCCAATCATGTGAGTGGCACAAGTATTATGAGCTGAAAATACTGCTTAACAAATGTGTGTAGAGAAGTTAAAGTGTCGTCCGGTAGCATGTTGTGATGGAGTGCTCTGTGTTCTGTCAATGATTGTATGAGGATCAATGTGAAGACACAGTTGGCAGACAAATGAATAACAGGCCCACCAAAGTTAGACAGTCAAATGAAACAGTGTATCCTCACTGGACAAATCAATCAAACCAAAGAAAGCAAAAGAAAAATAAGTATTAAGAAGTCAACCTTGTGAGCTTAAAGTTTTGTGAGATGGGAAGTTAGTGAATCTTTCCCTCGGACATTTCATAAATAGCCCTTTTTAAGTTATAAAACATCTGTATATATTCTATAACATCTCCAGTTCTTCTGTCACATTGTATTTCTATCAATGTGTGTACATATTTTTTGATCCTATGTTACTTGTTACTTGTCTTGTGACTTAAAATTATATGTGTACTGGAAGCTTCTGTCACAAAGACAATAATGTGTGTAAGCACACCTGGCAATAAAGTTTGTTCTGATTCTGATTCTGATAATTGCATGAGGTTTGAGGACTTATTTCAGAACAGTCCTTCTAATGTCTAATAGTAATTTTTGATATTAGCTGAATTGTTATTTTATAAGTCTATGGCATGTAAGTAATCAATAAATAAAGTGTGGCGTCTTAGATATACGTAGGGCTGTTGTTACATATGAGCGTTTTTAAATGACCATAAAAACATTTGAGATTAAATGATTTTTTTTACAAATATCTAATCCTGAAATAGCATAAAATAGAAAAATATAATAAAAATAATTCTAGAATGTAATGCCAAAACAAAAATAAATGCCAACCACAAAATAACATTTAATGAAGTAAAATATTCTAGTTTGTTGTTATATTTCCTGATTTCCCCCGGCTTGCTATGTAAAGCTGCTTTACAATAATGCTGGATTGAAAAGAAGTGCTGTAAACATGAAATCTGCTTGTTTTAAGCAGAACTCCACAGAGTTCATGAGTTTATAAAAGGTAATTTTGTAAAAAAATATATATATTGTAACTTAAGACAAAGAAATGTGGGTAAGATACTACTTCCCACTGCCTGCTAACAAAAGAAAAAAAACATGGTAATATTGTATACATCTAAAATCAGAATTCCTGTCACTGTGGTTATATTGTGGAATGATAAAGAATAAATAAATTTCTCTTCTCTCGGTGTGATCAGACACTGTGTGTGAAACTCCCTTTGTGCTATTTTTTCAGATCCATGGAGTATTAACAGGTTCTAATTGTCTCATTTATCTTTTCAGTGAGGTTTAAACTCAATATGTTATTGATATCTCATCATGTAAAAGGCTATATTTACAGCGCTGTAGTATCTGTTTTCCAAACACTGGAAGAATTCAATGAACTTTAGTTGTGCGTTTAGCAGACGCACACACAGGGGGAGAGAGAGAAGGATTTTATCGATCAGATCTGATGTCTGGGCATGGGCGTGTAAAAGGCCCTTGTGGGGATTGTGCTTCCACCCTGTAGTGGCCCAATGGCCCAATGATTAGCTCTTCCTGCATCTGTCCCTGATCTGTAATAAAACAAATCAACAGGTTTCTTTTGGCTGCTGTTTACATTGCTAATACCCGAGCGGGATACGTAAGTAAATTCTCTGAGTTTATGTGGTATTGATCGAGCGACCAGGCCATCGGCTGGACTAACAAATCTATGAGAGGTAATGGATTGAGCTGTGCTGTGAGTGTACCTGAGCTCTGATCAGTCTCTGTTGTTATGCATGAACATCCACTCTGCTCTCATTTGCCTTTTACATTCGGTGTATGCATATATAATATAGGATTGGTTGCTTTGGAATAGATTATGTGTAATCTTGACACAAATAAAAAATATTTGAAAAAAGCTTTTCATTAAACTTTTTTTCAGTCTACATTTTGATTTTAGAGCTATAGGCGAGGACGGTACACTGTAAAACACTCATGTTGATATATTAACTTGTTAAAATATTTCAAAAGCATTAGACAGATTTTTTTCAGTGAATTTTTTTTAAATAAATGCCTAAAATTTATCAAATTTTTTAAAGTAAATGTAATGGAAAGAGTATTTAGTTAATTATTTGTTTACTTACATACACCAATTTTAAATATTGTATATTTAGTTAATGTTAAAGCTTTAAAAGCGATACATTTTTGTTGAGTGTTAATTACCATAAAAAATATACAGTATAATTTCTTAGAGAATAGTTTTATAGGAAAACATATTTTAATTTATTATTTTTTTTTTTTTTTAAAGAGTAGATTAACGATTCATTAACATTATTTTGTTTGGGTTAATATTAAATATCGCATATATTAGTGATACAGGGTTTTGTGAAGTCATTGGAAGAAAATGTAAAATAAGGCTTGTTCAATACAGAATAAATAAAGCCGTATTGGATGTTCATGATTCACGCCCTAATGACGTGGATCGGTCAGAATGGCAGGATTGCAAGACCTTGGTGAGTCTCGGGGGAGAGGAGACTAAAACCCACTGGGTCAGCTGATGATTAGTGGGTGGATACAGTTTAGGTTTAACCCTCATTCTGATCAATAGCTGATCATCACCAGGGCCACAATGCTATAAACCCAAGACATGCTGAAAAAAGGTGTCAAAAATCTTTTGAAGGAGAAAATAGGATATATATAAAATGTTATTAACTTTAATTTACTTGGACATTTAGGTGTACTAAAATCTTTGTTGATCGTTTTAATAAAATTTAAAATATATATAAATGCTGTTAAAGTATAATAATAATAATAATAATAATAATAATAATAATAATATGTTTTTAGCATGATGCATTCTTCCAACTATTTTTCAAAACATTAGTTTGAAAGCTATTAACATTAAACTGTATTATGCTAAATTAATAAATACTTGCCATGTTAAAAGATAGTAGATAAAAAACATAATGTGTCCATGCCCTTGCCTTTTTAAACCTGTATGAGTAAATTCCTTCCACAGAACACAAAATATTTTTTTATAGATTGTTAGTAACTGAACAATAGTGGTCTCAATCACATTTTTTTTTGTGCACAGAAATGCAATGAATGTTGTTTATTCACCAACATTTCTCTAAATATCTTATTTTGAGTTCTGGAGAAAAGAGAAAGTCATAATGGATTGAAAGGTAAATGTTGAAAGAATTTTTGGTTATACTTCCACCATAAAGGTAAATGTATAAGAGATAAATTGGTGAATATAAAATTCATACATAATAACATGCACAGCTTTCATTCATTTTGGGGGGGTATCTTTTAAAAGTGAAAAAAAATACATACATGTAGTCTGTTAGGTGTTCATGTTTTGTACATATTTATGTGTATAATCACAGCTGTGAGAGGCCTTTCCTAAGCTGTCTCATTTCACACCTACTGACCATTGTTGATGATAATGTCCCCTGTCAGTGTCCCTCACCACAGCGGGCTAAAGCCTTGCTCCAGCGCTAACTAACCCTGATCTGCAACCTCATTTGGCAACTTCTGTCACACCTTGAGAGAAGCTTCATATGAAACAACAGGAGCAATTACCCCTCGGGCTTTCTTCATTAGGGTGTTATTGAGTTGGGCATTGAGAACAGGTACTTGAATGGACAGTACATCATCTAATAAGTCACCGGGGTATATCACCTGCGTGAGAGAATGGCCATCACAGACAGGTCACATGGAACCTGTTGGTCACAAAGGTTAAAAAGCAACACAGTAAGACATCTTAATAATGTCTCAACTGTGTTTTGGAAGACATGGGTCCATCTGGGGAGCTTATTATTGCTGATAAACGCCATAAATTGGTGACAATGCAATTATGACAAGGGCTGATGAATGTGGAGATTGCAATCTGTTAAAGCGATGAAAAGAAAAAGGCTCAAAAGTTTTAGAGAGCAAGCGTGCACTGTACTATCCCCAAAAACATTTGGTTTTGTTTCGATTAAAAATTTGAATCATCATGGTTTATTTCTGGCCTATTTCGGTTTCTTTAATGAAAACATGTCTCAACCAGGTTTAAAATTCATTAACTTTTTTCTTCTACT
Source organism: Triplophysa yarkandensis (assembly GCA_033220385.1). Taxonomy (NCBI): domain Eukaryota; kingdom Metazoa; phylum Chordata; class Actinopteri; order Cypriniformes; family Nemacheilidae; genus Triplophysa; species Triplophysa yarkandensis. The sequence continues at coordinate 9,471,265 of CM065676.1, read as the reverse complement.
TCTGTGTTAGGAGAGAAATTATTGTACTTGGAGAGCAGCCACTGCTTTGTGTGGAACTGTAAATTTCAACTATTTGTCGTCTTGTACAAATGAGGTCATCGCTCTCTGTGCATTCCGCTCTCAATTAACGATTTGAAATATTGAAGATGATGATGGTGGTAATTATTGGTGATCTGCACAGGCCCTATCTGTCATCTGGTAGTACTGCGTCATCTTCTGTCTTACATGCAATCTGTTCTTACAAGCAGTGAACAGAGTCACCCTCTTAACTTGAAATGGCCTAGATTCAATAGGGGACCATAGTTTGGGGCTTCTTTTGTATTTATAAACCACAAGTGCAGAAATGTACAATTTATGCATGAAATGTTCTTAAAGTAGGGGCATATCCCTGGATAAATATAAGAATCCTCTTTGCATAAAGGTAAACTTCATTGTGTGGAACGATGTACAAGATTAAATTTAATAATTCCGCCAACCGCCAAATACCTTATTTGTCTAAATGTTTCCATAAAGATCCATTACCATCTGAAGAACATTTGTGGCTAACAAAGTGTTGTTGGTGGTAACAAAAGCTGCTTCTTTTGACTATGAATGATGGTTCATTAAAGAACTTTTAACTGACTGCTACTTTGTGAATTACCAAAAATGCATCTTCTGTAACATTGCTGTGAAGAACCTTTTAAGCAGCTTTTTTTTAAGAATGTGATTTGATCTAAATAAGGAATAAGGATGATTCTTTTGTCACTTTACAATGAGCAGAACTTTAAAACCCTTTGATAAAAATGTAAAAAAACAGAAAGCAACAAAATGCCTTTCGTTTATGCGTCTTCCTAAAATCAAACACTAATTTATCAAAACAATGATGTATGTCTTCTTGCTTTTTCTCATTTATTCATTGTGACTTTATAATCAACCGAAGACCTTGTTTGGCCCGCATCCTTTGGTCCGAAACAGATTTACACACAGCGAACAGGCCGAAGAGACTGAAAGGGAATGAAAGTTCTCTATCTTAGTCCTGCTTGAGCCTAGACCCCTGTAACTATCTATCTAACACACATTCCTCTCTTGCTTTAATTACTGTCTTCATGCGCGAAGAGCTTTGATGAGTTTATTAAGCTAGGCTTTGCTGTTCCAGTCTCTAGCTCTGTGATGAATCGCTCTCAAGCTTATTAACTGACTTATTCCGATCAATAAATCACCAGTGCTGAACATTGCAAGAACAAAAGAAAAAATGCTTTCCACTACTCACTGAGAAAAGCTCATCAAACCAACACAATTATTTGACTAAATGAGCTCAACCCTTATGTGGAGATATTGATAGGATGGTCTTTCATTGGTGGAATGCCACTGAATTCAACAACGCAGGTCCTTTTTGCTTGTTTGTATGATGGGTGCATCCTGTCTGGAGTTATAAAAATAATACATTAATTAAAATATCAATGGTGAGTAAGAAGAGAAGATAATGACACTTTTAAAAAACAAGAAGACTTGCAGCATATAGCACACACATTGTGCATGTGGGTGGGCTCCCCATGTATGACCTCCCTGTACGAAACATCCAATGTCCCATGAGAGAATCTTCTAAAGATTATCTGAGCTCAGCTTGACCAAATGTCACTCACCCTTTTTCCCCTTTTAAAACTGAGTGTAACCACAAAAGCCAACAGAACACAATCTAGTGAATCAAAAGTATTTTCCTTTATCGATTCACAGATTTTTATATCAACCTGACAGGATATTTTGTGTCAGGAAGTGGCAACACGGATGTAGGAAAAGCCCAATTATCTCACACAGGGGACTCTGAAGGGTTGTTTGGGGTTTATTTTACGTAAAAAGCTGCTTTCTGAGCACAGACTTTGTATCAGATGAGTCTGCTTTCAGTAAAGGTTTACAGTGCTCTTGTATTCAACATGCTACTAATGAAGATTGCGTGTAATGGACACCACAAGCTTGGTGTGCTGTACGACTGGCCGTATTGACCTCTGTGTCTCCTTCCCCTCCTGTGTGTGTGTTATGACTGTGCAATAGTTGATGGGATGTCTTAGGATGATGTTCTAAACCATTAGCTTGACTACTGTGAATGAAAGGCATTCTCCATTGCAGCTGCATTGATCCAGAGAAACAGTACTAATTCCAATGGACCCTCCTGACCCTAACTTTGACCCTAAGTTTTTAAAAGTTTTTTAAAGAGATAATGAAAGAAAATGCTATTTCTTTCTTTTGGAAAACAAAAAAGGGTATATTTTAAAGAATGTTGGTAACTTTAATACAACGATACAAAGTCACTTCTATTGTACACCCACACTTGAAAAATGGGCTGTTGGAATTACTTAATTTTATCATTTACATCAGTTCCACATGATTAAAATTTGTTGTTGTAAGATAACTTAGTTACAAATAACAGTTACAAAATAATTTATGCAAAGAAAACTTTAAGAATTTAATCATTTGTAACCAATGTATGATGAAACTAAATAATACTAACAACCCATTTTTTTAGTGCAATGAAAGTCAATGGGCACCACTTTTGTCCTATTTCATTCTAAAGAAATTGTCGCTTTAGGATTTTTAAAGACTTAATCTAATGATTTAATACTGATCAAAATTGGAAAAAAAATTCACATCTTAAATTTAACCCTTGTAAAAGTCTTTGATGAAGGTCAAAAGATTTTAGGCCACAGTACTTCTTCACAAATAAATATTACAATATTTACTCTTGTAAAGTATAGATGATTTGTACAATGATTAAATGATGACAGATTTTTAAAACTTTACAATGTCAATACAAACAAATGCTCATGAGACCTCACAGGTGTAAAGTTCAACAGCTCAATATCACTTTGCTTTAAGTTGCGACCGCTCTCTGATAACTCCTCATTGAGCTGTGAGTATAAAGAGTGCAGCTAAGGGAAATCTGAGTAGTAATACTAGCCATTTAGCATATGGCATTCTCAACATGTAAACACAGGCACAGGGCACAGGCTGCAGTAAAACAGTCCCCTGGGATCTGGTCCCGAAAGGGCCCGTTTTTAACACACAGCACACTGTAATGGAGGTTTCACAATGTCCAGTCAGATCCCCTATAGCACAATGACAGTCCGAGGTCAAATCACTCCGTAGGTACACACCCCTCTACCTCTCTCTCTCTCTCTCTGGTCTCTCTCTCTCTCTCTCTGGTCTCTCTCTCTCTCTGGTCTCTCTGGTCTCTCTGGTCTCTCTGGTCTCTCTCTCTCTCTCTCTCTCTCTCTCTCTCTCTCTCTCTCTCTCTCTATCTCTCCCTCTATTTTTATTACACACTCTTTCATTCGTTTTAGATTTAAAATATACTTGAATGTCAGAATTTCTGATCTAATCATGACTTTACTACATTTCAGTGTTTTAAGAGACATACAAATTATAGAGACTTTTTTAAATGTTGTTGTTGACTTCTTTGTGGATTTGTGGATTTATATTAACAAATTTATAAGTGTAATTAATATTAAATGTTTAAATACCTTAAATTACAGACAAAAAAAATATATTATAAATATTATATAAACTAAAAGTAGAGTAAACAATCCTCTAATGCTATGAATCACTATTGTAAAATCTTAGAACTTAAACAAACCTTTAACACAACCAAGTTTTGCCTCATGCTATATGTTTTTAATATATGCAGAAACCATGTAAAAGCATTAAAACTAGGGTGTTAAAGGAGTTAGATGCCGAGAACACTATAGTGGGCTAGAGAGGCAGTAAAGGCTTGTTAGGGTACATTAGGCAGAGAGGGGATTATAAGACTTCATAAATGTTTCAGAGATACTCAGGGTCTATATGTCCTGTGGCTACTTTCTATAGAAGAGATGTGTGGCTTTACAGGCAGTCACTGCAGTCTCAGGTCAAGAGTTTTTTATATGTACATAAGTATTCCTTTCGAATTAGACCTGTTATATTGTGATTTTGTTTTGTGTTGGGACGGAAAACAGTTTTCTGTAACTGATTGTTGTTTTGTTTGAAATTCTGTCTTTTTATTTGGGAGAAAAGTTCACCTGAAACTAAAAATATTTTGTTGGGTTTCTTTCAATATTGTTCCAATTTTCGCATTTTTTTAAGAAGCAATAAATCATAAAATATACATAATATCTAAAATGTAAATATAATGTTTCCATTCTGTAGGAATAGTTAAAAGTGAAGTTTTTGTTAATTTAAACATGTTGTAATTTTTGTGTTTTACTATGATCTGTTTTGTTTTTTGAGTTATTATAATTTCATGGTAAAACCCAAATGAATGCACAATAAAACACAAATATTTTGAAAACAAATATAACGTTTTCAATGTTATCAGATCTGACCAATATTCAAATTAATATTCAAATGAATTACACTTTCAAATCATCCTTAACCTCAAATTAACTAGACTTAACCACTTTTATACAAAGTAATTAACTTTATTGTTTAAAACAACTGTTACATTTTTTAAAATTCCCCTTCTCGATTGTCGCTTCAATTGAAGGATAACCCTAGGTCTGAAAATCATTCAAACATACAGAACAGCCCACGGCCAGCCGTCACAACCCATTTCAGCCTTAGTTTAAGTGTGTATTTATCTTTGCAGTTACTCCTCCTGACCTCTGAGTACCTTCGGGAGCGAGAAGGGGTCACTGCCAATTGTCCCAATAACAAAGGAGAAGACAGAACATTGCTTTTGAGAGAGAGCAAATGTCACAGAATCTTTCATTATACAGATTAATAGACTATACTAGGCAAGACAAGGTCATCATTACATATATAAAATTACATAACACAAACACTTTTAAAACGCACATGCATATGTAAATTATGTGATAATGTCAATGGGAGACTAACTCTTAACCTCTTAACTAAGCACTTTACACACACTCAAAGCTCCGGTGCTGTTAGCTTTGTTAAATGTGAAAGGCAGATATTGACAGCAGCCTTGCTGACTGATCATCCAGTTGTCCATCAGGGTTGAATATGTGTCTGTACGGGGGTCATGTTGTTTTCTGTGAGAACTTAAAGATATGGCTCTTAAACTGTTAAATTGCAAAAGAAATATGGTGTAGATAAGGCGTGTGTAAGGGAATTTTGTTTGCATTACCATGTGAGCTTTTAAAATTTGACCACTTTGGTTTATAATGACCAAATGGGTATTACATTAAACATGTTCATGCAAACCATTAAGATGTTTAAAGTTGTATGTATCCCAAGACGTCTGTTTGTGTATGACACCACATTGCACGGTGAAGTTTATCGACCAGTAATGATAAATGTGCAGTAAAAAACCTGAGCACTCATCTGTTGACTCACTAAAGAACCAGCCACATTACATGTACACACACACACACACACACACACACACACACACACACACACACACACACACACACACACACACACACACACACACACACACACACACACACACACACACACACACACACACACACACACACACACACACACACACACACACACACACACACACACACACACAATCCTGATGTGTTATAGTGAGTCATGGGGATTAGAAAGGAAAAAAGTAAACGCAGAGACACATGGCACAAGAGATGCAGGGCATGCATACGTATCACAACACACTGTTTCCATTTCATAAATCCTTTGGGTAAATAGTTTCCGAGCAAAGAAAACACCAGTTTTGTTTTTCATTTTATTGACATTATGATTTTTCTTCAAATGCTGAACATTAGGATTTTTAATATTAAAGTTAGTAATCATGTTTGCAGTTAAAATGTCAAATATATCAAATATAAAAGTCAAAATATATCAAAACATATCGGTACACTTTCATTGTGCCTAATTGTATTTTAAATGTTGTAAAAATTAACAAAAGTTTTTTTCCTAGTTAAAAAAATCCATGGTTTGGCCGGATAACAGTAAATTTAGCAAATAAAATCTTTTATCGCAAAAGACATGATTCGTTTTAGCAGGGGAAACGATAAAGTTACTACATTAAGTATATATACTTCACGTAAAAGTAATGGTTCACTCAAAATCATTTATTCACACTTTGGTCATTTGAAACCTGTATCAGTTTATTACTTAAGCAATACATAAAAGGAAGATGTTTGGAAGAAAGTTGGTAAACGAAAAGCAGTAACAGATATGGCTCTATTGTATGGAAACAAAATTAATGAAAAGTTTGGGTGCTTGTTAGCAACATTTTTCAAAATATCTTCTTTTGTGTTCTTCGAACTAAAGTAGGTCATGCAGGTTTGAAATGACATGAGGTGAGTTAATGTAAATGAAATTTTAAATTAACTTAAGTAAAGTTAATAAAACTCTAAGAATATTTCATTCTTTTGCAAAGGAAATTTTTTTTTTTCAATTCAATGGTCTTTTTAGTAAAACCTTTAAAATGTCACTTTGTTTTTGTTTTGCTTAATCCATGATGTTTTTTTTAAAAACATGTTAAGCCAAATAGAAAACTGTCCATGTAAAGCTTAAAGGTCCTCTCCCATTACAAAGTGTCAACACCCAGGAACACCGCAAATGTGTCTCTGTCTCTAACTATTTCACTCTCTCTTTCAATCAGTTGGCCGTTGGCATCCTCTCTTTCTCTTTCTGGTCTCCTGCTGCTCCGTTAGAGTCATGACAAAATAACTTCGAAAACAAGACAAAAGCACATCAAACGCACACGCATATGCATACACACACTCCCCCTGAGTCATTGTTTAACATGATGCATGGTGAGAGATGTTCAGCAATCTCGCATGCAAATGACAGATTCAGACCTGTAGGTCACAAGATCTATCTACAAATATTAACTTTCAATCTATTAAAAGGAGAAGAAAATTAAATAAACATTATATCATATATTGGCAAATTATTTGATACATAATAACCAAATACTTGTGTCCAAATCTATTCTTAGGTAGTATGTTTGTGTGTGTGTGTGTGTGTGTGTGTGTGTGTGTGTGTGTGTGTGTGTGTGTGTGTGTGTGTGTGTGTGTGTGTGTGTGTGTGTGTGTGTGTGTGTGTGTGTGTGTGTGTGTGTGTGTGTGTGTGTGTGTGTGTGTGTGTGTGTGTGTGTGTGTGTGTGTGTGTTTTGAGACTCACTGATGCTTTGGCCAAGCAACCAGAGCCATCTGCCCATCACTACTGTCATCTGGACACATTCTTTCTCTTCCTTTGGTCTTCAGCCTCTAAATCTCACTCTCTCATTTGCTCATTTCTCTCTACCAGTATGGAGCAGATTACAGTGTTTGATCTGTCATTCATCCAGTGTGCAGCATACAGATCTTTGCTGAGGATTATGTCTGTCCCTGAGGAACCTCCTAGCACAATGACAACATACCCTAGCCCGTAACCTTCTGCTTCCAAGCTGCTCAAGAGACCCAAGCACCTGACCTGGGATCGGTTCAACAAATTAGAGTTAAAATTCCACTACTAGGCCCACACCACTTAATATTTTTTTTTAATATGATGGGTGCTTGAGAGGTCAATTAAAAAATAGTTTATGGTATAACAGAGCAAAGAGCCCAGGGCTAGTTTTAGACATGTCTAGTGATGTTTGCTGACTGCTATTAGGGAATCAATATAGCTAATAGATCAGATTGTGGTTTAGCTCAACTGTTAGTGGGGACTAAAGGTAGAACTGAAATAGGAACTGACAGGTAACCACTTAAAGAGAGACAGTGTGGGCTAAACACAGAACGGTGGGTGTGTGTGTGTAGACTTTAGGGAGGCTAGTCACTGTTATACAGGAGGTCTGTTTTTTCCCTTAAATCCATGCAGCATTTTCTTATTTAAAGTACAACTACAACATTTCAAGCTAAGTTAATATGTCTGTACAAGTAAATGTAGTTAATGTATTTAAGTAAAAAGTTAATGTATGTATGACTTTGTATGACCTTCTTTCTTTTGCAGAACACAAAAAAGATATCTGGAAGAATGTTAGTAACCAGACTACGATGTTGTCCATTCATTCGCTTTGTATGGACACAAAACAATGCAGTTACTAAAATTCTACAAAATATATTTTGTTTAAAATGTAAGTTTGCCAAATTGTAAAGATACCCATTGCATTGTCTGAATATATTGTACATTTTATACAAAATTGATTATTTTATACACGTTTTTATAAACTGTATATACAATGTGTGTAAAAATCTGAAATTATTATATATAAACATAAAACAGAGTGGAGTCATTTATTAATAGTTGCAGTGTTTTCGTCAACATTGTTTACATACATTTTCTGTATAAAATGTATACATAAATCTTTATAAAAATCAATAAATAAAAAAGTGAATTCATGTATTATGTGAAGATATAGCATTGTTTTCTCAAACAATCAGTGACAAGGAAGAATAAACTGACTTGACCAATTTGTTTGACATTTTCTTTATTATTGCCAAATAAAAACAGTTGGTTTGCAATATAAGTTAAAGCACAGCACATATAGAGAAAATGTGAAAATAGTGACATTATTTTAAAAGTGTCACTTTAGCACAATAGCAATAAAAAAATGAACATTATTTCCATCGTTAAATAACTGCATGTATTGTATTTACGAATATGTTATGGCATATAATGGGATATAATTCTTAGAACTGGAGTACTGCATTATGTTCCTTATTTAATATGAATTTAAACACAGCCATTATAAAACATTGACCTCGAGATATCTGCATCATACACAAGCATTCCAATGCCAAAGGGGACATATCATTAATCCTATATTAATGAAGAGATCAAACTAAATTATGGATGTCCATGGTGGACCTGGCAGCATTTAAAAGCACCAAAGGTTAAGTGTGAAATCAATGTCTATAAATGATCGTATACAAAATTCATAGTAGTTAAATTAGGATGTAGTGAAATCTGGAGGCACAGATCCACAACAATTGTGCAGCAATGCTCTCAACATAGTGCTTTTACATTACGTGCATTACAACAGCAACTTTGACCAGCTCTGATTGATTATATACATTACAGCATCATTCGGTCTGGAGAACAATACCAGTAGTGATGTCATCAACTGACAAGACTATCTATGGTCCACAAGGAAAACATTTTTTATCGTCTGCCCCGAAGGCTTCTTTGTGGATTTATTGTGCCTTGAAGCTCTGTTAACTCAACATGAGCTCTGCCGTACATATGTACTACCAGAAGCCCCGGGGAACTTGAAAAGCTTGAGACAGAATGGCACAAAGCCCAGTGAGGGTTGGTTTTCCTGCATCTCTCAGCTGTATGAGCAAGACGGTAATTGAATTGTTTTCTGACGCTTGACCTATGACCCATCTAGGATAAAAATAATAATAGGAATGCCAGAATTTGGTGAATCTTGATCTTTCAAATAGCTCCCAAGACTGTAGATTGGAGACCAGCAGCTTTTTAATGATCTTTGATCTGCATGGGGAAAAGAACAAAAAACAGATTTTATAAAACATGTTTTGTCTAAAATATAGAAGCAAGATCCACAAGTCATTCAAGCATGCCCTTTGACCCCTTGTTGTTGTTGTTGTTTTGTGTGTTTTGAGCAGAGAATGTTGTTGGGATCATGGAAGGAGTAATCTTTCAGAAAGCCCCTTTCTCTCTTTCCTCTCCATCACAGACAGTTGGTACCATGAAGACACAATCAGGGGGCAGCAGATGTCAGAGAGACCGCCTTTGTTTCCAGAGCAGCCAATTCTTTCCACACTGGACCACCTCATTGCAGTAGTCCATTGTCATTAATTTGCTGTTGGGGGATGTTCACTCTCCTCCTCTGCTATCCCTGACCATCATTTAGTAAAACACTGTGAATCCACTAAAGTCTCTGGCTAGATGGGGAGGGGCTGTGTCAACCCTCTTTAGGACTTCTGTTTGCTCTTACAAGTTCTTGATAAACAAACTGAGATTTGTCTTTTTGAAAAACTTGACAAGTGTTTTCTTAGCTCTATTTCTGGCTCCAAACGAACGCCATTTATTTGTCAGATGTGTTTTTTGTTTATGCATTTATTTCAGAAGTGCTTTTTATTGTGTGCTGCTAGTTTGTGAATCTGTGTGTATGAGCGGCCAGCGTGCGTGCGTGCGTGCGTGCGTGCGTGCGTGTGTGTGTGCGTGTGTGTGTGTGTTTATGGAGAGTGAAGGCTTGTATCAAACGTTGAACACTATTAAAACTCTTTATGATGTGTAAATGAAAGAAATGTATAAAATACATTATATTGTAATCTTATCCACTTTATATAGAATATTTTTCTAAGGCATTGAAGTGTAGACATATTGTTTCACATTTACATTCGTTTATGTGGAATAAACTATTTTTAACATATGCAAAATGTTTTGGAAATAATATCCCTTAAATTTAAATTAAAACCGATCATGGTGTAATTTAAACTATTGCTCTAAAATGTATTTAGAGTACACATTTAAAGATATTTATAATATCTGGAACCACATTATAAGATCATTCATATTAGTACGTATCGATGTTATCCTTTTATTTATCGTTTCCAAACAATTCGACATACACTGACAGATATTATACAAGTAACAGCTTATGATCAAGTCTGTGCAAATGCAAACATTCTGACAATATGTGGACATGACAGCAATATAATAATATTAATAATAAAATTATAATAATAATAAAGAAATAATAGGTTTCTCTTTACTGGCTTTGGTTGTGCGGCTCGCAATAACACACAGATTTTTGCTTGGAGCTAACTTTAAAAGTACAAAAACATTCTATAGCCAAACATCTTTAAATAAATAACAATGACATAGAAATACTATAATTAAAGTAAATATTTTAAGAGAGCGACATTAAATAAAATATACCAAACAACATTGAGCAAGTCCTCTTTGGTGAGAAAAGTGTTAACGCAAGTATTCCGAAGCATTTTTTCAGTATTAATTCCAGGGTCTATACTCAGAGGTGATGCTGGTCATCCCAGACAAACTGAAAGCATCTCCGACCTGTTTCTGTGGGTGTGAAACATCTTTGCTCGTGGAGAAAAACTGCTTCTCGTCTCCTGGAAGAAAAGTGTTGTCCAGAATCGGCCTCTCTAGAAGAAAAAAAGACGAATTTTATTAAACAAGCATAAATAATGGATGACACATTATATACTAATTCCATAAAGTACCATTAATGTAATCTATCCACCATCCTAAATATTTAAATCCATTGTTTCCATACTCTCCTTTTCCACGGTTTGTATTTTTCACATGATCAGTAATTTTACTTTTAAACATGCAGCAGTCAAATGTTTACCATGTCTATTTTTTCGATATTAAAATGACCTAAGGAATATATAAAATACATAATTGCACATTCTTAAACAATAGTATAATGCAATGTAAGTCGCTTGGATAAAACCCTAAAAAAAATGTCAAAACTTACTTTTATGAGTCTTCATGTGGTATTTTAACTCCTGGGCATCTTGGAAAGTAATGCCACACACGTCACAGGAGAAAGGTTTGTCTTTGGCGTGTGTTCGCCGGACGTGGCTGTCGTGGGCAGCGTGAGACGCGAACGCTTTCCCGCAGTGTTTGCACTTGAACGGCCGCTCACCGGAGTGCTGCCTGATGTGTGTGCGGAGAATACTGGATGCCGTGAAAGCCTGCACGACATAATGTCAAAATTGTTCATGAATTGTTTAAAACACATTTTTATGGACGGTCTACAGGGTATTGTTGGTGCAAATGCGTCTCGGAGAGTCCACAAATGGGAGTGACGCTGGTGTTCAAAAAGGCTCGCATCACACGCTTAAGTCACTTCTCGAGAAGAGATGAAGGAGAATTTGAAACAAAGCGACAGACGAACTTTTGTCTCTTTGAGAGTCATAAATTAAAGCATAATCCGCATGCACAATAGAATTAAGCTGCATCTGGCATTAATTAGCATGTAAGTGACTTCCTAGAGTCAGACCAACGCTCGGACACGGGCTAATGAGCGCTCACAATTCCCATGAAATCTGCCGAATACTTCCAGCTATACTTTACTTCCCCTATAGAGGCTTGAGCATTACTCACCTTGTTACAGTAGACACATTTGTAAGGTCGCTCTCCTGAATGAACCCGCATGTGTTTGTTTAAACTCGACGACTGGGAGAAACTTTTGCCGCACACGGAACACTGGAAAGAGTTACAAAACGTAAGGTTAGAATTCAATAAAATACACAGCATTGAAATATTTATATAATATACTGGTGAATTTAACCATATTCTTCAAATAACACCAGTAAAAATGCTACTTTTTTAACTTTAAGTACTTAAAAACTACATTCCCAATGTAAACCCCAATAACAGCTTTAACTGTGTGCTCTTATTTTCTGTGAGGGGTTTGTGTAACGCTTCGGAACGGGAGCTGTTCTTTCAGCACTCTTGTGTATTTACAGATGATGGAGTTTTCTGTTCTTTATACCTTATGCGGTCTGTGTTTTTCGTGGACATGGAGGATGTGGATTCGGAGACGGTCCCTCTTCTCGAAAGACCTGTTGCAGAGGTGACATGGAAATTTCCTGTCGCCCTGATCCACACAGCGAGTGTACTTCAAGTGTTTGTCTCTGTAGTATTTATAAGCGAAGACTTTACCACAACGATCACACTTGAAACCCTCTCCTGAATCTGAAATACAGACACATTAAGTATGAGCAAAAAAAGATGTTTGAAAAAAGATTCTATTGGCGTAAATGGCAACTACAGATCAAACTTCATGTCTAAAAATACAGTAAAGAGTATTTGTGAAATACCTTCAGTTGAGAGAGTCTCATTGTCGTCGATGAACTCTTTAAGGGTGAGAGGAATGCCCAGAAACTGAACATAACAGTCTCCGTACCACACCAGCAGCTCCTGGCCGGGTTGGATCTCTTTGCAGGTCTCGTAGTATATCTGTCCTTCACACTGCACTGAGATCAGGTTCTGCTCTTCTGGAAAGCGCGCACACTTCACCAAGGACATCCAGTTCCCTGGAGCACCTCTCCCATCCACAAAGTGACTCAAACGCCCATTCTCAAAAATCTGAACATGGGAGAACGAATACCACACAAAATAAACTCTTTATATAAATGCTGCATGTTTGATATATGACAAGATGAAAACGGAATCTTTACCTCCCACATGAGAGTGTTGTCGTCGTAGGTTTTGATCTCACTTGTGTTCACTAGTTTTCCCTGAAAGGGTCCGAACCTTGTGCTTTTGGGGATTGGGCTTTTGTCGGCAAATACGCCATAATGGGAAAGGCTTCCACAGTTCGTTTGGAGAATCGATAAACCTGAAAAATTCAACACACTCCGATAAATTAGCAGCAGTGGTAATTCAGAAAGAAATTCAGAAAGACAGACAGACAGACAGACAGAAAGAAAGAAAGAAAGAAAGAAAGAAAGAAAGAAAGACAGAAAGAAAGACAGACAGACAGACAGACAGACAGACAGACAGAAAGAAATTCAGAAAGAAATTCCGAAAGACAGAAAGACAGAAAGAAAGAAAGAAAGAAAGAAAGAAAGAAAGAAAGAAAGAAAGAAAGAAAGAAAGAAAGAAAGACAGACAGACAGACAGACAGACAGACAGAAAGAAATTCAGAAAGAAATTCAGAAAGACAGAAAGAAAGAAAGAAAGAAAGAAAGAAAGAAAGAAAGACAGAAAGAAAGACAGACAGACAGACAGACAGACAGACAGACAGACAGACAGACAGAAAAAAAGAAAGAAAGAACTTTAGAAAGAAAGAAATTCAGAAAGAAATTCGGAAAGAAATTCGGAAAGAAATTCGGAAAGAAAGAAAGAAATTCAGAAAAAAATTCAGAAAGAAATTGAGAAAGAAATCCAGAAAGACAGACAGACAGACAGACAGACAGACAGACAGACAGAAATTCAGAAAGAAAGAAAAAAGAAAGGAAGAAAGAAAGAAAGAAAGAAAGAAAGACAGAAAGAAAGAAAGAAAGAAAGAAAGAAAGAAAGAAAGAAAGAAAGACAGACAGACAGAAATTCAGAAAGAAAAAATTCAGAAAGAAATTCAGAAAGAAAGAAGGATGGATGGATAGATAGATAGATAGATAGATAGATAGATAGATAGATAGATAGATAGATAGATAGATAGATAGAAAGATAGATGGATAGATGGATAGAAAGAAAGAAAGAAAGAAAGAAAGAATGTAAGACAGACAGACAGACAGACAGACAGACAGAAAGAAATTCAAAAAGAAATTCAGAAAGAAATTCAGAAAGGAAGAAAGAAAGGAAGAAATTCAGAAAAGAAAGAGAGAAATTCAGAAATTCTGAAACTCTGAAAGAAAGAGAGAAAGACAGACAGACAGACAGAAATTCTGAAAGAAATTCAGAAATTCAGAAAGACAGACAGACAGACAGACAGACAGACAAAGAAAGAAAGAAAGAAAGAAAGAAAGAAAGAAAGAAAGAAAGAAAGAAAGAAAGAAAGAAATGATGAAATACCTTCTGGGAGTTCATGCGCCTCAGCATTAGTGGGAAGAGGATGTCTATCAGCTGGGGGAACATTTATAGAAATAAGTTACAATTCCAACATTGTCATGAATAAAAAAATCACAATTAGATTTTTTGGGTTCTAGCAGCATTCGTACATTTTTACAATAAGATATTTAATGCCCTTTTAGACGTATATGTACAAACTCCTGGCAGACATACCTGCACTGGGAGGAAAAGCTAACCCAGAGATCGCGTGTCCCAAACTTTGACCCTGCTTTTTGGAATAACCATACAGGACCGTGAAGAGGTCTTCTTCTGTAAAACTAAAGGTGCGAGGCTGCTCGTCTATGGTCTGGAGGAACATGAAACTGTCTTTGGACGGAGAGGATGAAGCCGATGAACACTTTCCACTGGACGGACTGCTGAAGTCCGACACTGAGCCCGTGTTCCGATCCTCATGCTTGGAGAACGCGGATTGTGAAGGCGGGACGGGCTGAAAATACGGCGTGTTGAGGATTTGTTCGTGAAAGACTGCAGTCTGATGGCTGTTGTGGCTGAAGAAACACGGACTTCCCGTGAAGGTAAACGGCATGATTGATGTCTGCGTGTCGGTCACCATGCGGCCCAGAGACTTGAGCGGATGGAAGATGCTGTGCGCGCTCTTCAGGACGCCCGAGTACTGCGCGCCGGGGAGAGAAGGATAGAGAGGGAAAGTCCGGTCTCTCACTGCCGGGTGAGAGGAGAGAGACACCGACATCACCACAGACGATGATGACCGAGTGAAGGAGAACTTCAGCACACTTGAGGTTTTTGGGTCTTGTTGTCCCGTTTAGTCTCGACACTATAAATAAAATCAACATATCACATATTTAGCCTTAATATCAGCTCGGGTGGTGTTTAATTTAAGTTATTGCAGAAGACACAAACAGTTGTTAAGACACATTTCACAATAATTTATAAATAATCTTTTCATGTATTTGGGGAAAATAAATAGGTTAGATATTAATGTTAATGAAATAGCAATTGCATTAAATATAAAGTATCGAATTAAGTCAAGATAGTGCAATAAATATTCATTATGAGATTAACCACAAAGTTTTTACTCTTTGTTTTATTTTTAGTAAGTACATTATACTTTTTTATAAAACAGTGAGAAAGAGTGTCGGGAGCGCGCACGGGCAGACAGTAGCAGAGACTAATAAGGGTCATGACACTACAATTAAAGAACACACAGGGTCAGTAAGAAAGGTCACCATTAATGAAGCCTGTCCAGCTCTTTTAAAGTGCATTAAGGGTGACACGCTCCATAGATTCCCTCAGCTGGTTTTGCACATAAAGGGTAATCCTTAACCCAGACCCAATTCAGACTCAAACACTTAATAAAGCATTGCATAAAAAGAAAAAAAGTTTATTAAAAAAAATTAATTCAATAGTTCTTACCATACAACGAAGTTCTGTAAATCCCGACCTCTGTCCTCTTCTGCAAAACTTTACCTTGGGCTATAGGCGATAGGAGCGCTGAAATCCGTCCTGTTTGTGTGAAGCTTGAGATAGGTCTGCAGACATATGGCTCAATGTACAGAACCTAGGAGTGATGGGATGCCTTTCTCGGATCTGCGCTGTCATTGGTCAGTCTTGGGTTCATCCTCAGGGAATTGCACTTCAACACGCTTTTAGCACCACCCGACCCTCCACTCATGCCTTCCTTTCATATGCATCACAACTTCTCCAATGTGTTAACTGGGCAGACTAACGGGACCTAACGCGGAGAGAGACACGAGAGCTCAGTTCGGCTTCTCAATATTTCAATTGGAAAAGAAATTTGCATACAAGTTTCTATCTCGTTTTATTTGTAGCAAGGAATGAGGCCCAATCACACATATTTGTTAGATTTGATTTATATAGTGTACAGACATTTTATGGTTTTAAAAGAATTATAAGAAAATTAAAATTAAGGAAACGAATTATTACGAAACAATTAATTTGAAGCATGAAAATTCATCTTAATTAACATTTTTAGCACAAGCAATTTAGTTGCGCCGCACTGGTAAAATTTGATATATATATATAAATATAAATTGTTGGATCTATACCACAGATGAGATTCGATGTTCACATATAATAATTGTATTATTTAAGTCGATTGTTATACTTATATAACCATGATTATATTATGATTATTATAGAAATTCAACAGGTTTTGTTAGGATATATTTCTTATTAACAGACTGTAATTTTTTTATTAATTTTGTGTTGATTTTATACATTTATTTTCAGACAACAAAGTTCACATTTCCTAAAATTCTCTTAATTCAAATCTGTTGTTTTATCTTAAATAACAAATAAATCATTTATTAAAAAAATACTATTTCAAGGACTTGATCATATTTTAACCATAATGAACAAAAGCATTTATGCAGTTTGCTTTATTTACACATCAGCTTTTACAAAAGATAGTTTGTCAACTGTTTGTAATAAGAAACTGGATTAAAAAGTATTTAATTAAAATACTTTATTATTATACTAAATATAATAAAAATTCTTTATTTATTATACTAATTATGTTAAAGTTGTGGATGATTATTTAAAGCTCATCAATCTATTCTAAATTGTATTTATAAACTCAGTAAATTGCAAGCCAAAATCCAAAAACAAAAGCCAGATCCTTTTAAATGTTGCAATAACAGAATTCTTTATTTACAATTCAATTTGATTCAACATCAAATAGCATGAGCAAAGCCATATTAGTTGACAACTTGCATAACTGTATTTAAATTTCTCTCAGTATATCTAACTTTGCATAAAAGGCTCACGCTAAGATTACACACATCAATGCAGATGAACAGATGTTTCTTGTGACCAAGTGGAAAGAAAAATACATCTCAGGAGCTCGCAACACTGTAAGCTTTCTCCAAAAAGTTCTTATAAATTACATATTGCTTCGATTTCCCATTGCATCACCTCCAATTCACACACAACAGAGGGTAAAATCATCAGGACTGTACAAATAATAAAACCCACAACTGATAAGGAATATGAAAACTGAGATGAGGAGCAGAGAGTGAGTGAAGGTGTGTTTGGGAAACGAGAGAAATAGATAGGTGTATGTCAATGTCTATGTATTGGGTCAATCTTGTCAATGATTCACTATACAAATATAATACAGACAAGTTTTGTAATATACAAGACAGTAAAACAGATCTAAGGCAGTATGCTAAGTCTTAGCATTTCAAGGTTCTTGCATTTAGCTCTAAGAAATTGGCAGACTATACAAAAGACTCAGAAAAACCAAAGGTAAGGTAAAGACAAATCGTTTTAGGAAATTTCAATCACTGCCGTTACAATTCCACGTATATATTTCTTCATTTCAGGACAAATGGCTCTTTTGCACTAGTACAGATAAAAACATTAAAAAAAACTCTGCACCACCTTCACATCATGGCTTATATTTATTTCAAAATCTTGACAATCTTTGGACTTTGCAGAGGGTAGTTGTACATGTGCGACACAACTGGCTATTCTCCAATATGGATGTCTGTCCTTATTCAAGGCATCCGACATTCATCAAAAATGTGATCCTGTGGAATAAATGAATGCCAAATAGAATTTCTTTCGTTAAACAGATGACAGATGTCAGCAGATTCATAGAGAATGATCTTTAAATCAACATTTTGTTTTGCAGGTGTTCAAAGAAACGTTGGTGGGCAGAGTGAACGTTTCCTCCCAATTGATGTGAAATCAAGCTTGTATTTACAGTGTTCGAAACGAGAAGCTAAAGCTATACCAAAACACCAGGTATATTCTTACACAACCACGGCACCTTAAGCGAATAATGACAGAGCTGGGGCATTGCAAACTTCAGTTGCTGCTGGTAAATACAGTATATACTTAAACATGAACTTTTAATACACCAGCTTAAACACAGATGACATGGCGATATTTTCAGCGGAACGGCAAAAGCTGAAGGCCGAGGATCCAACCTGCGCGTGGACATAAGGAAAGTGGTATGTGTAAGTCTACTGATCGATTAGAAAGGCAAGGAAATTTGGCTTCGTCTTCTATTATAAAACACGAGGAACTGTATTGCGTACGTTACAGCTTAACGATTGTATCGACGAGATGAGCATTACAGTGGCTGATTCATGTGTACCGAGGGTCAAAGCAAACATCTGGTTGTTGATTCCGGGTGTTGCCAAATCTGAGCAGAAGCATCGACCGAGAACAGTGAACGCAAAACAAACGCTGCTTTCTCATTTGGCTACACCCGAACTAAAACCTGCTTTACACTGAGAAACACGTAGATTCGACATCTTTCAATTTTTGTTTGTCTCAAAATATAAACCACAATAAAAAAGTATCTGTCTTTAATACTGAGTTTGAACCGGGGAGCATAAAGGTGTCTCCTGAAAAGTCCTGTACAAAACTTACAAAACAAAAAAAAAGAAAAAAATGTCAAGTAATATTTATTGCTTGTTGTCTTTTCTTACACACACCGGATTCTGGTTGTAAATAGCATCTGGCATTAAGCACATCACTCCACGCAACGACGAAAGCACGCTTCAGTGTCGAGTTTATGGCTGTGTTGGGCTCCTCTGGCGGGGCTCCCAGCTAAAGGCTTAGAAGCAAGCGAGTATCTGTACACTGTACACACAGACCCCCTCCCAGGAAAGAAGGACCACCGCCCCCCCAGCCCACCCTCCTTAGTACCGTAAAAAACCCTGCCAATTCTCAGCTTCCCGGTCCAACATCACGGCCGTTTGAGAAACAGTTAAGGCCGGACTTTGCGGTTTAGGAGGGAGGAAATATTGTGTAAATAAAAAAAATAAATATCATACGAAACAGAGTTGTTTCCCCATTATTGGTATTTACAATCTACCAGAATTTATCTACCCACATGGTTAAAAATCACATTACCTGAAACTACTGGACCGAAGCAAATGAACCCATATGTATGTCCAATAATTTCTCACAAGGAGGCATTTCTAATTAATGGATCGTAAAGAAAACTACACTGTTTAAAAATCTATACATTAGAATAAAACTTAATTAAATACACAATAAACCTCTAAATTACTTCTAATTTTACAAACCATCATCTGAATTCTATGTAGAAGCCATTTCTCAACATCATTCTAACTTTATTTGCACTCTGAAAAGAAAACAAAAGAAAAGAAATCAAAAGGCAAAATGGCTAATTTGAGCGCATGTCTCGAATGCAGTCTTCTTGCCTGTTTTGGAACGAGGGCGATTGAGTCCCCTCTAAAAGAGCCTGAAGACCAGGAGAAGAAAAGGGGTGGATTACATTCATGGGAGACAAGGATTCTGATTCCACAGTTGACGAGTCTTTTTTTGGGGGAGACCTAAGTCACACTACGGTGAATGCAACAGAGCAGACTCAAGAAAAGGGCTTGCAGTGTGTTTGAGTGAAGGCCGTGCTCGACTGAAGTGGGGGGTGAGCTCAAGGTCCAGATCAAAGTGTCAAAGTGTGTGTGTGTGTGTAGGAGAGATAGAGAGTCCAATTCCTCTGAGCTCCAGTACCCCTGATGCATCCTTTATAGATGTCCAGTAGGGGGCAGTAAACAGGATCTCAAAACACCCATCTGGCCCCCAATAGCAGCTTAAATAGCACAGCATTGCTCCGAAATCTCCTCCATCACGCTGTAGCAGAAATTCACTCTTCATTACATTAGATTTACTGCATTGGGATGCCGTCCGCCTCGGGTCAACAATATTTCTGCAGTGTGAAAAGAGAGATGATTTAGTCTTAAAGGGAAGTCTACATCAACCAAAAGTATTACAGTTTTTCTCAGTCGCTTTGGTGCATTTCTCACATCACTATTAACATTTGCACAACATTTAGTTCAACCTACACAACATTTAGTCATTTGTGCACATCATAGTAGCAGTTTCTCATTCCTTCCAACAAATTGCAAATGCTTTTGGACATGCATCAATTGCTTTCATACAACTCTCTGCTGTTTTATAACATTATCATTTGCTTATGTCATGTCAGTCAAAATTAACTAAACTTGTGAATGCTGAATAGTCATTCCATATAAAACTAATAGTCCTCATTTCATTGCTTGAGTCATTACATACAAAAATGTTGAACTAGTTGTCAAAATCTGTCAAGCAAATTTTATAAAAAAAAATTAAATCTTTTTTTTCCTGAAAATGTCTCCTAAATTGAACAATTTCTCTCAGGTGAACCTCAGCTTTCACTGATGAGAAGGGGTGTGTGAAGCATTAGAGCTCAAGAGCTGAATCCCATAAACCCCCACTTCATAAGCATATATGAACCAAGCAGGACATAGTGTGTACCATTTCTACAATACTGTGACACAGAAATGGAAGGTCAGCCTCGTGGAAGAGGGGTGAGGGTGCGGGGAGGAAGGGGAAGGGGACAAAACAGGGGAAGAGGAAGAAGAGGCCAAGTACATAGGCGGATTCCCGATGAAATCAGGGCTACAATTGTGGATCATGTTGTCAATCACGGCCTCACAATGGCTGAGGCTGGTCGAAGGGTGCAGCCAAATGTTGGGAGAACCACTGTAAATTCAATTATTCAAACATTTCGTCGGGAGAACAGGTGTGTATAAATGGAACGTAATTCAGCACCAAACAATCTGCACTGCACTACTGTCATTGTGTCATACATGAAGCTTGCAGTGGGACAAGAACTTGTCACTTTTTACATTTTACATTTAGACTTACAGCTTTACTGCATCACAGATTTAGTGTATTGTAGTGTTACAGTAACGATTTGCCATATTTACTGTCATTTTACTCTGCACCACATAGGATTGCAAGACAACCTTGCCGAGGTGGAAGAGGGCCCCTTTTTACTCCGCAACAAGAGGAAGCCATTTGTGCAATGGTGATTGCAAACAATGCCATAAGGTTGAGAGAGATACAAAGTGCTGTTATAGAGGATGACAACATCTTTGGGAATATTGAATCCGTTTCAATCGCTACAATTGACAGAGTGCTCAGGAGAAATGAAATGCGCATGAAACAATTGTACAATGTGCCATTTGAACGGAACAGCGACAGAGTGAAGGAGATCCGTCACCAGTATGTACAGGTAAAACATGTTCTATGCATACTCTAATGTTCAGTGCTGTAAACTGTTTACTTTGTGTAGTGTCATGCACTACACTTACATGACAGCTCTGTGTATGTGTATTCACAGTGCATGCTGTACTATATGTTGTCCAAAATGCATTATGTTACACAGGAAAAGTTGTTATAGTTTTTCTCGCTCCCTCTTCTGTAATAAAGCGTGTACTGGAGCTGGAGGCCAGGGAACCGCTGCACACATTCATATACCTTGATGAGGCAGGTTTCAATCTGGCAAAAGGTAGAAGACGTGGAAGGAATCGCATTGGACAGAGAGCAACCATTGATGTCCCAGGCCAACGAGGAGGGAATATTACTATGTGTGCAGCCATCTCAGAAAACGGCGTCCTCACCCATATACCCCGTCTTGGTCCATACAACACACAGCATCTGCTGACTTTTTTAGACACTCTTTACAGGGACATAATCCCTGAGAATGAGAGGGGTCTAACTGGAGACCATCTGAATAAGCATGTTGTTGTTTGGGATAATGTGCGTTTTCACCACTCAGATGTTGTCAGACAGTGGTTTGCAGCACATGATAGGATGCTGGTGGAATATCTCCCTCCCTACTCACCATTCCTAAATCCAATAGAGGAATTTTTCTCTTCCTGGAGGTGGAAGGTATATGACCGGCATCCACATACCCAAATGGCCCTGCTAGTGGCCATGGATGCAGCATGTGATGACATCACAGCAGAGTCCTGCAGAGGGTGGATTCGCCACTCGAGGAGATACTTTCCTCGCTGCATTGCAAGAGATGATATTCGCTGTGATGTAGATGAAACTATGTGGCCAGACAGAGAGGAACGTCTGGATGTGCATGAATGATTTACAGTACTATGTATGTTGTATGTTCAGTTCCAATATGTACTGCAATATTGTTTACAGTTGTGCACAGCTCTACCCAAAGGGAGTTTAAGTTTGTTGTAAATAAGGGTGTATTTATTCTTTTGCACAATGCTGTGAACAAATTAGAATTGCAAAGAGCATATGCAGTAAAAATGTGAAACATACATATTCAGTGTCTTGTACTCAGATACCTCACTAAATACAGTAATGTCTAACTTTACTGTAGTTTTCAAATGGCTGTGCAAATAGTATATAGTGCTGTCTTGAGCATGTTCAGGAAGTGTCACCAAAATCTGACTTTTTTTTGCATTGAAAAACATTTACAGAGTAAACTGTCATAATGAAAACATGACAAAGCCATTTGACTATCTTGTTCATAAACAATGGTGTCAGGACTTTTCATCTTGATGACACTGACACTTTCATTGACGTGAATACTTGCTTTTGAGGAATGAGCTATCCATTTTGAGCAAGTGACACGCTTTTGCAGGTTATCAACTAGGTTTTGCAGTTTGTACTAATTGTTTTGAGAAATGCATTAACTGTTGTGCAAATGTAAATAGTGATGTGAGAAATGCACCAAAGCGACTGAGAAAAACTGTAAACACATTATCGGCATTTCTTTGGTTAGATTTGTCACAGCCATGTGCATTGTCTGATATAGATATGGAATGAAAACTCATCCCTTAATGCTGCAATAAATGAAGGCTTAAATGCTTATAACCTGGTTTCACGATCCCCTGGCGAAAATGTGTCGTAATGCAACCTTTATGCTGTCATGAAGAGATAATTACAGCTAAGAAACACAACGCAATAACTTGTTAAACTTAAGCTAATGGCAAAATGCTGAATTATTCAAAGACTAGTGACTATACACACAGCCTGGGAATAAATCAGAGAACTAAGATTTCTTGAGACAAATAGCAACAGAAAGTGCACACAAATAAACCATAAACCAATGTAGCTTAGTTAAATATTCATACTATTTAATGATTCTTAAAAGCTGTGAAGGGGTGTGTTAAAATCTTTAGTGTGCACATGAATTGAGAATGTACACGACTGGTCAAAAGTTTTGGGACACTTAATTTTTTTATACTTTTAATGATTGCGTTAAAAAACAGAGGAAACTGCAGGACTTCAAAATAATAAAACATGTTATATTTGATCATCTTCAGAGTAGTCTCCTATTACTGGTTGTTCTTTCTACAATATTCAGTCAAAGTTATCCCTTTCAAAAAAAAAGTTCTATTTTATACAGTTTAAGTTTTGTTAGAAACGTGTGTTTGCATAGGCATAAACTTTCAGATCAAAGTGTTTTTCTTAAATAATAAGAAACAGATGCTCAGGTATCCCAAATGAAATGTAGCAAAAGAAAAATGTAACAGAAAATGCATTTACAACGAACAATGCATGTCAAATGAACACTGGTTTTTGATATTGAGTGTATGTGGATGAATAGTAGTTTGTAATAGTCTAACATGGACTCTCCACACCTACAGGAAAATAAAGAGACCATACCAATTTTTGATTTAATCTGCATTTCTAGATGTATTGTTGTCATTCCAGTCCGGTGTCTGTTGAAATTCAACAAAATCAAACCTGAGCAGTGACAAAGTCATTCAACAGCAATATAAAGTATAGACAGCGAATGACAAGCAACAATACAGATTGAGGTTATCACATAAAAAATAACTTTTTCTAAACATGTGCACATAAAAATTACTGTTAAGTATTTAAACCTATTTTCATTGCAGTTTTTGAGGACTGATAAATACAGAACATATTTTCTGTTACTTTTACCTCTTTCTCCAGTTTTAATTTTCTGCAAAAAAATGCTAATAGAAACAATATATATGTATATATTTGCAATTTGGAAGAAATTTTTTTATCAGTTCAAAGAACACAAAGAAAAAAATAGTTTTACACAAACACATTAATAGTAAATTCTAAAAAATTAAAACGTCAAGATATCCATTTTTGAAAAGCCCTATCCAAGTGGGCAAATCTGAAAGATGCCGATGCATCATGGGTGACCTGAGTTCAAGTCCTGGCTTGAGGTCCTAATATCAGACTGCTCTGACACAAGCACTTAAAGTCTGTCATGTCTGCAGATATGAGCTCTTTATCCACCTCAAACTGACACCAACTGTCAGCGACTAATTCTATCACTGGTCCGTTATGTCTAGTTTTTGCATCATCTCTTTCCACCGCGGCTAATTACAATAAATTATTCAGGAGGTAGTTGCAGTCGTTCATGCTATTTGGTGACCTCAGACACTTAAAGTCTGACCATTAGACAATCTACGTCTAATGGTTTAAGTAAATAAATGCATCCAATAAATCTACAGAGTTTCGCTTGCACCATATTCCTATGTATAACATTTAGGAGCTTTAAATGCGCTTCGATGGCGACAAAAAAGTTCCAGTTTGACAAGTGTAGCCAAGTAGTTTCAACTACATAGAAGATTTAAAGATTTGTGTTAAAAACTAATCTACACTTTTAAACCATCTAGCGTGAGGAGTTCATAAGGTTTCCCAAAAGGCAATAAATGTTCACACAATACATTAAATGTTGAGGTCCGTTGGGTATACACCAAAGATGTCACATGCCTTAAAACTGAGATGATCTCAGGTGTTTTCTAAATGACATGATAGCATTTGAAGGCAGGGTCTATCGTTTTTCAAAAATGTTTTTTTTTAATTTAGAAAAAAAGAGTCTGGTCAGAGTCCAAGAGGTGGGCAATGTGACGATATTTAAGCATGGACAATTAAAATGACTCCAAGATCCACTTTTTCAGAAAAGTCATTGGGTTCTAAATAGGGCACATTCCATTAATTTCGTCCACATCCCTGCTCTAGATGGCGCAGTATATCAGGACTTAACCAAAGGGTTTCCAAACACATTGACTTTATGTGGCGAAAAAATCTGAATTGAATATTTGACGTCACATTTATCCAATCATGATGATGACTGTATATGCATTCGTTTAAACAGTAAATAAAGGGCTCTAGCTTGACATCTCTATATCCCTGCTTGTTCCATGTAAGTTGCGAGTATATAGATTAAATAATTCTTTAGACCTGTGCTAGAGTGCAGTGGTGACTGTTTGGACAGTTTCTCTGTTAATGCGTGTAACTCAGGCAGTGGCGATTTTTGTACGAGACAAACAATTGTTATAACCTCTAATATTAGATTTGTTAAACCAATGTTCATTTTGGGATAGTAACAAAGAGTTTCATTGTAATCCAAGTTATATTAAATGTTCTTACTGTGCAGAATTGCACTTGCATTAAATCTTAACTTAATTAAAATATTCTTAAAAACATATGGTGAAGTCTGTGTTTTGATATGGGGACATAAGTTTGGCTGGGTTGTTGCTTTGTAATCTGTTAAAGATGTAACTCACTTAGTTTCTGCCACCTTTATGGTATTCTTTAACTCGTAATGATCATCTGCAGGTTTAATGTTTTAATAAAACTTCCTGAAGCCTTTGGCTATACGGGGGGAGTTTATTGAGCACAAAAATTCATCGTTATGCAGTTTTTAACAAATGGATCATGTTCAATCATGCAGTAAACCCAGCAATAAGGGACGAGTCTGTCCTTGCCTTGGAGAGGAGCAATAGCTGAGTGTGACCGATGATTAATGAGAAGGGCGGAGCTATCAAAAAAGTGATGAGACCCGTTTGGGGTAGTGGTGACTTTGAATGTCAACATTGACTAACAGAAATCGTAGACCCTGCCATTAAGGTGTAAGGTGTGCTATATGAATAACATATTATCATAAAAAAATAAAACAAATGATATTTGCCGTTTTATTTAAATAAATTTGCTATTTATTGCTGGTTTACAATGTTGAGTGCATTAGTCTAACCTGTTCAGGGCCCATGTTGGCCATACCCCCCGCCGGTCCAGAGTTCATAGAGCTCATGCTCATCTGGTTGCCCATTTGGCCCATGTTGCCCGAGTTGGCAACCATGGATACGTTGAGGTTCATGCTGTTACCGTTGTACATGTTGTTGTTGGCCTGCTGGGCAAACTGAGGTGGTGACTGCTGAGTGAACATACTGGAAAGGAAATCAGATAAATGTATAAATGTTTTGTGGAACAGCAGAAAGCGTGGATTTTATGTCATAAATATTTTATTACTCAAAAAAATCTGTGAGAATGGGGCCCAATGTATTGATATGAAGGAATCATATTTCTTATTTTTATCTGTATTTTACATTTTGCACTTCATTTAAATTAGATTAAAGCATTACCAGAAATGCCTGTTAAACAAGAGGAAATGTATCAGTTTTTTAGCAGATTTTGTCCCGTGTATAATTAATGCACACGAACTGAAAATAGACACTTTAATTATGGGAGACTACAATTTAAATAATTCCAGAAATAATACATATAAAATTTATGTTCTTTAAAATAAAAAAGCAATAGGATGAGTTAAAATGATAAACAATAAGAAAAAAATATGATGAAAATGAAATGAAAATTTACAGGTAAGTATTGCATTTTGTAAACTTCCCTGATAGAAGTTGGAAATAATCAATTTAATAACGGACAAAGGTTCCACACATTTTCATTACGTTTTTAAAGGAAGTTTAATTTAACAATAATGTCTTGACATCTATAGGAATTTAAGAAGTTATTTGTCATGTGTATAACCAGTGTTCATGATTTAATTAAGTTCCTCCAAGACTCTTTGTAGACAAAATTAATATTGCATATCAATAGGGGTTTAACAGACACTTGTGTTGATATTCTGTTGTGTATGACATAAGATGTACCTGTTGGCATTCATGTTGCCCTGCGTCCAGCCATTCATGTCAGCGGAGGACTGGAAAGAGGTGTTGCCCTGCACCTGTTGCATCATGGGACTTTGGGCGTGGCCCATCCTGGGAGACATGAGGGGGCTCTGAGGGGTGGCAGCTCCACCGAACCCACCGTCCGACTGCTGACTCATACCTAATGCGCAAGAACCACACACAGACATAAATTGACTAATCTTGAATTAAACACAATTTTCAAACATTTCTGAACAAACTATTACTAGTCTACACAAAACACACACATACAACTTTCTTTAAACACGCACATTTAACCTCTCACTCCATCCATTTTAATTTTACAGAAAAAATGAGAAAGTAGTGAACTATTCCCGGCCCTTCATACGCACGCGTACACAGGCACATACCAACATTACAGAGAGAAAGAGAATCTTGCATAACTAATTCGCTGATCATCATAAATTTCAAAGCAGAATCATAATGAGAATAGTTTCAGCTCATCTCCATAATCAAAATGAGAAATCAGAGGGGTCAGACATCCAGTGTCATAATCGAGGGGTTTAGAGGTGTTATAAGCAGACAGAAGGGCAGAGTTACACATGCAGGTTAGTGTTAGCGGCTTTAACAGCCAAATAGGAAGCGTGGGTGGGGAAAGGGGCAGGTTTAGGGGGGGGATTAGGTGGAAGGTCTGGTTCACCGCATAATTGGTTTAATCAACTGCTCCGCTTCCACTGATCACCATCAGCCAATTAGTCTAGGACACAGACACCGACACATGACACAGCACAGACACAGACACCCAGAATATAAAGGACATGGGCTTTTTATTATTGATGTTATGACAGCATCATTAGAATCTAGGGCTTCCAAATTAATGTTTTTGACTATTATTTTTACTACAGATATTTTATCTTATGCTGTGCAACTTCAAAGCTCTTCTCTGCCCTCTAGTGATGCAGCCTGTTCTCACAACTATTTCATTCAAGGCATTTTGGAAACTGTTTAAAGGATAGGTTATTATTTGTTATTAATTATTATTAAATTATGTATTATTTATTTATTCTCTAGTTATTTCAAAACTGTATGACTTAGTTCCTTTAGCAGAATACAAAATATAATATATTTAGAAGAATGCTGGGAAGCATACAACACTGCCCCCCATTGACTTTCATTTATATTTACATTTAAATTTGGCAGACATTCAGACTAACAAGTGATGTCAGTGGACACATGAGGTAAGGTGCCTTCAGTCATTACTCGCTGTATAATATAAAGTGCTAAATCACCTACCTACTCTCAACTCTGACAAAAATACAGTTAAATGCACCTGCCATGTCTAAATTACTGCATCGAAACCAAATCAATTATTTCTAGGCCTGATTTATTCTTTACAGCACAAATGTTTAGCTGGTAGCGCATTTGCGGCTGCAGGTGTTTGAGTGTGTGCATGTGGAAGCGCGTGACACACAGACAGAGTGAAAGAGCAGGCAGTACCTGAGCTGGGGAACTGAAAGGCACTGTGCTGCATTTGAGGGCTCATAACAGCCCCAAACTGTCCGCTCAGATTGCCCAGCATCCCCTGGTTAGCTAGACTCATCTGAGAGCCATGCATGGCGCTGTGGGAGAGGAGCTGAGGGGCGGGGAGGTTGGGGGAACCGGGGGAGAAGGGGCTGGTGGAAGGTGGCGGCGAAGCCAGTCCTGTACCGTAGTTGGGCGGATAGGGGAACTGCTGCGGGTTGGCCTGGGGGATCCGCGGGTTGTTCATGGCTCCGGGCATGCCCGCAGCTGCAGCAGCAGCCATATTGGGTGGCATGTTGGGGCTCTGCGCTCTCATGGCCATGCTACGCTGCTGCTGCTGTTGTTGCTGCTGACGCTGTTGGTCCAGCTGATGCCCCATCTGACGCTGTCGTAAGTGGTTACTCAGAAGCTCTCTCTGCCGCTGGGCAAGCATCTGAGCGTTGATCGTCCCCTGCGAGACAGAGTAACACGTTTAAAACAAATTTTGTCAATATCCAGGAGGTGAGGTGCGGCCTTTGCTTACCTGATTCGGAACGTTGGGTCTTAGAGGTAGGTTCATATTTGACACTCCAGTCATCTGATTCATTATGGGCTGTCGATTCTAGGGGGGGAAAAACACGTCATGTTTTATTACCAAAATATTTACAACACAATTCAATACAGATACTCAAATATTTTTCTTATTTTATACTACATTGACCAATGTACTTTTCAAGGAAGAGAAATATTAGATGTGAAGTGTTATATTCAATGCTCTAATGAGTTTCATGTGATTATAAAAAGAAATATATTGCAATGTTCCAAATATCAATGCTTAAACAAAAAGGTTAAATAGAACTCTAAATAAGAAATGGTTCCAATTATGCATTTATTATTTTTATTATTATTATTTATATGATAAAACATCAACCTTTTTGGTATTATTACTGAATTTGTTTTTAATCAACAGTTATATTGTAGCCATACACAGCTAAAATAAACCACTTTACTGCAAGTGACCTCCACATAAACCCAAAATGAGGTCAAGAAGCAATTCCTTAAATGCCCAGCAGGAGGCAGATAACCACAGACAATGATGAGAATGTCTACTTAGAAATGCATTTTAGCTCAAGATATAAAACATTTAACTTTGGCTTTTCAAAAAAGTCATCAAAAAACGAAAATTTACTTTCCGAACCACATTCTGCAGCGATTGGTTAAATTGACAGTTTACTTAATTTAAATTCTGTCAACCTTTAATTTCTTGTATTGTCAAACCTGTATGACTTTTTTCCTTCTGCATAACACTAAAGACATTTTGAAGAAACTTGGCAACTGAACAGCATTTTAAAGGTAAAGTTAAAGCTAAAATGACAAGTCATTGTTTACTCATCCCCTGACATTTCAAACCTGTGCAGAACAAAGAAGAATGTTTGGAGCTGAGACCCATTCACTTGTCATTTTTGCTTAAACTATCCCTTTAAAAGGTTTTCTTACAGGTTAAAATGTGACAGTGTAACTCCACCTGCTGTGCTTGAAGCCTGTGTTGAAGCTGCAATCTGAGAGTATTGGGTTGGCTGGGGACAACCCCGGTGGGTCTGAGTCCCGGTCTGGGCTGCATACGGAGCATGGGGTAACTGGGCCTTTGTCCCATTTGGCCTGGCATTCCGTGGAAGTTGGGGTCCTGCATTGGTGCGTATCCGCCCTGTTGCATGTGGGCTTGAGATGCGGCATACTGTTGCTGACCATACATGGGAGGTTTCTGATCCATCATCATGTTCGGGTCCTGACCAGAGAACTGATCCTGCTCCACCGGCTGTGCCTGAACACATAACAATCATCTTTATATTCTGTCGTGTTTGATGTGCATTTGTCATGTGGAAAAAAATAATACTCTACCTGTCCTAATAGTGCAGGAATGCCGAGTGCACGGTCAATCTCCTCCAAGCCATCAAAATCTTTGAGAGCGGAGTAGAGTTGATTGAGGAGAGCCCCCTCATCGGGAGCCCCCTCGGGACCCGCAGGTATCAACACGTCCTCCTGAGAAGCGCTATACATGGAACTGACAGAAAACAGAGACTGAGATTAAAGCTTGTCAAACTGACATATAAAGCGTGGTGCCTGTATGTTTGGATATTCACTTATATTTTATTATAGTACGAAAAATTTCAAAACATACATGTGGCACATGCCCAGTTTGTTCAGGAATAAAGTAGAGAATCTAACAATAGTGATGATTATAAATGCTGTATACCTGTTTTGGCTCCCAAATGGTACCGGCTCTATAGGCATCACGCTGTCTGGCCATGGAGCCGTCTGATTGGGCGGTGCCTGTTGCTGGGGAAACTGGTGGCCAGCCATGCCCATGTCCATGTTCGATTGGGCTGATAAAGCACAAGTCAGAGATGAGTTAGAATGTGAAGAATAATTTTCTTTCTCTATAGTAATTTTGTCAGCTTGTTCTTCAGTATATGGTCTTTGATCATTTATGTTTCAGCATTTTTGGATATTTTATAAATTTTTCCATGTAATTAGTTTTGAAATTTTTAGACTAGATGCAATTAATGAAATGTTTGCTCATGTTCTTTTTCTTTTCATTTATTTTTTTTTACTAGAAAAGTATTTTTTTATCTTTGTTAAAGTGATAGTATACCTAAACATGAAAATTGTGACATCATTCCCCTTAAATATCAAAATTACATGACTTTTCATCTGAAGAACACAAAAGAAGATATTTTGAAGAAAGTTGATAACCAATCAGCAGTAGTATCAACAATCTTCAAAATATATTATTTTATTATGCGGAAGAAATAAAGTCAAACCACTATGAAATGATTATTGTTATTCATTTATTTCATTTAACTAAAATGTTTTAATTAAGTTTTTCTTAAAGTGATAGTTCACAAAATACCTTTGACTTGTGAAAACACAAAAGAAGAATTAACGTTTTTTGGAGAAAGTTGTTAACTGAACAGCAGATGCACCCATTCAATTAATTTCAATTAAATGGGTGCCAGTTACCTATATTTTTTAAAATATATTTTGTGTTTTACAGAAGAAAATAAGGAATACATGTTTGAAATAACAAGAAGTCAAATAGATAATGCTAGAAATTTAGTTTTTGGGTCAACTTAAACTACTTGGGTATTTCAGAGTCTATTTACCATTGGACATCATCTGAGACTGAAGCATCTGCCTGGGCTGGTTGTTGGGTCTCATAGGCATACCAGTGCCAGAGTTGGGCACCATGCGGGCGTGTAGCACCCCCTGCTGGAGAGGGTGCTGGCCATTAGGGGTGGCTGTTGCGGGAGAAGCTGAACCAGGACCCTGCGCGAGCCAGCCATCCTGCTGCATGCCTACACGTGGACCATTGTTACCCATAACTCCTGAAAGACAAAACGCACATATTTTTTTAAATAAACAAATAAGAGAAACATTATCTGCTAAACTAAATATTTAAGCAACAGATAATGCAGGCTAAGCTGACAAATGCTTTTGATGCTGAGAGTATTTTTATTGTCGCCGAACATTAGGTATACAATTTTAAAGAATAGCACACAGAAATACAAACAGTAAATTATTACTGATTCAGGCAAATGCCCGAACAGAGCCCGAGCGACTCTTTCATAAACTTATGAGTCATCCATCTTCTTAGTATCAACCCTACCAAGCACAACCCACCACTAAACAAATGTAACCATACAAATTGCATGCTGAGGGGGCTTGCTTTTGGTATGATTCAACACGTTGTCCATGTTTTTCGTTAACACCACCACACTGGACTGTGCATAACCGGTTGCACCGAAACTTCGCTTTATGCCGGGTACAGTGGGTTTGGAAAATTCCGCTCAAAAGCAGCATAAAGTGTTGAGGAAGCCCTGCACAAAACGAGCAGAAACAACTGCAGCCATCTCTCTTTCCTAAACATCAGGAACGCCCATACAAAATGAACACTAAATTAGATGTTCATGTGTTTGGACACCCTGTCATTAAAGAAATAGCACAAGCATAACTTAATGTTGCAGGTGAGGCGGATAAATCACTTTAATAGCTATGGCAAACGTAAATATAGCCAACTTATTTCATCACGACACTGTAATGAGTTATCAAAAGCATAAGCCTTCAATGATCTGAATGCCGTCTAAACCAGTTCTGGCAGGTAGTCAAACACTAATGGACAAACTATATGGTTTTTGTTATTGCGTACTCAGATTTATTGTATCAACATTAGTGGATTAGGAACATTCCAGTTGCAGGCTCACCTGCATTGGTCTGATTTGGCATGACGCCGTGGTTTCCCATCATGCCTTGCTGCTGCATGAGCTGGTAGGGGCTGCTGTTCCTCATTTGGGGGTACTGACCCTGAGCGCCTTTACCACTCATATTCATCTCTAAAGAAACGCTTCTCACGGGGGGAGCTCTCCCAGGCTGACCAGGCCTTGGACCACCAAAATCTACACAAACACACACGTTATTACAAATTATGTAGTACATTAAAACATTTGTATTTAAGATATTATGTAAAACTGCACTTAAAACAAGTAATATATAACTAAATCATACTCAAAGAGTGCGTTTTAAGGAATAACTTTGTCGAATGTTTATAGTTCGTCATAGTAACTGTGATAGTGTGTTTACACACTGTGTGTATTATCAGGTGTGATCATGTAGGATTCTGGCGTCAGAGCTTAAGATGACGCACAGTTGTTCTAAAGGTACCTTTTTAAATGACACGTACTCACACAGGACAAAGCTCAAGCTGGATGTGTAACATTGGGCCTAATCTTCCTACCTTATGTGTGTGTGTGTTTAAATGTGACCGATAAGACACTTACAGAACTATTTGTATGAAGGCTGGAGCTACCCCTTACGTAAGAAATGTCTTAATGTTTAAGTTGTTTTTTTGTTGAACTTAACAACAATGATAAAAAGCTAGTTTAAAGCAAAACGATTATTATTTTATTATTTTCATATTTGTTCAAACTTGTGTGACTTGTTGGAACCCAAACAACACTGGCAACATGTGACCCTCAGTTGTATAGTTAAAAAAATTTCTCATAATTTCTTTTCTTTTGTTCGACTAAAGAATGAGTCATATACAGGTTCTAAAAGACATGGAGGTAAACTTATTTTTCCAGAATTATTATTTTTGAGAGAACTAACATTGAATAAAAATGATTGAATTTGGATATTTTTGGAAAACTTAATAGATTGACTAAAGACAGTTCCCTTATACAGTAAACATTGTATGCAAATAATGCTACAAACTACATTGGATGTTTAAATTCAATGCTTTAGTTAGTGTTTTATGAATCTGCCATTTTGTAATGTTTAAGTGCAAAAACACAACAAACAACCTTACTATCGAATTGAATCTTACTTTCACAGAACTTGCACTGGTTTTGTGTTCATACAATAGAAATAAATGTGCCACTGCTGTTTGTTTACCTTCATTCTTCTAAATATTTTGCGTTTTGCAGGAAAAAAGTGATTCAGGTTTTAACAACAAGAGTGTGAGGAAATTATGTTATAATTGTCATTTTCATGTAGTATACTGTACTAGAGGCCCAGTTCTATACTGCACATTTTGGGACCTTTAACTGCAAATCTGATTATTTCCATTTTCTATAACAAAAGTAACAGTAGTGCGCTATTCTGAACACGGCCCACGTAATTTTTCCGAATGGAGCATGTATTGTAGCGTCCTCTGTCTCTGGTGTGTGCGTGCTACTCACTCTGTTGGCCTACAGCCTGTAGTGCTCTCTGTTGCTGGGTGCCCATGCTGGCTCCGCCCTCTCCAGTCATCTGCAGGATGTCATTGATGATTGACTGTTTGTCCACAGCAGCAGGCATAGACAACAATCCCGCTTGACTGTTCTGTAGATCATCCAGGATATCATCTAACTCGCTTGACTAAACGTACACACATACACAACATTTAATTTATCTATATATAAACATGTAAGTATTGAAGTAATAAATAGCACATCAGCTGTCTGAAATTTATCAAGATAAATCAAAGAATTTGTCAAGGTCAAATTTTCTTTCACTGCAAGATTTATTTTACAAGCACCAAGAATGTCTTTATTTGAGAAAGAAAGAACATGACAAACATTGATAGCATATATAAAATAACTGCATTCTGTATTTTACCATGCGCACAAACTAAGTATGTTGTTACACTAGTTTCACAAGCCGCTCTTGTCTTAATTTTAAGTGATAATATTTACCCATCCTAATGTTATTTCAAACCTGTATGACTTTCATTTTTTGCAAAACAATTTTCAATTTTGAGGAATGTTGGTCACTGTCAAACATTGACTTGTATTGGGTTTGTTCCACCTAACAAAACGACTGGGTGCCACTGCTGTTCAATTATGAGCTTTCTTCAAAACATCTTCTTTGGTGTTTTGCAGATAAAAGAAAGTTATACAGGCTTGAAATGGCAAAGGGAGGTCAGTAAATTATGGCAGAATTTTCATTTTTGGTTTAAAGATCATTAATTCTAGATGACAATGGCTATGTTACATTTATTTCTACAAATTAGTAAAAATGCCAATGAATGTAAATAAAAGTCATGTGGGTTTAACTGGAAAATATCGTCTGAAACACATCCTCCCCCTTCTCTCCCTGCATGTGGACACACGAAACGCCGGCTGGAATCTAGGACACATTTCACATGGAGTTAAAGGAGGCTAACTGATCACTTCTTCTTTTGCCATGCTCAAGTTCCCATCTTTAAATCCCAGATCACTTCTCTATCGGGGTAAGATCTGTGAAATGCACGCGCACACACACAAGGATGCAGCTTGATATTAAACACACAATCGATTTTATTTTAAATGCTTCAATCTCTTCCATATAGCTTTAACCTATATGACCCTATGAATCTAAATTTCTGCTTGGCTATATATGCACATGTCAGCTTTACGGTACATTCATTTAACATCAGTCCTAAAGCAGTTTTGCCAAAAATCAAAGCTGAACTTTATATCACGTATCATGCTGCACTGTAGTTTAGATAACATTTGTTTATGCCAAGATTCTGTTAACAGAAAACAAATAAATGAATCCCAATTCAACTCATAAACGGGGTCCCGCAGATCCACAACTATATATTTATCCTAATACACTAGTCTTATATGAAAAGACAGCATCTGGAACTTTCAATAAATGTGCT
The DNA here is from genome assembly GCA_033220385.1 of Triplophysa yarkandensis. Lineage (NCBI taxonomy): Eukaryota > Metazoa > Chordata > Actinopteri > Cypriniformes > Nemacheilidae > Triplophysa > Triplophysa yarkandensis. Next base: position 9,435,445 of record CM065676.1, on the reverse strand, counting down.
TTGATTTCTTCACAACACCAGAAGGTGGCAGCACATGTGATGTATCACAGCAGACACAGTGAAAGTGCAACACACAGATTGATCACTGATTTAGAATATTCTAGACGCAAAGTCTCATTTAAATGTAATAAACATAAAATATGGACATCAAATATGTCTTGAATAATTTCTAATATAATTTCTTCTGTAAATAAACTAAACAAAGTAAATGTACATTATCATGCAGATGAAAGTTTGTCTTGACGCCTTATATTGGCAGCCTCTACTGCCATTGATTTTTGACTGGACCATGGAGGAAAAGAGCCAAACAAACAGGAAGTGAGCAGAGAGGAGGGACTACCTAATGAGGTCAGTCTCCTTGTGTAGCTCCCACTCTCTCACACACGACTCATCTTATACATACACCCATGAGCACACACTTGTGTGAGCACCACCTGTCCCTGGCTGCACTTTTATTACAGAAAACCTGCTGTTGATTATTTCAGCGTCCTGGTGTTGCTCTATCTCACAAGTTTCTCGTTTTTAGCCTCTTCTTATCTTCCTCTGTTCAATTATCACCCTCCCTCTCTCTCTCTCCTGTGTATTCTCTGTGCTCGCTCACTCAGACTGGAAAGTGCCCATGCATTAACATGGATTCTTATTGCACTGAGCTGCACCTCCACCGTTAACTTGCACATGGCTCAGTGGGAGAGCTGACGTCAGCGACATGTCGGGCCAATTGTGGAAACCTCCCTGCGTCGTGATCTATGAGACCGGTGATTCTAATCCTCTGATACTGGAACACTTACAGTACAATCTATTGATTTCACAATAATTTACGCTTCTTATTCATTTAGCTGTGGAAGTTTGAAATTATTTTTTAAACATTATGATAATGAGTTAAATTTGTATGTTACAGTATTTTAGGTTCTTAAACTGGTAAGCGTTCCATTTTTATCAAACTTTATGTTTACCTTATATTTATCATTTAAGAGGCTTAAAAATATTTGATATATATATATTAACACAATTGATATAATATAACTGTCATTTAATATAATTGAATATTTATATGATTTATTGTCATAAGACAACATATTAACATTACTATAATAATTCATAATATAGTATTAGAAATATAACTAAAGGCATGAATCCTCAATTTGTTTCAAATTCAAACATGAATAGTAAAAATCTGGAAAGTAAAATCATTCAAAAAAGCAAGCAAAAATACCTAAAATATATCTTTTTAGAATAATAAATAATCACGCTGTCCTTTTCAACACCTTTTTTGTTAGATATTTGCAAAATCTAGTGACAATATATTAATGTTTAGTGAATTTTATAATAATTTATGCTAAAAGTGTGTTATATTTTATGCAAAAATTAAAACACAATAAGGAGATTCAGAAATAGTGCAGTGATATATAATTACTTAAATAATGGATAAAAAGATTAAATATATTTTCTCCTTTTTAATAAAAAAAAAAGGTTGATACCAATTGAATTAACAATAAAAATATGCCTTTTGAAAATTCGAGTTGCCTGATTTTGCAAATGAACTTGTCATATAACTTAATTATATCTCTAATTGTATTTAAAAAAAGCAATATTTTAAAATTGAGAGTTCACCTCCCAACAATTGCTTCCTTACATTGTATTATATATTAGACATATATCATTTACGGACTAATTACGTTAAAGAAACTGTTTGACAGCATTTTATTTAAAAAAAAACTGATGTAGTACAAGCAAATAAAACTATAAAGAAGCTGTCAATGCTAAACACATAAAGAAGCTAAGAATACAATCGTTGGTCTAAAGAGGAAATGAGATAGCTTAAAGCTGGGTCGATGGGGTGGGGGTTGTTAGCGATGTAGACAGCAGCACAACTGCAGGGTAAGAGGGGTTGTGGGGTTAATTGATACATAAAGGAACTACCAATAAAGCGACAATGTTAGTGGGGGGACAGCTGTCTGAACTGTGTATGTGTGTGGAACTGAGGAATGGTGTAAATGTGCCGATTAGAGCTCTGTGAGGGGTGTGGAAGGGCAGAGGAGTGACATCTTATCCTGAGTCACACTTCCTGCTGCCAGGACACACGTGTGCCTTTGCAAGCACATAGAGAAACTGCAAGCGTCAGACTGTCCATGCACACTACAGAATACTTGCGTGTTTCTATAACCTTAATGCCTATATAAGGGGGCTGCCTACATAGGATGGATTTGAAATTGAATGCATTTCTACTGCTGTAATTGTTGCCAAGCATTTTGTTTCAAAAAGGCGCTTTGTTAATGTGCATATAATGCCATGTGAGGCATTTAGACAGCTTACTAGAGCACTAAAGACGCAAGCGCAGTAAGTGCCGGGTGAAAAAGATGTGCATCTGGGTCATTTGTCCCACCCTTGATAAAAACTGCATTATTGTACGCTCCCAGTCTGAATTTACTGAACGTCACAGTGAAAAAAAATGCAGAAATGCAAATGTATCAGCATGCGGCATCCTTCACAAACTCCCAGCAACTGTGTCGAAAGAAAAATGTAGCTGTGCGAGTTCGATCATGACCTTTGATACAGATCACTGTTTAACTTTATCCTCACATCAGCCTGCCACTTAAGTGGTCAGAGGTCACGGTTAATTTGGTTATTTCGGATCATACCATTATAAAATTAATATTCAAGAGGGCCACAATAGGTAATATAAGTTTGGTACACTGCATTAAGGGACTGTCTTACTTCTTAAAGATTGAGTTTGTGAAAACTAGCCGCATCTAGCGGCCTCCCACTTGAAGCACTGTCAATTCTCTAACAAAGGACAAGGATGTCAACACAGTTTTACTAACACTAGCCCTAAACTTACCAGCTGATCTACAAGGCATTTTGCAATTATGTTACTGTAAAAACATGGCGGTTAATTTAACGCCTTTTTCACAGTTGCGTTATATTTTTCCATCCAGTGCAAATGCATTCATTGCATAGGTGCAGCCATCCTTTATGCATCAGCTTTATTTTTACAGTATAGCATGGACTGATTTAAAGTGCTCGCACATGATTCATGCTCAAAATGAACACTGTACAAAAATGTGGTAATTGCACCATAAGTGTTTCTTATGAAGTTTAAAATATTTTTTCATTCATCTTATATGATTTTATATTTTATAACATCAATGTTTTAAAGGCTAAAGTAAAACACTAACAAGGAGTCGTAACTAATTAATCAGATTAAAATGTGCAAATCTAAATATTCAACAGTGTTCTATTTAGTGCTTCTATTTATATTCAAAATATATTTTAATTTGCTGGGCTAAAATAAGATATTTTCACAGAAGCATCAAACATTTGAGGGACCATACTTAGATAACAACAAAAAGAAGTTATAGACCGATAGCCCGCTGTAAATCATTTCGTGACCTATTATATGTGACTACATGACATCTAAAATTGTTGTATGACGGATTACAAACTAGTAATTGGAGTTCAGCCTCTATCTTATTTGTTACATCCTGACATTTTAGCTCCCCTGCATTCTCACAGAGCTCAGTGTTTCTGCATGAGCATCTCCCGCACCAGTCTTCCTGTCCTGCAGTGTTCATCCTGCTCTGTAAACTGCACTTTGTGTTTTCAATGGCACAGTTGTGGAGACCATGAGGTCAAGGGTTCCAGCCCCAGCAGATCTCTTGGTCATTTCCTGGTATCAGAGGGCTTGCTGGATTATTATGCTAACTGTGACAGCTACCACATACCGCTGCTTTGATTTGACAACTATGACTCAATTTGTGGCTCAATCAACAGCTTTTAAAAGAGACCCGGGAGACCCAATGAATACAAACACACACATATATACACAGGATAATCTCTCTATTCTGTTGCTGGGCCCAGACATTTCTCTCACTTTACCGCCTCTGTGCCAAGCCTGATTGCAGCCCGGTGCCAGGTCTGCAGGACATGTGCCAACCGCTGTGCCAGATGAGATGCGATGAGCACAACCGAGATGCTTTTTTGCAAATGTCACAGAGGCGCTTCTGAGAAAGTCCTGCCAGTTTCCCACAGAATCGACTTCCTGTGTCAGAAGAGCTGAGAGAGAGGGGGAGAGCAGAAGTTGCTGCTCTCTCTCTCTCTCCAGCTGGTTGAGTCATTTATATCCCTGCTGTTACCATACTGCCTCGATCTTGGGCTTCATTGGACGATTTTTAAATCTGTTGTTTGCTCCAGTTTCACACCAGAACGGGAAAAATAAAACAGAATGAAAAAAGCAAAGACGAAGGGACACACGCAGTACAGAAAACAGACACTCAAGCAAGAGATAGGAGTGTTTGAATGTGTCTCCATCATTGTGCGAATAACACAATACTTGGTGAAAAACTTTCAACCTCTCAAATATTTGAATATTTGAGTATAAAAATGTATTAGAATGCAAAATTTTACTTAGGGGCAGAACAAGTCAATGACAAAACTCACCGGCTCCACTGAGTCGTACCCTCCGTCATTCTTCTCCGTTTTAATTCCAGACATTTTACCGCCCTCCACCTTCATCTCTGTGGGCTCCATCTTGATGCCTTTATCCTTAAGAACGTTGTCATCTTTATCCAGTAGATAACGCAGCAGAGCATTGTCTTTCTTTTTGGGGCTAACTGGTTCTTGTTTAATAGCTAATTCTGCTACGTTGGTGGACCCACCTGCAGAATCCTGACACATTTCCTTCCCTGTGGCCTCAGCTGTGAGTTTGGCAAGATCCACAGGTGAAGAGCTGTTCTGAAGAAGTCTGTGAAGGATCTTGTGCTTCTCTTTGAGGGAGGTAGCATGTGATGCACTCTGAGGCCCCATGCCACCGTTCCCTAGACCACCTGTGGGGTCCTTACAGCTTGGATCTCCGCCAGGCATCGGAGGCGGCGACGTGGACTCGATAGGCTCAGTTTTGGTAGTGAGAAGCTGAAGGAGTTTAGTGTGGCCTTTGTTGTCACGTAGCCTGTTTTGCGGGTCGCTGTCAGGGTTGTTAAATTGGCTGATGTTGCTCTTTTCATCTCTTTGCTGTTCCATGCTGTCGTCTGGACCTGTACCACCATGTTCCGACTGGTTCTGTTCTCCAAACGAATCAGTGGCACCCATTTTGTTCATCAAGTGAGGATTGACGCCAACTGCTGCGGGAGATCCTAACTTCCTGTCCGGCGAGCCCAGTGATGGACCAAGGCTCACGCCGTGGCACTCACTTAGCGCCTGCAGTGCATTAAGGGAACTGCTCGTGTAACCATGGTTACCACCCGTTCCCCCGTTGCCACCTGTACTGCTAGTGCATATTCCTGCCGGCGAATGGAGGCTGCCCGCTGGAGAAAACTGAGGAGGGGGCAAGCGCGGAGATCCTGCTACTCCCGGACTAGCTCGGTGGCGTGGAGATAGCATGCCTGGACTGCCCTGAGATGGGCTGCTTAACTTCAGGGGATACCCACTTCCCTGTGGGGTAGCAGCCTGCATTGTAGCCGAATGGCTCATGGTCCCTGGGCATCCGAAACGGTGACCCTGCACCGGGCCGATGGCGCTGGGCTCTTTCTGACCACCAGGGGAGGGAAAAGTAGACGTGTTGCTGCTTACGGTGGAATCCTGCCCCTGTGGGGCACCAGAGGATCCAGCTGTGTTGGGAGAGCTCATGGGGTTAATGGATTTGCCCATCGCCTGATTGCCCCCAAGGTCAGGGTTCATACCACAGACAGGGTGCTCTCTGCGAATACATATACAATATACATTAGTACAGCTCAGCATTTCAACATAACATACGTTTTAATTTAATAAAGAGAACATAAAAAAGGATTTGGATGTCGACAAAGTTGTTTAATTGAAATACAAGTAATTGAAATTGATTTCCACGCAACATGGAGTAAATTCCATTGAAACGACTTCATTACATTAATCAAATGGAGATATTTGTTCATATGCAGGAGACAGCTCCTTCAAGGTGCCACACAAAAAAAGCTTGAGAGGAATTTTAGGAATGGCTAAAATTATTAAAGTATGCTTTGGCAAAGAAGGTTAAAAAGTTATTGTTATCAAAGACAAACAGTATCGCTCATCCTTGAAAACAAGCCATGGTAAAAAGTGTGGCACTGTGCTGTTGTTCTCCAATGTATAAAATACACCTAAGGGTTTAAACTTATCAACAATCTGCCTCCTAAAACTCTTGGAGAAGATTTTGTTGATAAACGCATAATGCTGCTTTTGTTCCGCGTGCAGGACGAATCAATAGTCAGGCTATACTGCGCGTTATTGTTCTAGAGATGCTGTTCTTTAAGACAACCGCCCCCCCTGATGTGAGCTCACTCTGGGTTTAATGTTTATCTGTGCTCGACACCCAGGCCTAACACTGCTACTATTGTCTCAAAAAGCAAGCCTGTGTTCCTCCCTCGCATGCTTCGAGAGATGGAACATGTGAAACTGTGTTCACAACTGCCTGCTGCGGATCTAGGCTCTTCTTGGACAACTGCAGGTCAACACGTTCAACTTGATGTTGCTGCCTTGAGACATCATACAAAAACACTATACAAGTAGTCTGTGGCATTGAACATACAATTTGAAATTTGAGTTGTTATCAGTTGACTCAGCAATAAAACAAACTATTTTGGGTGAAGTGAAGTATGCTAATGTGTAGCTGTGACATGAAGGAGTTGTGTTATTCTTGGTTGTGCTGGAATGTTTGGAGACCAGCGTCGGCCTCTGGGAAAACACGGTTGAATGCTCTCACATGACGGTGAGATTTCAGTGTGCGGTCATTATCTGGGCATGTCAGAACTAGAAAACAGCCAGCTACTCGCTCACACGGAGACAAATCAAACAGGAAGCAGCGAGAGGGTTAGAAATGATGACACTTAACCAGGTTGTTCACACACGCCCACGGAACAAAACATTTGCGTTAAAAACAGATTCAGATGTAGTAGTTATGAGTAGGTGGTGCGGTGGGGAAGTGGTTACCTCTGTAAGATGTGCAGAGACATGTAGAGCTGCGGCTCGTTGGTGGCGGGTGAGCGAACCAGTTTGCTCTTGGTGTGAGCAGAGACGATGGTCCCGTCGGACAGGGAAAACCGGTAGATTGGACTGAATGCCTGCCCGTGCCTCAGCACTATAGAAAACATGCAAGTGCACAAATCAGGATCTGTATTTGAACATTCCTGGCACATTTGAAGACTTTACCTAAAAATGAATTTTCTTCCATGACTCATTTCAAACCTTCCTTCAGCAGAACAAAAAAAGGTAATTTCAAGAGTGTTGGTAATAGAAACAACAGTGTTCCTTATTGATTGTGGCTTTGTGTCTATATAATAAAGGTGAATGTTTTGTTTGGTTTCCACCATTCTTCAATTTTTTTTTATAAAAGGCTATGTGAATGGTGACAGAATTTCCATTTTTGAGTGAACTATTATTTCTGTAAGACAACAGCCGATTTCACACATTCATGCCATAAAGTTTCAGTTGTGTTTCTGGATTACCTTTTCTAACAAAATCATGAATTTTAAACAGCATTCCGTGTTTTGTACATACTGTTACTACAGTTTACAGCGAATTACTATAACAAAGTACATTAAACCATTACTGTTTGACACAGTTTAAAGAAAATGAGATGAAACGAGAATGAAATGAGAAAACTGTTGAAATCAACAGAAACATTAAACGTATACTCATGTCTTGTTAGTGATAAACTGTACCTTCTTGCTGATGCCGTTTGGCAAATGACATGTCTCCATCATTCTGGAGGTGAAAGCGCTGTATGCATCTTCTCACCAAATCCTCCCAGCCTGGCTTCATAGACGCTCGTAACAGGCTGGTGTCCAGTGACGTGATCTTACCTAAAAAACACCCAAAGAAATGTAGTCAGGAATTTTTGTTGCAAAACATGTTTCTAGCAGAAGTTTAAGTATTATCAATAAAGCCTTGCAAGAACTGAAACAACAATAGTCCAAACCACGTCCAATAGATCTCAGTTCAAACAACCCGAATTCCAATGATAAAAGGAAACCTCTAGGTTTCTAATAACAAGCCACGTTAGAATGTAGCAATATGTGTTGCTGGAATGACAAAAAAACAAAGCTCTCAATGTTCGTTTTCAAATGCATATTTAAGCTTCTTATCATTAACGTCACATTTAACTTCTTAGTTAAACAGAGATCTACCGTAAACCAGAATTAAGATATCCTTATGTGATCAAGTGAAACAAATATTAAGTTCACTCAACCACGATAACACAACTGATGAAAATATTTTTCTAGAATAAATTTTAGAAATATATTTATCACAATTGGGAAATTTTACTGGGTAATGACTCACACTTCACCAACCTGATTGAAAAACACGGTGACAAAACCTCTTAAAAGGTTAAAACCGGAAAACCATTTCACGACAACTAAAGTCGTTCTTATGATTTTTAAATCTCTGTTGTTTTAAATAAGGGGCTGAGCATTCAGATAACAGAACTGTGATGTAAACGCTCTTTGAAGTGTATGCAGAGGGGGGTGGTGTTGGCATGGTTACCTTGGAGGTCCTGGCGGGTGGTGAAGCTCTCTTGCGTAGGGAGCATGGGTCTCTCTTTCATGGGTACTCTCCGTGCAACGCAGATCAGACACGACTGGAAATCTACAGTAAAACACAATGAAAAATGTTGATATTTAAAGTTGTCAACATCTTTTTGAGAGCATGTTTCCATGTTTTTTTTTATTTAAAGACTTCAATATTTATTTTATATTTGTACTGCACATGCAAAACAAATATCTCAAAGATGCACGTGAACATATTGAGCAATAACACAACAAACATTATGATTTATAATTTATAATTATTTGTTCAGTTAACACTTAAAAATACAATTACTAACTCAATGTTGCTACTTAAGTTGTTATTAACTACATTGCTCTCAACCCTTTTATTCTCAATGCAATTCATGAAACCAATCTAATGATACACTCCTTATAATCCTTAACGGCCAAACAAAAACCATTGCAAATACATTGTGAATGTATGATGTATCACCAGGCCCAAAAATTAATCATATAAAGATCAGTGACAACAGATTATTAGGTACATATATGAATGATGAGGCATTTGTTCTCTGTGTGTGTGTCAAGGGGGCAGAGCACAGAGGAGCGTGGGGTGATATGATGGAATGTGACCTTTTGGTTGTGTGTCATTGTGGAGGATGACCCTGCTGTGCTGCTCCCATGGAGACCGAGTTGGAGAAGTCATCCCTCATTCACCCACCCAAACATCATACGTAAAAACTACAACCTCCACCAATACGACACATCACATCTGACACATAGATGACCCGATGTGATTAAACGGACTCCAGCTCAAATTGACTTTTAGGAACACATTACAGACCTGTGTTTAATTCAAGTCAGAATTTCAGACAGGTTTTTGAGAATAAAAATGTGGTTGAAGTTTGCTTGGGGGTCATCAACAATAATCTTTGACAATCTTAATTACATATTAAATATTTTTTACTCAAATAACCTTGAATGTAACTTCACCATAGCTTCATTAAGATACACGTAGAAACATGAATATGCAAATTAGCCCCGCCTCCACTCAATCAGCAGTTCCACATGAAAACCGGGAGCTGTCACACAGCAGACCAAAAATCATTCCTGAATCAGTCTCATCATTGGATGTTCTATGTCTTAATCAGCTTATCCACAGGGTCTAATGAATTGATGTAATTGGTTACAGGTTTATGACATAGTGAACTAGTGTAGTGAATTAGTGTAACTTGGTTGTTGTAGCACTTGTACACCTATTGTTGTATCGACTATTTACAGCTTCATTGTCTCCTCGACTATTTTAAGTCGCTTTGGATAAAAGCATCTACTAAATGCCTATATGTAAATGTGATTTAAATGTAAATGTGAACTGGGGCTCAAACCATGTTCTTGAACTGTCTTAGGTGAACCTTAGTTTTATGGAGAAAATAATCAGAAATGGTTAAAAATTATAGATTTGTGCATGGTTTGTCGTAAACACACCATATAAAAATATAACAACATTAATAATATTTGTAAACAATATTTGTTTCACATTAACAAATAACAACGTTGTTTGGTTTATTTGGTTCAAATGGTTGTGTAATGTTAAAGAACTAAAGTGGAATGTAATTCTAGACCAGCATTGTTTAAATCATCCGAAGAGATCTAAAATTGTTTGTGATCCTTTGAATAACAGCATTTGCTAAATGTAAATGCAAATGTAAAATATTTTGGTCATTAGATACAGGTTTTTTCTCGAGTAGCTGTTTGCTTTTTAAGTCCAGTTAAAGAATATTATACATTTAATTTATTAGATTTTCTTCTAAAATTGCACAACTTAGGGATATATTACAAGACATTTGGTTTCAGAGACATTAAGAAATGATTTTCTGCAAAGAATTCTGTGGGGAAACTTTTTAAATATTTAATTTTGCATTAGCTTTTGTGAGCAGGCCTTTAAAACAGTTCAAAGATAGCAAATTTTTGCTTTATTTGTAATAAAACCCCAGTAACCAAAAATAAACCACAGCTTGCTACAGTAACCACTGTTTAACTGATATCTGTAGTAGTAGTAAATCTAAAAGTAATAAAGTGAAAAAAAATGGTTACAACACTTTTATTACAATAAAACCATGGGTTAACGGTTTGTGTGTATACAAAAAGGTTTAAAGAGCCCCTTGGGTGAATTCAAACTTTCTTCTGTAATATACTCTCTCAATGATACCCCTTCTTTTCAAACATTCATACTCCCTGTCTCTCTCTCTATCTCTTCTGTGCCAGGTTGAACTGTCTGGCTGAAAAGTAGCTGGCACACAAGCCAACACTGACAGGCTTTAAAAAGAGATCACTCAACAGACCCCAGATTTTTTTTTACATTTTGTGTTAGAGACAGAGAGAACATAAGTGGGAGAAAAGTGAGGAAGTACAATATTAAACACATAAACATCTCTCGTTCCCTCATGCACATTGTCACACACACACATTGATACACTAAATCCTGAGCCAAGACCGAACCAAAAGCCAAAGCAATCCAGTAAAGAATTGGGTCTCAAATACACCATGAACTCTGAGTGACTCCGTTAGGTGGAAGAGTAAAAGCAGAAAGAGCGAATGAATCCCAGACTGAAACGTTTCACTGGTTGGGAAAGTCGATGAGTACGCTGCTGTAGCCTTTTCACTCAAATTTTAATAACTGAAACATTTGCTTCTATCAAGAATAGCTGTCAACATTTAAGTGTTGCTTTAACATGTTTTAAGAAGCTAAAAAAAATTTATTAACACAGAGGATGTTGAAGAAAAAAGCATTTTTTAAAAGCATAAATTTTAAGATCTGCTCAATTGTGGTTTCTGATTTACAGTTATATGGTTCACGAGGCTTCAGGGCCTTTTAAGAAATCGTGGCTCACCCTCTCCCTCCTCTTTGATGGACTTTGGTTCAGACACAGCGAAGCACTGCATGGTCTCATATTTCTGCTGAGCCTCGTGATCCTGCATCTCCTCGGCATCGCTGTGAGGGTTCACCAGCATGCGGCAGTTGAAGGTGTGGCTGTTCCGCCTAGGATTCTCACTGGACCACGGCACCCCATTCACTGTGGGAGAAAAGTGAAGACACATCACTTGCTGTCACACATTTTAAAGGGAAGCAACAAACATAATGAATAAGTCAGATAAAAAATAAAGTAGGTAATATGAATGAACAAAACAATTAAATATCATGGGAAAACAATTGAAAAGAAAGAAAGAATGAAAGACTGAACAACAAATCAACTAAAGAATACATGAGCAAACAATTGAAAAAAGAATGAATGTACAAAAACGAATTGAGAAAAGAGAAAGGAGGAAGAAAGGAAGGGAAAAAAGATCTGAGGATTGGATAATACCAGAGAAAAGCAAAGAAAGAAGGAGATAGTGAGAAGGAGGAAATAAATAAACAAATAAAAGTATAGAATGCCAAAGCAAATAAAGATGGAAAGAATGAACAAACAAATTAAAGCAAGGAAGGTAAGAAGGAGGGAAGGAAGGAAGACGGGAAGGAAGGAAGGAAGGAAGGAAGAAAGGAGAAAGAAACAAAGAAAGGAGAAAGAAAGAAAGAAAGGGATAGTATGCCAAGGGGAGGCAAAGAAAAGAATAAAAGAACACACAAGCAAACAAATATAATAATAAATGCCAAAAGATAGAAAAGTGCAAGAACAAAAGATAGAAGGCCAAGGTTTCTCACCATGTGACTTGGGCAGGAGATTTTTGATGAATTCGGTGTGGTCTCCCACATGCAGGATACTGTATACACTGGTGTTCATCAGCTCCTCCTGATTATACCTAAGGTACTGCGTCACATTCTCTGACACAAACACGATGTTACCCTCCATGTTCACCACAAAGAAAAACCCATCTAAGGCCTGGAGGAGAGATGAGGGAGAAAACAGCCTATTAGCATTGCCGCTCAGAAAACACACAAATACTATTATATGAATACACATCCTGACAAAGAGCGCTCAATCTTAAGCTTAACCGTTCAGCTGGGAAGATGCAATAACAAGTACAAACAAAACAAGGAAGATGGCCAGAGAAGACAGAAGAATGCGTGGACTATACTCGTGGGTAAAGAAGATGAAAATAGGAGCAGTTGCTTTTGCTCATTTTATATGTGGATTGCAGGCTCTATCAGAGCGAGAGTGCTCGCTCACGTCACATGTTGAGCATTTAATGCACTGAGGTATAAGAAAGCAATTTGAGGCAAATTTAAGCATAATATATAAATAAATATATAAATATAGATTAAAGTTGTGAATCACTACATTGATCGTGCGAGTAGACCGATTTCTATGTGGGATCTGTTACATACTTAAGTGTTTCACATCTTTAACATATATCAACTTTAGATATATATAATGCACTTTTATTAGGCTGTCGCTGAGTAACACAAAGTTTCAGCTCCTTTCAAAGATTTTCTTTTGGATTTAGGTCTGGAGACTGCCTAGACCACTCCAGAACCTTGATATGTTTCTTTAGGAGTCACTCCTTGGTTTCTTGCCTGTGTGCTTTAGGTCATTGTCACGTTGGAAGACCCAGCCATGACCTATCTTTAATAATCTGACTGAGGAAAGGAGATTTTGCGCAATATCTCACAATACATGGCCCCGTTCATCCTATCCTTGATAGAGTGCAGTAAATACAGTACCCCTGGGAAGTAAAACAATCCAAGAGCATGATGCTTCCAACCAAATGCCTTACTGTAGCTATGGTATAATTGGGATGACACTCAAGCAAACTTCAGACAGGCCTTGACATAGGCTGATTTAAACAGGAGAACCTTCCGTGCGATGCATGATTTAAAACCATAACTTCTTAATGTATTACTGATGGTAGCATTGGAAACGGTGGTCCTGGCTCTCTTCACAGCATTGACCAGCTCCTCCTGCTTAGTTCTGGGCTGATAGACATTCTTTACATCATTGATACCCCACAGGAAGAGATCCTCTATCTGGTCCCAGTCTGACGGACATTGACAGTCATCATTAGTCTCTTCCATTTTCTGACAATTGCTCCAACAGTAGTTCTTTTTTCACCAAGCTGCTTGGCAATTGCTCCGTAGGCATGTCCAGTTTTGTGAAAGTGTAGATTTTTGTCTCTTGTGTCTTTTGACAGCTCTTTGATATAGCCCATGTTGCTAAATAGACTTTTGAATGATAGTGGGATGCACAAGTAGCTTTATTATAGATAAGCACCTCAAACTGGTGTTTCTAATTTAGAATCATTAGCAGAGTGAAGCTGGACTATTTAAAAGCAAAAAATTGGTGTTTGAGGGTAAGAAATGTTGCTGATAAGCATGTGATCAAATACCTATTTGACATTGTAATTTACAAACAGATTGCAAAAAAAAGCATATTTCCGGATTTATGCTGAAAATTCTATTTCTAATTAGGAGAACTTACAAAATCACATGGTTTTCTAATACTTATTGACCTCACTGTATATCAATATAAGGTTACCACCATGGCAAGAGAAAATGTGAACATTTCTCTCTCCATTGGGAGAGAGACAAGAAAAAACCTGTTTGTGCTGAAATTATGTTATGAAAAATGTATTGATATAGTTTGTCTAAAGCAATGTTTTCAAGTAAGATGTAGTAAAATATAATCAGAATACTAAATATTCAGTAAATTATATATTTTATATGCAGTTTAATTTTCAGTTTAAAGTAAAAGTATTTGAGTAATGTATAAATGGTTTTAAGCTAATTTCCGGTCTGATCAGTGTGGGTATATTTTTACATTAATACTTTACTTTATAATAATTAATTAAATATTAACAACACAAGTGATACACTAGCCTTTTCCGGTAAGTTTTGTGTGCTAATTCGATTTTAAGGATTAATATCACTCATAGACTTTGATTCAGACAACTGTGTTGCAGCTTCTTACATATGTCACCTGAAAAATAGTGATAATATCCGTTTCACTAACACACAGGCAGTTTTGACTCCGATTTGATACTTATTCTGGACTTGCATGTATGAACAAGAACATTCCTATAAGCTTACACCATGATGGCCAAAAAAGACCTCTTTAGGAAAATCTAGACGCTTGATAAAGTGTGACAGGAGCGATATTGACGATTCTTAATTGAAAGAACTTAGCCTTGAGTCAAGCATTACCTATCAAGATTGTGTCAATTAGTCGTCTGAATGCAGTTGGGCCCTGAGGGCCTCCGGCAATCTGCTGTTTGCTTTAGAACGTGAAGCAGCTCTAAAATCATTCTTTAATCTGTGGGGAAGCATAATAAGCTCTAAATCTTCCATCAACAAAACAAACACAATGCCTCTTGCTAACGGAGAGGATTATATCAAAAAGACTCCATCACAAGATCGTTTATGGTACATAAACACATGCTCTATAAAGTAGATGGAAACGAACGAACCAGCGACAGAGAGACCCTGTTTGTGCATTGCTCTAGATGTGGCCATCTGGTGGTCATATTTAGCAAACATCGCAAAGTAAACACAGGAATGGCAACAATCCAACTTTATTTCACTAAACTTATGCAACTGTGTAAATGTGCTGATAGATGTATATTGCAACAAGAATAGGGCTGGGTGGGCCTGCCTGTACACCGTTCCGCTGCGACTGTCCCAGCGTGGGAGGTTGCATAACTTCCTATACAAAAGGAAGGCTGGGTCGGTTTCCAAGTTCACTGACACACTGAAAATGGCCGGGTCAAAAAAGGCACACACGCTCCTTGGTACTGCTTGCTTGGCAGGCATACATAAAGACGCCCCACAAATCTCGTCATAGCTGCTTTAGCAGATCCTATGGGCCGCTTCCACCATCAAACAATGACGTTTTTCACAGGGCAGGGGGGACATCCAAGACGGCAAAAAGCTTTAAACAGGGTCTTGAGTGTTTCTGAGATCAAGTGCACCCAGACGATCCTATAAGGTCTTTTGTGGGCAGTTGGGCGAGTTCCCTTTTCTAGTCCTTTGTCAAAAGTGGTTTTTAATTAGGTGCATTATAGCGTGTGGGTGCGAACAGTCCTTCCTTCGGCCGTTTCAAACAGATGGAGATCAAGCGCACAAGAAAAGCATCTATATTTGGCATCCACTCCGTGTTGATTCGGTGACGGCCGACCACAGAGGCTATAAATACCCAAAGAGAGAGAGAGAGAGAGAGAGAGAGAGAGAGAGAGAGAGAGAGAGAGAGAGAGAGAGAGAGAGAGAGAGAGAGAGAGAGAGAGAGAGAGAGAGAGAGAGAGAGAGAGAGAGAGAGAGAGAGAGAGAGAGAGAGAGAGAGAGAGAGAGAGAGAGAGAGAGAGAGAGAGAGAGAGAGAGAGAGAGAGAGAGAGAGAGAGAGAGAGAGAGAGAGAGAGAGAGAGAGAGAGAGAGAGAGAAGTGGGTGTGGGGAAGAAGAGGCAACTGGATGGGCGGGTTCTTTAAAAACTGGACGTCCTGCCGGCTCGGCCAACAGCAGGATCTGCGTTCGGAGAAGAGAGCCAACCCTGTTTAAAGCAACTAATCTGCAAAAATGCTAACTGCAAGTTCTTTGCAATAGTTACTTTTCACAGCTAGTTAGATGAAAAGTATCATGTTCCATTAGAATGACGTATATGAGTTAGTAGTAAGAGCAGTAGTAACATCAAAAAAGTAATATATAAAATTGAATACTCTCTGCTTTATGGCGTTACAGTACTACTGAATACAAAGCCATTTTATTTAATACTTGTGCAGTGTTTGACAGGCAGCTGGTTTAATAAAGTAATTGGTTATTTCTCCTGTGAATACAGACAGCCAGGAATAAAACGATTTGTCAAAACGTCAGCTTTGAGCATTAATCCTCATAAATGAAGTGTAAATTTAGCTCAATACGCCATCTATTATTAAAAAAAAAAAAAGATATTCAGAAGAATGTTGATTCAACGTCCTTCAAAAATATCTTATTTTATGTCTGGAAGAAGAAAGTCATATAGGTTTTGAAATGATAAGAGTATGAATAATGATGAAAACATTTTTATTATTTATAGAACTATCCTTCTAAAGTTTTAAAAAGTATTATTTAAAAAAATACTTTAAAAATTCCTTTTAAATCCTAATGACTGCAGCTGTCATTTACTCTCTTACAGATTCTCTTTAGGTCAGCAACCATATATAGGAATTTAGAGAAGGAAACATCAAACTGAAAGTGATCAAAGGCTCTTCCTAAATTATCATAAAAGTATTTTAATCATGCAAAAATCAGTTTGGAACCCAATGTCACAAGCAAGCTTCCTTCTAATGCATGTTCTGTAGAGTCAGTTTAACTCTGAAAACACCTAATAGACCCACCTCCAGCATCATTGGTCCCAGGGCATCTTTGTCCAAGGGCATTACACTTTGGCCTGTTGATGACACGTCAGCCTTCTGCACTTCATCCTCATTGGCTGCAGCAGCTTTTTCTGCAGAGAAAGACAGGTTAGATACGAGAGCAAGGCTTAAACATCTCCAACCAGACCAATTATGCCAACATTAACATAAAATCAAGTTTATGAGTGAATAAGTTGGTCCACTTAATTTGGGCCATTTACCTTCAGCTAAAGTCACATACGTTTGTGTGACAGGAGCCTAAAATCTCTTCAGTAAACTATTAAATATTATATTGCACTTTTTCAGACCGCTGCACACATGTTATAATGATGCGCGGAGACCTTAGCAACGGGTGAGGCAGAGCTGTCAGGCTAAATGGGTGCATGTGAAGCTTCACACAGCAGCCATGCAGTCATCAGCCTGGAAATGAATGCAACAGTCACTAACACACACACACACACACACACACACACACACACACACACACACACACACACACACACACACACACACACACACACACACACACACACACACACACACACACACACACACACACACACACACACACACACACACACACACACACACACACACACACACACACACAGTCTTCCTTACTAAACAAACCGTTATATAAAGGATGGAGAACATCATTTTGCAAAAGCAAAGTGACACAATCTGTAAATAATACGTGTTCAGAAGACTGCAAAGCAAAGTAGTCAAGATCTATGAGAAGGGAAATGAGCAGAACTCGGGAAGAGATATTTTATCCATTTGAATTAAATTGAGATCAAAACAAAACAAATATCATCACGATGCTCACCCTCTTGTTATTTTAAAGATGTATGACTTCCTTCTGCTGGACACATTGTAAAAATAAATAAAGAAGAATTTAACTGGACAGCATTGGCACCCCTTAAATTCTTTTGTAGTTAAACAATACTAAAAAAGGGGAATGGATGCCAGATACAAATATTCTTCCAAATCCTATGTTCTGCAGAAGAAAGCCAAACAGGTTTGAAATGAAAAGGAAGTTAATGATGACATAATTCTGTTGAAATATAACTTTAAACTTTAAATAAAAGAAGCACAGAAGAATATAATAAAAGAACACAGTGTGGCTGTAATGATCAGCATGATATCCCTTGTTAGGTGTGTTTGGACAACATCTATGTTTTCTCTGCAGTGTGATTCAAATCAGAGTTCGGCACGGGTCAAAAGCAAGAAATACTTTTATATTGGATTATTCCATATCCGGAAAACATTACACGTTTGTGACAGACAGGATATTACATAATATTTCATTATCATTTACACAACAAAAAAGATTCGGAATGTCGGAGGCTTTATTTTGTTTCATCAGCAATTAATTGCATTAAACACCACATCTGACAAGCTTATATCTACTAGTTAACAATTTTGGACAACTCTTGGTTGTCCCTCTCAAAATTCTGTAGCAGGCTAGAAGGTAAGCTGCCATGAAAGCTCAAGTGTAATGCAGGATAGAACCGGTAGCACTATGATGAGTTTAAATCTTTTATTAAGTTGTGATAAGAGCAGAGTTGTGCGCTTGCTGTCCATCAGATGCCAAACAATACTGGATCAACATTCTGCCCGTGCCTGTTTTATTACCGACTCACAACCGAACCGCAACTGACACGTGAATAATTATTCCACCCGCCCATATGCAGGACTCTGATACAGATTAGCCAAACGTTTCCTGTTACCATTGGCATATCCTCAATCCCACAATTCCCCAGGCCAATCTAACTTCCTGTCTGTACCAATCCATTAAGGGCAGCAGTCTTCATGATCATCAGTGAGAGAAATGGGTCTCATGGGGAACACGACAGAGGGAAATAATGTTCCAGCACAAAGCTATAAGGCAAAGACAAAAGTCAATCCATAAGGCTCTCCTCAGTCCATTCTGGGATGCTCCAAAGAGACCTCTTCCAGTACGCATTTGTGTGAGCCTGTCTGTAAGGAAGCCACTGATACGCATGCGTGCACCGATGATGGGTGGATGCATGCGTGTTGTGTGTCAGCAGGTCTGTGCGGTACCCAGCAGGGGCTGGTAAACCAGCACAGCTGCACAAAAGGAATGGTGATTATTCATTCCCTCCCTTTCTACAAACTCAACTCCAAAATGGTTTACTTTCTTTCAGCCAATTCCCACCAAGACCAGGAAAAAGCAAATCATGTGAGTTTAATTGTACTCTGAATAAGGGCTGCACGATTATTACAAAGAGAAAGATGTGGGATCCAGGGATTTGCCATATAATCAGAATTAAAAGCCGGGCAGAAAGAAATGTTCTTGACCATTCAAGGTGTAGATGTTAGGTCATGACTCTTTAGAAAAGGATTCTGCACAGTGTCATCTTTAGGTTTATATATATTAAGATTTTTTATCAAGCAGTCACTAAAAACTGTACTTTGCAGCAATTAATGTCATCCAAGCATCACTTTATAAACCAAAATACAGCACTGTCTTACATCATACACTGCCAGACAAAAGTTTTCGGACACTTGAGCAAACATACATGTTTTATGTTAGAATCTACATTTCAATGAATAATCTTTTTCGAAATGGATGACTGAATATTGAAGAAGGAACATCCAATGACAGCTCAGAATAGACTGAGAGTCCTTAAAATAAAAAAAGCATCTCAAGAGACCACAAGATGCTGCTTGCTAAAATGACAAAGAAAAACTTTTTGGGAAATTCAGGTCAAAAGGTGTCCACACTGAAGATGATCAGATATGACATGTTTTTTTTTATAATAACATAATCCCCTAATCTCCCTTTGTCTTATTTTGATAAGTTTATTATTATTATTCTAAACATTTTTTTAAACAATACGTAAAATATCTCATTTTCAAAGCACATAGGCAAATATGTAAACTAAAACAGTAAACATTATGTACTAGTTTACAGTGTAGGGTAATGAGTAACCACCTAAAATGGCGTAACACCATCGAAACCAACCACCCTACACAGACTACAGCACCATTCACTTAAAACTGCTTGGACAACCAATCTGCAATGCATTGGCAACTACCCAGAAAATCACGGAGAAGCACCACTCACATTTTCTTAGCGTAATATAAAAGTCTCATTTTAAAATGTTATTTCAATTGAGTGCTGGCTGTTACCAAAGCTTGGCAAAGAACAAGGGTTAATTATGCTTTTAAAATAAATTGTGTGAGCATAATACTCACTGAACTTTCCACTCTGTGTGTTAAATAAGCAGTGAAGGATTTCCTTTTGTAAAGGTTGTGGAGCTCAACTCATTCCAGTCATATCAATGATATTTAAGCCTGGATGAACTACAGTCAGGCTAAAAACATCTTTTATGTCAGTTATATATAACAGGAAGTGAGAAAATGTCTTAAAGGGTTGCTACAGTCAGAGAACAACACAAGGTAGAATTATAAACCAGAATTATCAGGAAAGTACTTCCTGTACATTTTCTTTACAAGGAAAACTGACTGCTTTACTAGACACTTGAGGCCTTGCTCTGAGATAGTTTGAGGGTGTACAAACACTGAAGGTGTGATGCTGCGGCCGTTCAGCATCGAGCACAGCAAAAATGAGGAGAGGGTTTGGAAAGGACACGGCAGACAGCGACCGTTGCTCTTTTAGTATTGCATTGCATCACATTGTTCAGCATTACATAAATCAGAACTCAGTACATCACAAACAATCTCCATCAAAGGCCAGACAGAGTCAATAGAAAGACACAAGCTTGGTGAATTTGGACCCACAGACTTATTCAATCAGTTATACTTTATGAAAACACAGCCTAAAATTACTAAAACAACATGAACAAAAATGATACATTATTAGTTCAATTTTACCAAAAATGATCACGTGACTGTATTTGCAATTCACTGTGTTGCAGATCAGTATTTATTTTCAATAGAAGTTGAAAGTAAACAAAACAATTGTGTTATAGAAGCCTACTTAATTAAACTTTAATAAAACAACATAACAAGTTCGTTTATAAAAATGTCATCTGCTTAATTCAAACATTAGTTATTTGTTAATTTATTGGTTTAGGAAAGTTTGGGGCCTGTGCCACTAAACGAGTTTCAGCCGGCATTCGGTGTGTTTTTTCAATTGTTTTCAATAGAAGAGTCCCGTTTTTTTTTTAAACGTAGCTGCTGGCATATTTTTCCTCCCGCTTAGCACTGGTGTTTTCGGCCAGGCGCCCTGAGTTGAAAAATGTTCAACTTAGGGAAGAACGCTCCCCCCCATCAATGTCACTTGTCGTGCCTTAAGATGCCCATTAACTGTGATTTATTCACGATACAACAAGACCTCTTGCACTTTATTGCTTGATTAAAAAACTAGGATCATTCTACTGTAAATTTCATTACAAAATATAATTATTATCATAATTATCTTCATTATAATAGTTATTGTTACTAAATGTAGTTATTGGGGGTTATCTTAACATGCTATTACTACTTACACAATACATATTATTAAAATTGTCATTGTTTACCTGTACTTATTTGTTAGTTGTTTGGTTGCAATATCATTTAAAACAAAAAACCAAACAAAAATACTATGATAAATACAGATAATAAATAATGTGCTATAATGTTTAAACATAAAACTGTTCTTAACAGTCTGGAAAAAGCATTACATTTGTGTTTTGGTTGTAGAATTACTGTTTATAAACTAGTTTCAGGAACAATGACACAATGTGAGTTTAATCGAAAAATTTGCCTGTTTTTCCTTACCTTGCTCTTTAATCTGTCGAATCTGTTTCACGGTTTCCTTGAGGATTGCACATTTGTCAGGCTTCACGTTGAAGTTGTCAATGTCATTGAAGTTTGCGAAGATCAGCTCAGCCAGCTCCTCTATATATTTATTTTCATGTTCTCTGTTGCGTTTTTCAGTGCTGCGTTTGGGACTGTGGAGAGAAATGTTTATGAAAAAATGCAATGTTTGACCAGTGGAACCAAACGAATCAATATTGTAATATAACCGGTCAGTCAAAACTCTACAAACATGTGTAACAGTATATTTTTAGTATAAATCTAGTGTAACATTTTCAGGGTACAGAGTAAAAATAAGAACAAAATATATTGGGATTTAAACTCTGGTCACAACTGTGTATCACCTTGAAAATGTCTCCCAGCTTTAACTATGAAACCCTTAGCAGGTTGCATTTTCAATTCACTGCTATGCATCCTCAGCAGTTTATTCTGATGCACGCATGGAAAGATTCATTAATAAAGAGGGCATGTTATGGGCACTGCTATGTCCTATGAATGAATTATATAGACTGATGTTTCCTGACTCAGTGGAAAAGAGCTTTATATAGAAGCTTAGTTTCTGGGTTTAGCTCCGCCTATGAAAAACACCACAATTCCACATTTTACAGGGTACACAACACAAGTATACTCACTATTAACTTAAACAGGTTAATGTTAGTGTGAGTTTATTTATCTGAATAATAGTTTGTATCACATGTCTGGATGACGTACCTTGGACCCAGTATATCCGATGGGCATTCCTTGCGCTTCTGATTCTCTGACCTTGCAGGATCAGACGAGTTTTCCCCAACAGCACTCATCCTCAATACATATCACCTTTTGGAGACAGAATTCAACAAAGACATTTAATAAATACTCGGAGGAAAAATTAACTGTAGTTAAAAGTTGACGAATGAACACTTAAGGCCTATGCTTAACATTTAAACAGGCGGAAATGTCATTATACTAAATAACCTAATGAACAGGTTAAAAGAAAACGTTTGGAGCCAACGTTTTCTCTTGAGTTTTGTGAGCAATTGCGGAATATCACTTGGAGGTGTCGAGCCATAAATCCCACTTTCCAAAGATTACTTTTAAATTTTGTGGCTATTAGACACGGCTCTGTCAAAGAGTTAAAACAGCTTACAGTTTGGCATCTAAAAGGTCAAATAAATTTAAGAAAACACAGCAATACAAGCCTGATGATTTGCAAACACTCCAAACAGCTCTTTTGAGAGAAATGCTTGTAAAATCAATTTGTCATTGAGGTACTTACGGTTAAAAAATCTTAATAGAACACTATAAATTTTGGGGAGTTTTATAATTCACTGGTTTGGCAGTGAGTGCCAGAACGGCTTGCTTTGGCAGCTCACTGAACACTTGAGAAATCCCCAAAATACATGATCTTATCAATTAATACAGTCTTAAATGGCTCTTTACAACCTCCTGGAATATTTAATTACTAATTACAGATAATTAAAATCAAGGAGTCTTAGGGGTTGTGTTCCGAGGTCATACATTGTGGATGTGGGTTGGTGCTGGGAGGCGTAAGGAGGTCTGTAAAATAAAAATGGGAGAAAATGGAACAGAAAAGAGATTCAATTATATTGTGCGACAATGAGGGTCCCCTGAGATGCTGTGTGAGAATAAGACAGGCCACGAGAACGAAAGAAA
This sequence comes from Triplophysa yarkandensis, assembly GCA_033220385.1. NCBI lineage: Eukaryota > Metazoa > Chordata > Actinopteri > Cypriniformes > Nemacheilidae > Triplophysa > Triplophysa yarkandensis. Next base: position 9,412,192 of record CM065676.1, on the reverse strand, counting down.
AGTGGAAGTAATACAAAACTAAGTGAGACGGAGGACGAGAAATAAAAAGCGATAGAGAAAAGGAACACAATGTCCCTATCTCACATCACCACTACACTGAACAGCACATAAAACTGATGAGCATGCATGTTTTTATTTAACAAGCCCTAACAAATGTGGCCACAACAAGCACAGCAGTTCACTCTAAATGTATTACAAAATGTAGCTGCACTTTCAGATTCAGCTTGTGTTTTACAGAAACTGGTTTGACTCGAATACAGGGAATTCCCATGAGAGACAAAAGTAGTACATTTCATCATCTCATAACGTCCTGGATATGATGAGAGAAAGAGAGAGAAATGTGTCCCTTCACCAGGGGAAAATGAACCAATATCAATTATTGAAAGAGAACAGACTTTTTAATAATAGCACGGAGCATTAAAGTCCACGTGACCGTAATGAAGTCAGAAAGAGTGTGTGTTGCTGAATGAGCTCAACATGGTGGGAATGGTGTGCTTTCAGTCTTCTTTGTGCTTAATTCCTGTAATAAGGAAGGATAGACGGCAAGTTTGTCTATGTGATTTATTAAGGGACTTATTTGGAGCTCTGAAATTCTTAAAGTGATAGTTCACCCAACAATGAAAATGATATCATGTAACTAACCCTCGTCATCTTCTGCAGTACACAAAATACGATATTTTGAAGGATGTTGACAATGACGGTCTTGATCAACTTCTATTATATTGACAAAAAGCTTAGGATACAGCCGTGACTTTGTTCCCAACATTCTTTAAAATATTTGTTGACTAAAGAAGGTCAGATAGGTTTAAGATTGCAAAAGTGAGATAAAAATGACAATTTTAGTTTAAGGGTGAACCATTCCTTTAAGATAAAAGTAGCAGCTTTCAAATTAAAAAATAAACTTATAATAAAGTTTGTAGCCTCTAAAATAAGTTTGCATTCTTTCAAGGAAATAGAATTTAACGTTACGATCTCAATAGCACGTGTGGGCTTATTGTTTCAATTCGAAAATGGCCACACTATTTTTAAAAGCTGGAATGACCATAACAGTCTTTTTGCATCATTAACTAGATCTCTAGAAACGCAAGAGGGGAAAAATAAATTGATGTGCATAACCAATGTTACGTCAACGGCACTTGCACTGTAAAGTGTGTTGAAAGGACCTGTTGTGAGCCTAAATTCGGTGCTAATGTAAAACAGCAGAGGTTAATGAAACTGGGTTTCATCCGCAGCGTTTGAGGAGTAGGAGGAGAGACACCCGAGCCAGCACACGAGGCCAGCATGTTTGGCCGCATTTAAGCCAGGCTGACACGCACACGCGCTACATTACGTAAGGTTCTGCAGCGTCGCTGTAGACCTGTTGGGGGAGTCAGATTAGGAATGAATGGAGAATTGCTTTTCAATCCCTGCTGGATTGCAGTGCCCTACTTAAACCTAATGATGCCGAGGCCAATCACAGCAATGTCTCCCGGGGGGAGAGACCAGAGACAGTGACTGGACACGAGCTAAATGGACGTAAAGGCGAGAAAGTTTCTTCGCGACTTTTAATGTTCTAGTATGAGAGACGGACATCAGTAGGTCATCTGAATGGTAACATTATACAAGCCTATCTGTCAATCATGGGGCCTATTGGGTCCATCTTGGTGACCAGCGGCTTCTTTTGACACAGTCTAGCTAATTTTTTGTGTCCCCTCGGATAGGAGAAACCACCGGATTTACTTAAACAAGGTCATCTCTTGCCGGACTGTTCACCTGAGATCAATCCATCAACCCCTAGGTTGGCTTAATAGTACATCAAAATGCATTAATGTCTTCTTTACAAAACATTGCATTCCACATATATCAAGTTCACATGCATCCAGCTGTTGGATGCACATCTTCATACAAGAACCACAAAAATTATATTTATAGCTATTTATCCCATGACCCAGTTTTGTTAATTGTTGATAATGGATCTTGTAAATCAGACTAAGAAAGGTGAACACTTTATCCCAAAACCCTCGGCATGAACAATCACTGTAATGAGAAATATACAGTTAGACATACTGGCTTGCGATTACAGGTAGTTTTGAAAAATTATCAGTTTCCCCTGAGAACTGAAACAATCCGATTGGAGGATTTAGCACTGATGCAAGGGACCAAAGTGCGAAAGATTATAAATACCAAATATCTTACAAAACAAGCAGAACATCCCAAAAACAAGTTTTCTGAAGGATCAGTAAATCAACTTCCAAAAATGATGGTTTTAAATTATATTTTACAATTTACAAATGCAAACAAAATAGTCTTGCCCATCTCTGTAATGTTACCATTTTACTATAAACTGGAAAGACGCAACCATACACCAAACGACAAAAGAGTTCTGAAATCACACTTTCTCGTAGTTTCTAAACAGGTTGACTTTTCGTAACAGAGTCATATAAAAATGTATGTTTTTATTAGAGCTGCTCAACTATTAATTGCATCCAGAAGAAAAATACACATAAATAAAAACCTAATTTCGCACCTCACATGCAAATTTGTTAGAAATTTAAATTAGCCACAATAACGTTGATAGAATTTTTTTTCTAATTTACAATAAAGCTTAATAAAAGGTAATATGCATGTTGTTTGAATTTGCAGATAAATATTGTGTTGCACGGAAGGACAACGTAACATTACTCGACAAAACAGGGACCCAGGTTACTTTGATTGACATCATAATGTCTTTGTCCACTATGTATCATAAAAATACTAATACACAAAAATATTAATAAATGCATGAAAATAATTCCTAAATGTATTTATTTGCATGTGGATGTTACTAAAAATAAAAAATTCAAAAGCATAGTACACAGCCATATAATATGCAAACACATATTTAGATTCAGGATGCAATTAATGGGCCTTTTTTTAAATTATTCTATTAACTCTTTGCATTTACCATGGGTGTTTCTTCCCCAGTGATCAACCCAATCCCAGAACCCAATTCAATTCACCCGAGGGACCTTATTCTAACATAAAATCATTGTTATCCTAAAATTATCAAAAAAATATTTTGTTGCTGATAAATGCGCTACATATTTGAAGATACCCTAATGAGATATATTAGGAGGTGCTACCACACTGTTTAAGACTCATCTGCCTTGAGCTAAAAGACAGATGCTAACCACCGTCAACAGAGATGGCAGAGCACACAATACTGAAACCACAGGCTTCAGGAGACTGATACCATCTCAAATAAGAGGGCGTTCTTAAAGGAAGCAGGCACTTTTTCCCCCTTTCCTCCCACCCTAAAGTTAGAAGCAATTACATTGTCGTAATGGATTGTTGACAAAAATCCTTTGATAATGTAAGCGAAAATAACATAAGTACGAGATAAAATACATTGGTCTTTATACTGGTGCCAGGCTGCTCTTGACAGGTTTACAGTTAGCAGATGTCCTGTAGGCTGCTTGCATCACCCACATACGTTCGAGAGTGACTCAGGGATGCTTGTTTTCCCCTAAGGCTTAGGAGGGGGATATGCTGATATTCCAAAATGCCCCGGCAACTGTTGTATCATGACTAGTGAAATGGTGACAAAGGAAAAAACGCCTGGTAAGAGACGTTAATGATGAACTTCAGCACACAGAGAAATCTGATTGCAAATGAAGAATATATTAGAAATCTTGGAATTTCGCTAAATCTGATTAAATTATGTGAGTGTGTGTGTCTGCCCCTTTAATTTTCTGACCCCATTTATTTGCCTATATGAATTTCCTGTGTAGGCTCCACCTCTTCCCTTTGGTGTTCCCAAAAGGGAAAGCTATTTATAGACGGTGACCACATCTCATAAAGACTGTTTTTATTTGTGTTCATCAGTGAATAAATGACCCCTCCACAGTAATCTGGAGTGTTATCATCATATAAAGACACAGTGCATACTGCACTGATGACCTCACCATGCTAGTGAGATCTAAGTGGTTACCATGGCATTGCCAAGGCATTCTGAGAGCTAACCGGAGCCATCCCTAATACTTCATACCACAATGAAAACAATTATTTACTGTGTATATTCAAAGCACGTAAGCAAGTTGGCATTTTAGCACTTCTGCGTCTAGATGACCCAAAAGTCACCTAAAAGAAATTTCAGAAGGACTGCATCCATATGACATAAGGAGAGCATTACAAAAGCAAAAGCATTTAGTGATCGACTCATGAAAGCGGGTCACAATCAGCTGTTTTAGCATAGTTAAGTCTTGTTAATTACAGCCATCCACAGTCAATTCAACATGAAAGTGGCATGACCAGCTTCTGGAAGCCCCTGTGCTTAAAGCAAGTCACAGCTGGCAGAGTGAACCCGGCGTAGCCCACTTCAGGGCGGGAGAGGCACTGATATGGAGCATGAATTATTTACAGCGGTGGGGAAGGAGAGAAACAGACAGCCTGGCAGACTCTGAACAGCCTGCTGCTGCTCCACACTCGACGTGAGCCCGTGTCAGAGCTCCACTAATCAGCACAGAGAGATAATGAGAAGCACTGACACATTTCTCAATCATTGACTTCCATTAGGTGCTCTACAGCTTGCTGGAGACGCAGACGATAAATGACACAGGGGCCGACCAAACGGGTGCTTGGAATCCGGAATTCAACCCTGGACCTTAGTGAAGGTAGCTAGCATGTACCCTTTTAATTTACATTTTCATTTAGGTCAAATAAGAAGAACTATTTTGGATAAATGGCACGCATAGCGGTACATCAATTGGGACACAGCTCTGGCCTTTATTCTGTCAATCGTTTTGTGTTGTTTACAGACGTGCCAGCCTGTTACAGTCTGCAACACTCCATAAAGGGAACAGTAAGAGTGAGTGAGTGAGTGAGTATAACAGTCAGCACAGAGAACTTTAGCATCCCTGATGCTGACAGCTTCTTGTTGTCTCCTCCAGAGGAACCATTTAAAGTCCACAGGGATGACTCCCCACTGCTGCCATTAACACAACAGAAAAGAGACTCTGTATATGGGACAGCTAGAGAGTTATGGGGAGATTTGTTTGTTTGTGATTCAACGGAACTAAAAATACCATGTTTGATCTCGACACCAAACTAACATCTTTAGATCATGTTTTTGGAGGGTTTACTTGTCCAAATAGAAAGGAAATGCAGCTGAGCAAATCACTCAGTCCGTGACAGCAACATTTACATGTCTGCAATTGGAAGATGTTTGTGTGAAAACAGAAAAACAAATCATTTAAAGAGTTTTTAAATACCATAAGAAGAAAACACATGACCTTGCCATACACAATCCAAAAATAACCAACAACTTAGAGAGGTTCAAAGGTTAAAGGGATAGCCTACCCAAAAATGAAAATCAAGTCATAATTTACTCAGCATCAAGCCGTTTTAAATGTGTACATATTTCTTTGTTTAAATCTTAGCAACAGAGATTTCTGGGTAATCAATGACTACCATAGAAAAAATAATGAAAGATTAAATGGTTGGTCCAACCAAAAATAAAAAACTTTGTCGTGAATAACTCAAAGGGATGTATTTGGAAGAACGTTAGCAACTGAGATTTTTGGGGTACCATTGACAACCATAGTAAAATAAATGTAAAAAGTTTTTATTTTTAATTTGTTTACTATGTTAGTAGAAGATCTTTTTTGGAAGTTTAGTAAAAAACTAAATTTCTAATAAGAACTTCTTTGCTAACATTCTTTCAAATTTCTTCATGTTCAACCAAACAAAGACATATATACAGGTTTGGAACAAGATTTTTTAATTTTGTATAGCTATCCATTTAAATGCATTTTAAGTTAACAAACTTTTAACTATGAGCAATTTGTGAAAGGGTTTTTAATGAAAAAAACTCAATGACACTAGAAAGTAGTATTAACTTTTTTAACTATTTCTGTAAAATGTTATATTTTAAGAAGTCTGAACACATGTGTCCTTTTCACAAGCTCTATTTTAAAATCCAACATTAAGATTAAGATCGTGTTCAGCTGGGTGTAGAGCTGCACGATTAATCGTTAAAAAGATCCAATCTCGGTTCGCTCCCCCAACCGATCCTAATCCAGCATTTTTACGATGCAGGTAATTTATATTTCAAGCAAAGCAACGCGATGAGGTCTTGACCTCACATCTGGTATTGCGCATGCCAGGTGTGCTCTTGTTAGTGCCACTGGTACAGAGGATGATTTCGCCAGGAACTTAGAAACAGAAACTTATGAGAAGCAATGAATAGGTACGTCTGACAAGAACCCCGACGTGGTTTAAGTACGTACTCAGAACAGATGATAGCTAAACTCAGCAAACTATACACTGAAAGTATTCTTTAGCCATTCTGCACCAACGGGTAACATCACCAAACAGCAAAATCACTTCAAACGCATTATTGTCTAAAACAAGTTACTTGAAATAACATAATGATGATCGAGTTAGAGGTTACACATGTCAACTTAGACATTTGACTTAAAACACAATGGCTATGCACTCAATACATAACTTGTTGACACACTTTAGTTTGGCTTTTTTCCAGAAATAAAAGATTTGTAAGATGCATGTGTGTCAGCGCAAGCAGTGAGACGCGATGACATACAGGTTAAAAAAGTTTAAATACTTTCTTTTATTCAGGTAACATTGTTCTTCGGAAGAAGAATCCGAAGATCTTTCAAATTGTTTTTTGATTATAAACGTTCTGCTCCATATATCATGTTCATCAGATTAGACTTCCATATTTGTTGTTTAATTAAAAGTAAATAATGAATGATTAGTCTTATAAAAAATCCTCTACTTAAATGATACTAATGACAGCATCCATGTAAGACCCAGGTCTCAAATTAAGTATCACTACAGTTTGTAACATGTTATAGATGTTTGTGAGAATTGACTTCTCTACTCATCAAATACTACAGAATGACGAGATGGTACAGCAAACAAAATGTTGACAAACATCAACTTAAGCAACTATATTATTTCTATTTATTTACATATTAACGTGTGTAATATGTTAAATGGGACAGCATTGAAAGTGTGCCGTCTTATTTTATTGCCATCTTTATTAAAAAAACTAATGTTCAGGGGTTGTAAATCTTTAGTTTTTGAGAATCGTGAGAGCAATCTCATTTATTAAGAAGCATGTAGCTCTGGGCTGGATGGCAGCTTTACATCGTGAGCCATTATGTCAGTTGTGGTGTATGCTTACAAAATAGATTGACATCCTTCTGCACAACCTCACTCGTGACTCAGATAACAAAGTTAACAGGACTAATATATTTCAAAATGCAATGACTTAATATCTTATGACGACAAAGTTTAAGAAGATCTAAAAATGCAAAAAAATCGCATAAAAAGTTTTACAGGTAAACAAAGATTGATACATATGAAATTCTAAAATTAAAATCGTTGTGTGAAAACTATGCAGCCAAAATGCACCTCTGAACCGTCCAGTCATGTGGAGTCAGTGTGCGATACACCAAACAATGATGTAGAACAACAGGTGTGACGGCAAATAAATGTCAAAGCTATTCTGCTCTTATTTAAATAAAGACTGTAATTCTTCTCAAGCACACAATTGTGATCACATACAATTATTCATACCCTTATGTTGTCAGCATAGGTGTTTCACATTGGTGTAAGCGTAAGGTTATCATTAGGCTCAAAACATGTCATTAGACCTAGAAGCTTAATATTAGATGACAGGTGAGTTGACTGTATGATTTTACATTGCATATGTGATGTAACATAAAATAAAATGCTTAAATAACCACAGATTCTCCCAGTAAAAAAGCTGATAGCCATCTTGATAACACTGGCTTCTTGTTTGGGCCTGACATGCATGAGACTGCCCAGCAATGCCTGATACAGCCAAGTTAATAAATTACAGACGTCAGTGAGTTCAAATAAAGACTTAAGACAAAGATATTGACAAGCAGTAGCAGTGCTGTAATAAAAAGTGCAGACCCAGTATAACCAATTAAGCAAAGTACGCATCTCCTTTCAATAGGAAGATTTAAAAAAAGGTCTTGTAGGACTGAAAGAGCAAAATCACAAGAGTGTAATGGAATTCCTTAAAGGGATGGTTCACCCAAAAAATTAATCACTCTCTAGTTGTTCCAAACCTGTATATTCTTGGACAAGCAACCCAAACTTAGAACAACCAAAGGGTCAGGAAAAATGTGTAAGATTGTTTTTATTTTTGGGTGAACTATACCTATACCTATATCAACACATTTTAGAGAGGAGGGGCCAAAAGGAGATATAGAAATGTAGAGTATGTCTAATCTACAAAATTTTTAAACCTTAAATTATTATTTTTTAATTTAATTTAAAATGTAATACATTTATAACCTTGCCATGTATTCACATTTCTATACTGTCGATACAATCCCAAATAATTGTTTCAGCACTGTCATATGACCCCCTTAAAATTAAACACCACCAAACACACCTGCTTTTGAATTTTGAAGGTTTTTGTCCATCCCAAACACCTTCATAATGATGACAACTCTACCATGTCCAAAAGTTTTCATCGGTGTAGCATCCATCTATCTATCTATCTGACAAAACATGATTTTCTTACAACTACCCAAAAGCGACAGTTATGTGGTGTTTCCAATGGGACTACGGTAGGCATGATGGGACTTGATGCTCTTATGATGTCCCATAATCAACAGACTGTTGTGTTGATGAAGCAGCATCCAGAATCCACAATATCTGTGCATAATGTCTACCCCTCTGGAGTAAATCACAGAGGATGCTTCATTATTTTCACCATTGTGAAAAGAACATAGGTAGGGTAGTAACATATGAGCTTGGAAAATGATTCATCAATGTCCAACCTTAATTTCTAAGAGAGTACCTTACTAGACAGTGCATCAATAGCGGAATGGCAGAATACAAGATTGGATCGCAGGACTGCAAATGTATACGTGACTTTGCCTGTAAAAAAACAGCTAGATATTTTTGTGATATACATTATGCATAAAATTATTCTACACAAGGTAGGAAATATTCTATGAGAATGAAACATTGAAAAATTATTTACTGAGAAAGACTAAATCAAATATTGAAATCATAGTGAAAATAATGTGCTGTAAATAAATAGCCATGGAAAAGAGATCATTTTAAAATAAATGTTTAGTTTTTCTAAATGAACTATTTCTAGGTATGTGTTTGGGTAAACATATTATTTTAGATTTATTCAGTGGACTATTAATAATATGTCTACCAAATTCTAAAGAAAAATGTTGTTTCTATTTTTATTTATTTGCCAAAAACAAAATAGAAAATTAATAAAATGATCAAATGAAAACTGGAGAAACAAGCTGAAATAACATAAAAGATGTTATGTATTTTAGATCTCAGAGTAATATTTGTACATATATTTAGGAAAAGTAATTTAATACATTTTTTGAAAACTAAATTTTCTTTAAATTTAACTGACACTGTGTGACTGGAATGGCGACAATTTATCTGGCGACAATTTATTTTAAACGCAGATTAAATAAAAATGAGGAATGCTCTCCTAATTTATCTATTAATTCAATTCCAAAATTATATAAACTACTTTCCTTTTATAAATAAGTACCAAATAATTGCCTGGTTTCATACTGTATATGCAAATGTATAATCGTGTTTTGGGGGGGTATTAGTTACTATATAACAAGTCTAGTCAAAATTGTGCCTGGGAAAACACATGAGTATTCCCACACGAAGAGTGATGACTTGTACAATCAGTTGACTTTCTCTGGCTAATGAAGATGTCAAAGAAGCCCTTGGTGTGCAGATCACATCCGCTGATGGGTTAGATATCACGGTAGGAGACGACACCTGCCAGACAGGAGACTGACAGTCTGGGTCCTTAAAATATGTTTAACGGTTGAATCTACATTTACAATTGCAAGTAAACCTTTTGTAGCAATTTTAAACTAAAGAATTGAAGAATTAGAGAAACATATAATAATGATTTACAAGTTGAGCTGTTGGTTATGATCTTGCAGGAAACATAGGTTTGACATCATTCATCTTCAACGCAAAGTAAAGCATCCGATACAAGGGCAAAACCAAAGATCTCAATTTAAAGAGTCACCCTTGTGGTTAGGATGTTAACGTTGTGGTTAAAGTTAAAAAGCAAAAGACAGAAGTCTAGTGTATAGCTCCAGCTGCGGGATGGATGCCGTGAAAGCATCTTTTACTGGTCGTACTTGCCAAACAAACCCCAGCAGAGCAGACGTCTCATCAAGGGAGGGCAGAAGAAAAGGAGGGAGCATCAATCCATCATTTTCTTGGAGCAGACAGAGGCAGCTTGCACCAAAGCTTCATGTGCCATCCCTGTAATCTTGCGGCTTGAAAAGCTCAGAGCAACCATAGCTGGTGACACACCCTGTGCTCGCAGGCACAAGTCCGGCCTCCCTTCTGCATGGGTTCAGCATGGAGATTTGGGGGGGCTTTGGTTTGCATTGAATGGGTCTGACCCGTGACAGATCTGTCTATATGATCTTGTTCGTAAAAAACACAACAACCCATTCCACGTATATTTGACCTCCCAGCTCATCTGATGGCACGCGGCCCAAATTCAGCTCAAAGGTGAAGCAAGTTAAATATCAGGGTGGGGGGCGGTGGCTTGTGGAGCCAAAATACACAAGAGTGAGTTGAGTTGTTGCGAGCAACCCACAGCTATTACCCAACATTACTGATTACAGTGCGGAGAGATCCCTAAGGCCAATGGGGATTGCGGTTATGCACAACAGATGGTCCTTTATTAGCAGTGAGTGTCTGGGAGAGATTTGCAGGAGATTCGGTGTTTACAGCCTCTTCAGCTGATGATAATGAGAGCAAAAACGAAACGTCAGCTAGTGAAAATGGCAGGAGACAGGAAGTGAGGGAAATTAAACCAATCACGGCAATGAATGATGTCGAAACAGAGAGAGGGGGAAAAAACAGTCCATGTCAAAGAGTCGATAGAAAATAGAGAACCTCCTAACCAGGAAACGCAAAAAACGAGCTGTATAGAGAAGAAGAGGGGGTGAGGGAATAGCAGGCGGGCAAGCTTATGACTGAGATTGAGAGAGAGGAGGAGGGGAGATCGACATTCTCTCCTCCCCAGAGCCGCAGGCCTGGTCTCCAGCCACTGTCCCAGATGGCTCGATTGCTCAGTACTGAGAGAAACAACGAGAGAGACGTCCACGCAGCTCATAAGCTATACAATTACTGAAAACGTAATGGTCTTAAAGTGGCAGCATCCAAAATCCGACGTCCATTTATGGAAGCCTATCATGAATCTTTTAAACTGACAGTCAATTCAAGCTGCCACTGGGACAGCATTGTATAATAAACACATTAAAACGCCAGATTCCGGGCCAGCTTGCAAGCACGGGACGCCAGCACCTGGAAACCAAAGAAAGACGAATGGATTTTCCTTCATTTGGCCATCAGAAGCTTCGGCACTGACTAAAAATCTGAAATGCAGGGTTAACTGTATTCCCATAAACGAATGGGTAACATAGAGGGGGTTAAATGTCTGATGCGTATTGATAGGTTTTAGGTTACAAAAGGCACTGATGCAGTGCGAAAAATCAATAAACCTCTCCAGTGCATGCTTGGTGGAAGGGTCCATGTTCTCCATCTGAAAAACACAGCTTGGAAAATTAGATCCTCCGAGAGGTGAAATACCACCTCTCGTTTCCTAGAAATATTCATAACATGTCTCTGAGCCATCTTGCTTAATTATTTAAACAAAGAATTGACAGAAGTATATTTAAGGGCTCATACATTGAAAACTTAATGTAATGACTTAACCTACATCAAATAATATCGAATGCTGTCCAGTTGTGTAGTTTAATGTAAAGATGCAAGCTTCTTACAGTACAGACTAGTTTCAAACTCAACATGAAAGCCTCCAGCATTTAAGAGATTTGAAAAATTATTTAATGTGAAGGTTCACCCAAAATGAAAATACTCTCCCTTTTATCATTTCAAAACATGGCTTTTGTTCTTCTACACAAAAGAAGATATTTTGAAGAATGTTGGTAGCTGGCACACAATTTCTTGCAATGGTTTGGTTGTTTTGCAATAGAATTTAAAAGTTAATATAGTTTTTTATTTGGTTTTTATATTTACTTTATTTTGTTTGTTTTTTAGATTTCTAGTTCTTATGTTAATTTTACATATACATTTACATTTATCTATTTGGGAAAATACTTTAATCAAAAGAATCTTACAAGTAGTGTGCTATGGCAAAATATCACTCAAGAGCAAACCCGGGTAAGATCCCTTACACAAGGGAACTTCGGTCTTTGCCTGCTTGCACTGAGCATTGCACTGAGCTTCGAACTATCAACCGGCAAAGACCAAATCTCTAAGCACCAGATCAATACTAACCCTTTTTGTTACAACCAACTACAACCCATTTTATGATTTGTTTTTAATGTTGCTATATAAAATGTATTCGTTTTTATTTTATTATCATTTTAGGGCTTTAAATGACAAGTTTATTTCTAATGCAACATTTCAATCTTTTCTTCCATTATTATTCATTATTTTCCCATTATTTTTATTTTAACCAAACCATTTTCAGAGTCTTCTATTTTAGTTATCACTCAAGGCTCCTGTAAGATTTTTAAAACAGGACATGTCCCTTTAAGGACTACAGCAGATGACGTAGGCACACAGACTCGCCAGAACTGCGTATGGACGAGTGCTGAGTAGTTGACACTGCATGCATCAGCAACACTCAGCATAACCAGAGCGTGACACATGGATGGACTCTCATCTCAAGCTGCACAAACAACACCTACTGTACTCACATCGAAATGAGGCACTGACTCAAATTTTTATAGGTGCACGCTACGGTCAGTCCCTGCAGGAGGAGAGAGAGCCGTGTGCAAAAAGGGGCTTATCCTCACCGTCATCTGCTCCTAATGACAGCTGACAAACTACTAATGCAAATCCCATCTGAGCAACTCCAGTGTCCCCACCCCCAGCCTTCCCCTACCATCTCCGTGCAGGAGAGTCCAGTGCCTGACAACACCCCCATCCCTCCCTGAAAACCCTTCATCAGACACAAAAGGCTGTCGGTCAGTCAGATGAAAGAGGAGCGATGGTCAGGTGGAGCAGCTGGTGACAAAGGCATCAACGCACAGCCAAACACATGCTCAGTTGCAGCTTTCTCTCTGACTGGCAACTCGAGAAGTTCAAACTTCTAATTCCACAAATGTTTGCTAATAATATGCGTAATGATGCGTAATGAAATATCAACCACCACAATTCTGAAGGAGTGCATTGAGTGAAAGGATGAAACAAATGGAAACGATCTCTAGGATGCAAACAAGACAAAACAAAGTTCCTTTCTTGCTGTTGGAACCAAACACAGGGAGGAAATGACGTCGGACCTCCTACGCAAACCACACCAACTCACTTTCATTTGTTTCTCAATATGTTTTCCCAGCAAGTTACAGACACATGCAAGACCTTCTTTTTGTTGCATGTGTTAAAACAGCAAATGAATGAGGGAAGACAGACACGGATGGAGATTAAGCTCACCTTGGCTTCAGTCCAGACTCGGCATCAGGGCATTTCTGCAGCAGTGGGACCTGAAGAAATCTTTGGGCATTATTTCCTTCTCTCAATCTGTGGAGGAGATCGGAATTAGATTTATTTGATTTTACACACAAACACACGATATACTTTACTCTATCTTAAATGTTTGTTTGATTATTAATATTGGTTTTACTTGTAATTTGAATTATCATTTAAACAGAAAACAGCTGTTGCTCCTATAACAGTAAAGCTCTGTGGGATTTCTTTATGGTTGAGCAACACTGCGTCTACTTCTAAACCACACACCTGAAACAGACGTTTCAAGACAAATGATCCTTTATACAAATTACATTTCCCACCTGAACATATTCATAACAGGTTTTGGGAGATTCATCCCATGTATGTCGACACAACTATTTTTGTTTTTACTTAAATAATAAAGAAAAAAATAGATGATGAAATTTCATGCCATAAATGTTTTTTTTCCTACATAATCACAGTTTTAACACAAGTTTCATTGTATTATTTTTTACAGTTACAGTTTAAAAGCTTAAGCCTGTAACTACACATAAATGTGTTTATGTTATAAAAAGTCTTTGGCCTTTAATTAGGGTGAATTCAGGATGACCCGTAATGTTGCAAATTAATTCAGTATCCTATACATTTTTCAGCCCTTGTTTTAATGATTTTATTAGCCGATATGTGCCTGCAGCCGATATATCAATATCGGCTAAACTGCCACCGATCTGACTGTTTAATTTAATTCAATAAACCACTGCCATCATCTCCCGCATCTCACACACATCAGCATGAATTTAGCACTGCCTTAAGCAACTTTTAGCCACTCTTTATGCCGTTTTTCTATCAAACGTAGATTCTGACAATCTCAGTGACTTTATTTTTTATAAACCTTAGCTGTCGTTCAGCTGTAATATTTCGATTGTACTACACTGTGGGCCATGGTCTGTCTTTCCCAGGAGAGCGTTGTATGAGACAATGTCACAATTATAAATCACACAAATGATAAAGTTACATGGTACTGCACTATAATATATACAAAGAATATTGGAGATATCTGTCATTTTTACAACCTGATATTACGTTTTTTTTAAATGATAATTCTTATAATAATCTTTTTAATATTCGTAATGTTTGTTTACTGTTTACATGTTAAAAATTGCAACTAATAGTGTAAGATCTGAGTCATTCATATTAACAGATACAACTTTTGATTTAAAATTTTAAATATATTAGTGAAATTAACATTGGATAAACAAGCAATTAATAATGAAAAAAAGACTGTATTGTCTAGTCCTTTTCTATAAAACTTTAAAATTGAAAATTCTCAGGCCTTAATTTTGAAGACAATTTTTCTTTGTGGTATCGATTATTGATATTGTTCAAGTCATGGTATCAAAGTTAGAAATCCCAGTATCATGACAACCTTATTCTGGATTGTGAAGTGCTATAGAAAATTCTGAATCAAAAACAAAATACTGCTCTCGAGGAAGAAACTTCACGTTTCAGACTCCACCTTCATCTGACCTCATTGGAAGTAAACACTGCCTCATATAATAGGCCCTAAAGTATGACATAGCTTCCCTGTCCATCCCGCAAGTGCAGATCCCTGTCAGCTGTGAGCACAGCACTTGAGCTGTCCTCTATCAGTAAGTGACCAGCAAACCATATTGAGAAAGAGACAGCTGAGCATTCCCAGACCTGTCAGGCAATGTGTGGCTATTCTTACTAACAACACCTTACCGGCACCGGCCACAAGAGCGCTGATACTCTGGTGTTACTAAGCAGACACATAGGTCACCCCAGATATGTAGGGTCAGAGTCTTGGACCTATTTGTTCTTGTGTACCAATTTGTAGAAATAATGTTTTTTTTTTTTTAAATGTATAATGATAAATATACATCCAAATATTAAGTGCATACTTTGTCTTTATAATAAGATTTTGTTGCTCTGCACGGGTTAGACATGCAGAATTAACATTCTTCTGAAGATATTTTAATGACACACAACTGATGGAAGTACATATTTTCTGCACTTACTGATGACCTACAATATTATATTTTCAATCTCTACTTATAATGCAAAGAATTTAACCGTTCATGTCCATCCTGATCTTTCCATGATAAAGACTCAAGGAGCAGTATTCTACATATACATTAACAAAGATTCATTTGGCAGATGCTTTTATACAAAGCAACTTACAAGTTAAGGGTAAGATAAGATGCCTTGCAAAAGGGCACTTGAGTAATTTCTTGCTGGTACTGAGATTCGAACCAGCAACCTCCTCATTACAACACCAACTCTCTAACCTCTCTAGACTTCTGCATGGATAACCGATTTAAAATATGTTTTTAATACTGCGCTCACACCAAACGCAAAACATTATATTCCTCATGACGCAAAAACCTTGTTTATCATAACGCATCTGGACATGTCAAAGACCTGGTGACATTGAGATTTCCACACAGATTTCTTGAAACTTTCAACTTTTGGCGTATTAGCTTGATGGGGTTGTGTCTTTCCATTCCCTTTTTTTTTGTTTAGCACTTTTACCAGTATTATTTATATGTTTGTAATTCCATGTAGAAAGCTAGATAAAAATACTGAGCTTCTGCTGGGTGTTCCCAAGATTGCCACCAAGGAACATGTCTATGGGTTCTTATATCTGCAGGATACACCAGTCCAACTTTACATTTACATTTTACATTTAGTCATTTAGCAAAAACTTTAAACAACAAATGAATTTTTGCAGAGAGCAAAAAGGCCAGAGTTGACTGGTATAATGCAATAATCAATATAATCTTTATGAAGACTATTAAGGGAAAGAAAATGAGTTTAACACCATTAGACAGTGAAAAATTGGAGATATAAAAAAACAGAAAGAAAAGGGAAAACTGACAATCATCATCAGGTTGGTAAAGATTTAATAGTGTTACACACGTCTTCCGGGCTTTTGGTTCCACAAGGGAATCGTTTCAAGCTTATTAGAGAGTAACATGAAGTACGCCTTTTTAATTATGTTCAGCAAGTAATTAGCGGGAAAAAAAATCATCTCCCGATCCCGGAATTAGCCCAAGAGCGAGATAAAAAAGTATCTGCTGCAGTATCATTCAACAAAGTTGTAAGTGCACATAGAAATGGCCTCTATTGAAAAATGTTCATAAAAAAAATCTCTAACCCTGATTTGTAAAGACAGCGTTGATCAATTGTGAAAGATGAATTTGATCTTTACATTGACCAAAAACGAGTTGGAGAGATCGAAGGAATTTCCCTTTTTTCCTCGTGTCACATGTTCGTTCTTGCCCACAACCGATCTTCGCCTGATTGGTCACTGCTGTTAAGTGGTCTGTTAAGCATGATATACCAGCCAGTTAGTTTCACTGTTTTCAAAAAGAGCCCTTCTGTTTTTGTGAGAAAAGTCTATTAAACACTAAGTCACAAGTTTTTGTAAACACAACATCTGCCATCCACTGAAATCGAATGGTCACACTTGTAGAAAAACGCATGATTCTATAAAATCTGCTTATTAGTCTATTGAGACGGGTCTGGAAAACCTCACATTTTCTAATAAACCACACAAGTAACCTGAATGTCCTTCACTGGTCGCACATTAAGTTTAGGTCAAAAGTTCACGTCATATGTTCAAGTCGTATTTCACCACAGACCATATTCCACATCCTCTTGTTGAATGACCACTAATATGTTAAATCTTTCAACCAACAACAAAACAATAACAGTCTAAACAAAACATTTAACGCAAGACAACTCCACATTCATGCTTAATAAGTATATAAAATACACATAATACACCAAAAGAGGTAAGCTTCTTGTGCAATGAAATCTGCTCTTTGTCCTATGATCCTCCTTGTTCCTTCCCAGTCTGAAGCAGGTTTGAGTCGTCTCAGCGGAGCTGTCACTTAATGCTTATGCAGGAGTAAGCAGCCAGCTAATCGTACCACTCAAGGGCTAAAGATTAGATTGGTTGTGCGGATTCTTTTACTCACTCAAACTCAGGCACAGAGACCAAATACAAATATAACCTTCCATGGAGACATTTTCAAGCCGAATCTGTCAGCTTTGTGATAGTGTGTCAAACACTTGATGCCTGAACCAAACCATCAGCATCTTGCATTGAGGCCTCTGGATCCAATGATAAACTTACTAGATTTACAGACAAAAAAATGCTTGCTTATATAAAACTTACTGACACAATGGTAAAGTTTTGTGGGTGGCTGCCAAGGCATTCCTCTGTGATTACTTAGGGGTCTGAATTATTTTAAAAAGTCGCTATACTGTTGCTAGGGAGCTTGTGGTTGTTGGTTTTTGGGCCAATGTCCAGAGAGGCCCGATTCTAGTTATTCTGATTGAATATATTTGTTCATGGTTTCTGTAGTCAAAGTTGGCAGATTATTTAAGAATATTTTTTAAAGTTTTACAAAACTTGAGGAGAGGTAAAAGTAATAAGGGATGTTCATATAGACCTTTAAAAGGTTTTTTGAAATAATGAATTTTGCCCAAGCTGCCATTTTTACAATATAAAGTTTTTTATTATTTATCAAGTTATTATTCAAAATATAGTATACCGCATTTTATTTATAACGTTATAAACGCATAAAAAATGATTTGTTGACTTAATGCACTGAAACACCACATGATTATATCACTGTCAGTAAGGTAAAATAGACCAATACGAAATGAAAAGTCAGTTTAGTTTAATGCAAAGTAAGAAACTTTAGGATAATCCTTTATCTGCCAATATTTCCAATATCATCAATGAAAGAAAACGAAACGGCTAATATGTTTTCTAACTCCATTTCTGACAAGAGCTTACTTTTGAATAAAATAAGTTTGTAGTAAGATAAATTACTCATACATTTCCAACCGATTTACAGAGTAATAATCAGTTCAAAAAAATAAATATCTATTAAATATATATTATAATATTGAAAAGAAATGCAAAACTGAATGAGACCCAATAATTGTTGTTCTTTATTTTGTTTTCATCATTTTTGGAATTCATTATTGAAATTCAAAAAGGATTTCCAAGTACTACCATACTACATTAA
The DNA here is from genome assembly GCA_033220385.1 of Triplophysa yarkandensis. Lineage (NCBI taxonomy): Eukaryota > Metazoa > Chordata > Actinopteri > Cypriniformes > Nemacheilidae > Triplophysa > Triplophysa yarkandensis. Next base: position 9,393,608 of record CM065676.1, on the reverse strand, counting down.
TTTTCATTAAGTGTTGATGTCATGAGGAAGCATTCTCAAGTCAGTTGCTTAGGTACAGACTTAAATCAAAGCTCCTCGATGCACTTCTCAAAAGACCCTGATTCATGAAACACAAGCAGAGCCAAATTTGTGTGAATCCATGCGTGAAACCAATTTATGTTGATTGTCAAAAATTATGCCATTTTGATTAAGTTAAACGTTCAAGTATTTCAGTAAAATTTTCTGTCAAACATGTAAAAGAAACTGTATTACACGCCGATGACACTGGGATGTACAGTCACATATTAATGTTTGGTTTCCGTTAAGTGATATTGTTGTCAGATCAAATTCCCCATTTGATTATTGTTCTCTACTCTCCAGCTGTAAGCCAACACTTATCCTTTTTCAGATATTAGCCATCTCAATAATGGGCAGTGCTGTATATTTATCAACACAAATTCTACTTAAATTTTACATCCCATGTGCCAACTTATTTCCAAGTCAGATATAATTTAGAAATTGCATTGAAAGCATGCTGAGAGGGATGACTACAAATCCTGCATTACATGATCAGGAATGCTGCCGATTCTCCAGAAGGACACATAATTGGACAAGACAGTGAAAAGCAAAAGGCTGCAGTGGAAACCTGTCTCTGTGGACAGAGCTTTTGCTGAAACACGAGCGTCACTCATCGTTTCGCCAGTCAACATCAAGGTCGTGAAATTGCGTTACAGCTTCCGGTTGTCAAAAACCATGATTATCCAAAATGAGTGCTTTGGCCACTCAAGCTTGAGGCTTTCAAAATAAACCATAATGCCATGATTGTAACTCCAGACCATTTACTGTAAGAAGACTTCAGAAACAAAAATAAACAGACCAAATGTTGGACTGTAAAGACTAAGCAGACATTGTTCCAGAAGACAAGTTAGTTAAAAAAGAATATTTCTCAAGTTAGAGAAAACATAAGCACCAGCACCTAAAAAAGACTAAAATCCTGATGATACTTAAACTGATCATACTACACTTTACTCCAATGACTTAAAAAACAAATATCTTACCATATAATCTTACGAATTCCAAACTTATTCCAGTAAAATCACAAATGTGTAACAACGTCTAAAAATGTAAAGTCTCTATTGACAGTAGCATAATATACTGTAAATAACTATGCCTTCAAAGAAATATAAAGACCATTCATAATAAACCATTTTTTATTACCTTGGTCTGACCTTTTTCTCTGAATATACAGTGCAGGTCTTCTTATATTTAATTTGCAGCCATGTTCATACATTACAGCACTAGTCGTTACATCATTGTTGTCCTGTGTCAGCCATCATAGTGTTTGGAATATGGAAGGTGTGAGTGGTGGATCTAGCCATTGATTGTAACTTACATCCTCACCGCTAGATTTCTCAAACTGCACCATTAAAGTCAACTTAAGTGTTCATAAACCTTTTCGATAACGTTTGATGTTTCAGAGGGAAAAATGTAACAGGTTGCGAGCAGTTAAAAAGGTTCAGACACAAAGTTGTTTCAGACCAGAATTAAGTTATAACATTATAAAGACAATATTTAATGATCCATCTTACACAATAGGACCAGCAACCTGCATTCAAAAAGTTACCCGGGCCAACAGTGTTTCCATATTGACTCTATATCCTATAGAATTTTCAAATGACATACATTAAATTATTAATCACTGAATAAGATGGAAATACACATTGTTCCATCCAAAGACTACATAACATTTGTATAATTTTCTCCTTAGGTGTAACATGAAAGGATTTGTTTTGACAACCCACAATTCCAGAAGCCAAAGCCCCAGATCTCTGTCACAGAGAGATATTGACTGTTAACAGAGGTTTTCGGACTCTTTATTTAACCTACGACCTGCAATTTATCTCCCAGCCAGAAGAAAAGAACCTCCTCTTAGCATACAGTCTACAGCCATGTGTATGAAGTATTCGTGTTGTGACAAAATCGCACTTCAGATCCACCTAAGTTTTGCATTACGGTCTTTAGAAAAGTCATTACCTCTGTGTACAGTTTACTAATTTTTACCACTCGATCAGATTATGGACTTCTTTGTGTTCTTGGCCCATAGGAGTCCGAAAATAGCAGCGAGGAACGAAGGTGTGCGCATGTTTGGTAACAGGCGAATGACAGCCAATCCCATGTATTTTGACGGCAGACGAGCTTGGCTGCAGAGTGAATAAAGCTGCTTAGCAACCTCCAGTGAAAGCAGCTGCCAAGTCTTCTCTCTATCGCCAGTGCGGATGTAGTGAGAAGAGAATTATGGATAACTTTATTGCTTTTGATACACTAATTTGAAGCAGCGATTGATTCAGTTAAGTGCGTTTACTAATAAGTGCATGGGGGAATTGGTTTAAACATAAAACCTTTTTGTATTTTACTGCAAGCTATGAATTACAGGGTGATGACCATAAAATGCAACTCAATTGATGCAAACTGCAAAGAACAAGATGTGCAAAAGTCTTAGGTAGGTCAGTACTTTCATTGCATCCAAGAATCATTTTCACTAATCTTACTACGCTTCAATAAAATTCTCTCCAGAACGTCACAACATATTTTTTTACATGCATTACAATTAGTCTATTCTCCACAAAAAAGGCTTCTTTTGGTAGTGCTGCATTTATTGTTTGCAAATTGACACTCTTCTGCATGCTGTAGGCTTGCATCTCCCAAAATGTTCTCTCTTATGAATTTGCACTGCATGAAAGAGCAAATAGTTCTGTGGCCCAGTTTGTGAGGCTGGCCAGCAGATACTAGACCCAGTTTACAGTAGGAAAGGCTCTACATGAAAAGCAAGCCTTTGCCATCTAGAGGATCTTCTGGAACCTTCTTTCAAAGAAACATACAACCAGCATGCTGGCCTGTAGGGCTTCTGTTCTTGGGAGGTAAAGGTACTTTTGTCACTGGAGCTGGGGGAAGGGCAGGAGTTTATCGAGTTATCAATCACCATTTGATGACTGCTTTACACTGCTGAACGTGACAACAAGTCTTTGAAAAGTCAGAGGTTCCAGAATAAATTAGACTTTTAAAAAGTCAAATTTGTTCAGTTGCAAAACAGACAAAACAATTTAAATTGTATACAAATTGGGGTAGTTTAGAGATTAAAAAAACTTTTAAGGAGAAGTTTACCAAAAAACTATAACTCTGTTAGTATTCCTCAACCTCTCGTCTTTCTTTACATCTAAGGAACAAAGGGAGTTATTTATAACTGAACATCCAAGATGCTTTTTCCCTTGTAATGAAAGTGAATGCTGACCACAGCTGTCAAAAAATGTAAAAAAAAAAAAAAAGAGATTTCAGTGAGTAATTTTTTTGTCTTCCCCCCAAAAAACTCTTCAAATAGGTTCAGAAGACTTGGGCTACTCTTTATGTTTTGTCATTTTTGGTGCTTGAAAGTGCTGGTTACCATCTAGTCTGTCTGTCTGTGAATAAAGCCAAATTAATCAAGCAAAAAGGAGAAAACTACAGGTTTGGAACAGCGTGATCAAGAGTAAAGTTTGGAACTGTCAGTTTAAAGTAGGGCTTTGCATATACACTGCAATTAAATAAAATAAAGTTAAAGTGATGTAACACACACACACACACACACACACACACACACACACACACACACACACACAAGTGAGTAGTGAACACACACAGCTGTGGCGCCCAGAGAGCAGTTGGGGGTTCGGTGCCTTGCTCAATATATTGCCGGGACGAGACATGAACCCGCAACCCCAGGGTTAGTAGTCAAACACTCCAACCACTAGGTCATTACTTCCCCTTGTAATCCAATTACAGTATTACAATTATTGTGCCTCAATCAATTTCCCTTGTTTCGTTTCTTTACATTATTCATAGATTTTTAATGTATATTTAATTAATACAAATGTATTTAAATCTATGTTTTCATATCTTATTTTGTCTGTCTTATTATGTTTATTTGTTATCAAGGTTGAATATTTCCTAGAAAATGTTTAATTAATTTAACTTTTTAATAAATCTAATAATCTATTGTCTATTTACTTAAGTCAATTTGCAATCGTGTTAAATAATCATGAACTCAACATTGGCAAAAATCAAGTAGCCCTGCTTTTAAGCCATAGTTCACCAAAAACGATAGTTGTTTTACCTTCTTGGTAACCAACCAATTGCTTAACTATCCTTTAAATGTTGACAGAGCTGCGTCATAAGCATTAAAGATGAACTCTCTGTGTGAGTACAGTTACAGTATGTGCACTAGCTTAACCCCCCCTTGTGCAAAGGAAATGCAGTATCGAACCCATGCATACATCTCACATAGGGTATAAGCGAAGCAGTGCTGGGTTTTTTTTGGCAGCACTAACCTCAAGCTCTACTTGTGACCACCTTAGGTTTACCTGCTCTGTGATCATTGTTTCCTTCCTTTAACTAGGCATTTCTTGAAGTAGCCCCCCAACAGCACTCAAACTGTGGTGTTCTGAATGGGTGCCAGGCCACATTCGATGCCAAGGATTACACTCTAGGTCTGCTGCCAGGCACACGCTGGGCTCCGAGTGCAGAGTCCTCCAGACAGTGGTGAAAGCAACACCATCAGCCACATAGCTGCAGTCACGCACGCAGAGCGAGTCGATATCCTTTTAACGTGCGGCCCTCTAACAACACAGGGACCTTGAGGTACACTTCATCGAGAGTGCAGGATAAAAATGTTAATCTTCTGGCTACGTTTGATACAGGTCCTTAGATTTGGTAAGTTCATTCCAAAAACGAAAAGACTCACTCTCTTATGTTTTTCCTTTATTCTGCTGAAAACAAAAGATGATATTGTGAAGAATGTCGGGCACACAACACTGTCCCTATTGACTTCCACTGTATGAACACAGACATTTCTAAAAATATATTTTGTGTTCAACTGAAGGAAAAACTGTTACAACATACAGTTGAATAAATTACAAAAACATATTTCTTTTGTTTGAATATGCCAATAAGAGCAATCGATATGGAAAAGTACAGTGAATTCCTGAAACTGAGATTGGGTGAATAAACATGGACAACAAAAGCTGTAGTTTTCTTGTTTCTAATCTGTCCTTAGACTGCAATTCAATTCCAGATGAATAGAATCCAACTGGTCAAATTCCACTGAGCCATTCACTTAATTATTCGATTTGTGTAAAATTTCTGATCGTTCACCATGTTTGCAGCACTACAGTTAACCTTTTTTGGCATTTCAATACATCTCTTTCATGCAATCTAACTGTGATAAAAGAAAACACCTGCCCTTTGTGGAGCCTGCGTAACCTTAAGCCAGTGTGGGTACGACCACCTTCACAGCAAATATCTGTGGCAATAACATAATGTCACCAGCCAAAGGCAGATCAATACACACTTGAGTGAAGACAGAGCGTCTCGCTTGCAAGTACAGTTCATAGCACCTTGATCAGTAACACACTTTCTGCATGCTCTTAAACCTCTCAATAGGAAAGTTTTACTTTAAACTGTAAAAGAAATAAAGAAAACACGAAAGAATGACAAAGCATGACACAATGAACTGTGCAAGTCACGAGGACCCCACAAATTTGAGCCTGACACTCTTTCATATCAATCGAGCTGAAATATATGTTTTTTGTAAAATTACCTAAAATAAAACATATCTTTACAATTCCTTTGAACAAAGCATACATGCAGGAGTAAGAAGTAGCTCATTTTGAACAGTCACGAGCACACACAGAAAGACACACACGCACACACACTCTGTGGTCTCATTAGGTGGGGAGTGGAGAGAGATGTGTGTAGCAATCCTGGGTCAGAGTCTGTGCAAGGACACTGTGTCTATGAGAGCACGCGGTGAGTGGAATGAACCCAGCCATTATAACTCAGCTCATCCGTCACTGTGAGGCCTCAGGCCCGTCTACCCACTGTTGCCCTGGCAACACACTCTTAAACTTACATTCAGTATCGCTTCTAGAGTAACAATTAAATATTATTGTTTTAATTAGGAGGTAAGTGGATCACAAAATACTAAGCATTTTAGACTAAAAAAGATTTTAACAAGAGCAAACAGGCATCAGGGTTTGCATTTTAATATATTCAATTACATTAAATCAGGCTTATATAAAACAAACTATAAAATATAGAGCAGAAATCAAAGTCTTACTTCTATTCTTTTCTGTTATTTATTTACGTTACACATATTGAAAATTAAAGGACTTTTCTCCATACATATAAACATGTTTATATACATATGGTGGGAAGTCATGGCCCAGTGGTTAGAGAGTTTGACTCCTAACCCTAGGGATGCGGGTTCAAGTCTCGGGCTGGCAATATCATGACTTAGGTGCCCTTGAGCAAGGCACCGAAACCCCGACTGCTCCCCGGGCACCGCAGCATAAATGGCCGCTCACTGCTCCGGATGCGTGTTCACAGTTGGTGTGGGTGTTGACTCTTGTGTGTGTCCACTTTGTATGGGTCAAATGCACAGCACAAATTCCGAGTATGGGTCACCATACTTGGTTGTATGTCAGTTCACATCAATTCGCAAAAAGATGTATAACAGTAACGGAACTCCCAAAAATGAAAATGTCATGTAAAAGCCGTTTCTGATCAAAAGATATTTTACAGCAAGTTGCTCACCAAACCGTTGAAGCATTGTCACCCATTGACTGCTTTCGTATCGAAATAAAACCAATGACATTTACCAACATTATTCAAAATAGAATTGTCGTAGAGGTTTAAAATAAAAAGAGGACAGTATAAATGACAATGCAATTTTATATTGTTGTTAACTATCACTATCTAACTAGGGCTAGTTTTACTTCACTAATGTATATTTTGTTACCCCTTGTACCGATTGCTTTTGTGTACCCCACTTGTAAGCTTTAGATAATAGCATCAGCTAAATGACTAAATCTAAATGTAAATGTATATTAACAGATACAGGTATTTTGCCTAAAACTAAATCACAGCAATGATCATGAGCAATGATCACAAGCAATAATCACCAACAGTAATCACGAGCAATAATCACGAGCAATACTCACGAGCCACACTGTATGCACCTCCATCCTAAAATTAAACTATGTATCATGATGACACATCAATATTTTAAACATAATGCTTAATTGTTAAAGGCAAAAATCATAAGTTAACACCTTAATATGCACAGTATGGAGTAAATTTAGCAAAACAAATTACGTTTTGAACAAGAGGGTGAGTAAATCACAACAGAATTTTTTCTTAGCTTTTCATTCTTTTAACAGTCTCTGCTCATTTATACACACTATACTTTTTCAGTCAAACTACAGCTTTCAAACTGCATTTATTTAAGTGCATTACAGTTAAATGCGAGCAGCAATGTCATTTAGACAGCCCTCGTTTCCTCCCTGCCCTTTGCTCCCGGTGTGATATGACAATGAAAAAAGGCCCAGTGAATATACAGAACTGATTTAAAGGTACAGGGAATAAGTGGGCATGTTCACATTCAGCCACAATCTAACCTAATCGAGCCAGACAAGGTCATTATTTTCCAGCTTTCTTCTAATTAGCCTTAATTCAGCTTAATTTGGTTACACTAATCCTTACAGTGAATGACACAGACAGAGCTACTGTATCCTAAAAAATATGCCAACCACACCATCGCGTTTGGGTTCCATAGCGTAATGAAACATGAATTCAAATGATTTGAGCCAATGCTTCTTGTGTTCTTTGTTTCCTCTGCGTGTCAATGTGATCCCCTTTGACACTGATCTGATTTGATAGCAGCTCATATGATCATCTCTCCGACTGACATCCCGCATCTTGTCACCGTGGCGTGAAATTAAACAGCTTGGTGACAAATTTCTCTACCTTTCAACCTTCTGCGTGACAGTCAGACCGGCCAGCTCGACTACTGCGAATGCGCTTCAGCTACCTTTCTGCAGGAAGATCAAAGTTCAACAATTAAAATGTGATTCACTGTGATGGAATACCTCAATCAATAGAGAGAGTCAAAGGTCGCTTGATCTGGAATGAAATCACAGTTCTAGACTGCTGGCTGGGCACGTGAAGCTTGTTGAGCAGCCGGGAGGTCACGTGACAACGGCATCCACTGGTGGATATGCCATATTTAGATTGCCACACGTGAATTCAGCTTAGCCACAGAGACCTATCCGTAGACACTATAGCAGTGCTCGCACGCGTCTTGACACAATACACTCACACCCAAACGGCACTTTTTGTGTGCATAGGACTATATCTTATCACAACATAGCCGTTTGACAGGATAGATTTAAAACTGGGTTGACTGCTACCATTCCTTGAATAATCAGGCTACTACTCCAGAATGTCGACCAAGCTTGTACCACAAAGGAAGTGCATTAATGCGTTGTGAAAGTCACTGGTGTACGACAGCCGAGATACCATGCTTTTTCTCACTGAATCAATGGCAATAGTTTAAATTGTGTTCATATGTTCATATATCTGTCTATAGTATACATACCTTTTACATAATCAATCTGTATAGTATGTTCATGCTAATAGTGTTTTAAATTTGGAAATTATGTCTTTAATACTTATTGATTCTGTATAGTTATTGTACACATTGTAGACCCGTATATTCTGTACTGCTTATTGCACTTCTGGTTAGATGCTAACTGCATTTCGTTGCCTTGTACCTTACATGTGCAGTGACAATAAAGTTGAATCTAATCTAATCTAATCCTTTTAATTAGACAGGGGTTAATATTTCCTCGAAGCATGATGCGTACGAATGTTCACGGCTGTTATTTCCCCAAAAGTCCACAAATGCAATGTACAATGTATTTCACATCTCCATCACAAGAGTCTGCTTTATTCTCAAACTAAAGGAATGGAGGTAATATCCACATTACTCTTATTTTCAGCTACATGAGCATCATCAACACAAGCCCTGCTGTGGAATGTGTCATAATGATGTAAGATGTTGGTAAGAAAACTAGCATGAACTGAACAACTGGTCCAACAGGCCCAGTGGCACTACACCATCTCTCAACAGCACTAATGTAAACCATGGAGGCCTGCTGTCAGTGTCCAGAACCCGAGCCCGGTCATTTAAACTGGACATCTCAAAAGAAAAACTCCAGAAAGTGAACACACGTGACAAGAAGAAACATTCAACCAGATGAATGAAAACCAACTGGTCTTCTTTAAAGGGACGGTCTGTGACGTCATACGCAGCAAAACATGACCGAGACCCAATGAACTCTCAAGCGGCATGACGTCACACCGTAAAGCACCGTACCCCGTGGACCGAACCAAAACTATCGAAAATATCCCGGGCGACGGAACCGCGTAAAGTTTAAGCAAATCAACGCTAACACGCGGCACCCCCCGCCGCTAGCGCCCCAACTTTCCCGTTCTAACGCGTTCGCGACCCCGGCGTCATAAAGTAGTTGTGACTCTCAGCCCTAGCGCGTCCAGCTGGCGCGGTTCCCTTAACAACGGATGACGAATCGTCGCGCTCGCTACAACGTACCAACGCGTCTTAACGCTGTAACAAGTTGAGCTAAAACGCATCCCGAGCGATCGACGGGAACGGAAGCTAAGCTAGCCAGGCATATGAGAGAGGGGGGGGCTGGTTCAACTTAATTCCTCGCAGTAAATCAGCGACGCGATGGAAATCGCGCAGCGAAATGTTAAGAAAACGCGAAACACAACTCCGCGAACTCTACGCAGCGTCCGGGCAGCGAGCGCGAGACCGTAGCGGGTTTAGCAAAGCTAACGCAGCGCCGCCGCGGAACTGGGATCCGATCCCGCAGCGAGCGCGTGAAACTCGAAGCGCCGTTCGCCCGCAAACGCTTGACCGTTCGTACCCGTGTCGGACTCACCGTGGTTTCCCTTCTCTTAAATCCCGTCGGTGGCGTCCAGCTCTGACCTTCGGGTTGGTGAAACAGCATTATAGTTAACTGCCGCCGCCATGTTCCTCCTGCCGTGTGCCTGACGATGGCTGGCTGCTTGTTTATCTCGCCAGCAGCGAAACCTCCCCCACATACTACAGCCAGCAGACTCTACTCGTTCACTACAGCCCGCATAGCAACCCTGCGGGGAGCAACCGGCCCGAGTGATGATACAGCAAACGCAAAGGAACGCTTTTACTGTTCACACGCGACGTTTGTAAGCAGCACGCGGGCGTTTCGTAATAATGTCGCCACGTTTGAAGCTGTGCTGTTGGAGATCTGTTTACAAACAAACTGTTGTTGTTGTTGTTGCAAACTTCAAAATAAAACCCACTGTTGTTTAAAAGTCCTAACGTGTTATTAATAACACAGGAAGAATTGTGCAGAAAACAGTGGAACTATTATAGAACTGTCAAACATTAATGATAAACATGCAGGGTTTTAATCACCTGTCATAAGGAAAACTTTGGTTTTCTTACCCATGAGGAAGTCGACTTCTGTATGAGTGGCTAAGCTGAGACAATTTTAATAAACTGATTTATTGTGTATGTTAAATATGTATTTAAAATGTAGGGTAGTCGCAAGCCTCGTCCTACCAACTCTCGTTTTTATGTGACACTAAGTCTTAACTTACCGTCAAAGCCTCGGTGTTAATAAAGTCCATTTGTGTCCCATCCGAGAATCTTTAGTATGTCCACTTGATGGTAACCCGATGTAAAGTCTACACCATGACTTCTCCCCGAGACACTTTTGCAATATTGCTGTTAACACTTTCACATTGGCACGCGTTTGACAGCCGTTGTGAAACAGCACGATGGCGTTTTTCGCAATAAAACGCCCCCAAGAAACTCTGTGGTATAGGTGGACGGAAGCACCGTGTTAAGGTTCGTAGTGTGTAGGAAAGCGATACATTCTCGGGAGAACATAAGCTCAACGTATAGTTTTCTCAACGAAATATTCTCTCCACGTGGTGTCTGGCACCGCTGCATGGTGACATATAGACATGGCACGGGGAATCACTTTGGGCAACATTTCAAAAACACCACCAAGTCATCTTTATTCGTCTATTTGTATTTCTTCATTTGGTTGAGGATTCCAAGAGGTCATACAAAAATACACTTATTTTAAAATGCATGACCATTATTTTCTACAATGCAGAAAAAGGAAGTAATGCATTCAATCAAATTTAGATAGAAGACCAAGAAAACATTTTATTAACATATTTACGGCTGACCATAAATGGATTGTACTTGGGTAAAAGAAAAGTGAGATAACAATACTTGTTTGATTTGCCATGTAATGTTTTTTTTCTTACAACATGACCTCTTGACAATATGAAACGCATTTCCCAAGAAGGGATCCTAACATTTTGACCATATCTCACACAAGCACAGTGGAATGACACAAGTGATTTGTCATTTTAATGTGTTATCTGTACAGAACAGCAAACTCAGCTGTGCAAAGTTCACGATTAAAAGGCAGAATCTGTTGACACAACAAAAGCACATTGCTTTTGTTCTTTATAATGTTGTTCTTTGCTAAATAAACTTTATTGTTGAACATTAAACTATTTGCTTTGCTTGACAAATTTGGCAGTGCAAATTATGGAATTTATACGGTGCTAAAATATATAGACATTAAACACTTTATGATTGTGATCTCTTACTAGAGGCAAATAATATGACAATTTCTTTAAGACAATAAAGCGGACACTTCAGATGCATATGCATAGAATCAAATCAACCAAAAGTGAGGCTTCACAAACCGTTGAATATAACCCTTATTTTAAACTAAAGTTAAAACCCTGGATCATCTCTCTCGGTTCTGACGTAATTATGGATGATTAGGCACTTGTAAATGAGTATTTCCACAGCGTATTTGTTTTCTTTCTAGACATGACTTGAACATGCTTGGGACATGGGGATTGTGGATAGCCACTTGAAGCAAATAAAGCAAAGAGCATTTGGGCATGACAGTCAGAAAAAGAATGTGTGTGTGTTTGTGTGTGTGTGTGTGTAGGAGGGGTTACGGACTGGGGTGTCCTCTCAATCACCCAATGCCACTTTTCCTTAAGCCCTTCTTTGCAGTTATACATAACAGTTGGATAGAGTAATTGTACTACAGCACTTAACATCCTTGAAAAAAAAAAAAAAAACAAGGAGCAGGATGAGGAATTTGCCCTATTGCAATGTTTTTTTTTCAGATCAGAGAAGAGGGGAAAGGGAAAATGGATCGGAGAGAGGAATTATCAGCCCGATTTCAGCGGAATAGAGTACAGATGCTGGAAAATGAGGGTTTACGACGACTTCTCTTTCCTCGATCTGGGGGAATCTGCTCCGCCGGCACCAACAGACCCATTCACACCGTTGGCTGTGATAAACAAAAATTTGAGATGTAATTTTTTTTCAAGATTCTAAACTTAAAATGTATTTTTGTTTTAAAGGGCCAATCTATCAAACACCGTGGCATTCTGACAGACTGTAAAACACATTAAATGTCACATTTCAGGCAAATCAACAGCCTGATCCTTTTCTGGAATATATTCCTCATTCCACAATTTGTCATTTTCTGAAATGTACACCGCTTCACCTTATTGGAAGTTAGAAAGCCAAGAACTGTGCCAAGAAGAATGAGACTGGAAGCACTTTAATTTTCGAAACAAAGTTCTCCTTTTTTATCTTTACATGTTTTCTCTATTTATTAACATGGTATTTCCATAAAAGGATAATAATTTAACACGAACCTTTCTTTGATTTGCCCTTAGAAGAGGGTGTTTTCTTCTTTAAGGCTTGAGTCTGTGCGTGTTCTCTCCATCGTCGCAGCTGGAAGTTGATAAATTTCCACATCATAAAAGCCTGAGTAGTGCAGATTGCAGCCAGGACGGTCACACTGAGAGACAAAGAGGTCCATTACAAACAACTCCAACAAAAATAAAGCGAAAGGTCATCATCGCTTTCCATCCCCTGGTTTCAGGCCACACCCAGTAGAACTTTAACAATCCGATTACATACCATGCTGTAGTTTTTATTAATCGCAAGCAAATTTAATAACATTCAGTGGGGTTCTTTCATTACTGTTCCATCATTTCCCATTCTGTGCTTTTATGTTGGATGCCAAAAGTGAGGAAATTTGCTATCCAGCAGAGTGCTGCAGCTGACAGCACAGACAACAAAACTCATGAGCTGTGTACCATTTCAACAAAGAATTTCGCCAAAGCGTTACAGAAAGCCAATTGCCTTAAACAACAAAGGGCTTAGTTCATAATGAGGTGTAAAAAGTTGCAACAAGTTGTTTCAAATTAAAAGTGTTCAAACTGTTAAAATGAAACTTTAGCAATTTAGTCAATCTTATATCAAACCTTTATGACCTTTCAACTTCTGCAGAACTCAAAAGAAGTTATTTTGAAGAAACTTGGCAACTGAACAACAGTGGAACCCATTGACTTCTATTGTAAAGATACAAAACCAAATCAAATGAATGGGTGCCATCCAGTTGTCAAGTTACATTGTTCTGCAGAAAGAATGTCATGCAGCATTAAAACCGCATTGCGGTAGTAAATGACCGCATCTTCCTTTTTAAGTCTACTTGTATGACACTTCTTCTGCAGAACTCAAAAGATGATATGAAAATTGTTGGCCACTAACCATGACGTAACCTATTGCCTTCTATTATATAGACACAAAACTAAGTAAACGGGTGCCATCGCTGTTTAGTTACATTTTCTAAATATTTTTTGTTCTGCAGAAAAAGAAATCTTTTGCAGGTTTAAATGACGTCAGCTTATAGTAAATTTATTTTGTGTCAACCTGTATGACTTTTCTTTTTCTGCAGAACTCAAATAAAGATAATTTGAAGAATGTTGTTAACCAAACAACAGTGGTACCAATGACTTGTAAATTCTGTGTGGGCACAAAACCAATGTAAGCGGATGAGTGTGCTTACTGTTCAGTCAAATTTGAAAAAATATTTTATTTTGTGTTCTGCAGAAAGAACAATGTCTGCAGTTTTAAAATGCCATGGGGATGACTTAATGACAGAATTTTGAACGATACCTTTAATGTGAAAAAGTAGTTTACACAGGAAAAACACAGCATTTGCTAACATAAACTAAGTTTGCTTTGGATTATAATAAATCCCTTTCCAACACATGCTGGATTTCCAAAAGTTAGATAAACCTTCTTACCGAACAAACAGCACATTAAAGTTTCCCTCCGGAAGGTTCAGCCCCTGTTTCTCGGCTCCAGCCAGCCCAAAGCCCACGGTAAGTACAGAGAGAGAAAGAGTCAACAACCGGCCCAGCACAAACAGAACAGCCCACACTGTAAACCTGTTAACATACACAAAAACAGCCTCTTCACAATGGTGAAAAATCCTTTCCTCAGCTTAAAGGCTGAAGTGATCTGATATTCATGTGATCAGTCACAATGTAATTTCATGTGTGCCAATGCACAGTGCCAATTATGAGAGGCACTTCATCTGTCAAAGGGATGACACTCACCCAGTCTGCCTGTCTTCATTACTGAAGTAAATGAGTCTGGATACATGGAAGAGGAGTTCCACAAAGTAATGTAAAACCAGCAACACCAGGCCCAAACGGTTCAGACTGCAAAACATAACAATTATGGTTAAATTATGTTTATTTTCTGGACATGCTTTTGCATTGATTGATTCTGTCAATCACAGTCACGCATCTTGGTGTGCAAACAGAATAGAGTAGATTATTTTAATACAGCAAGAATGAACAATTTGATTTTAGAAATGACCAACTTTCATTTAAATGTTTAGGGTTCCTCTTGACTTCTGATTTAAAGGCATTTGCTTTAATGTCACATTAAGTGTCACATTATTTTGTAGACAAAAATATAGCAACAGAAAAAAACAAATAAGTTAATCATCATTTCTTTGTTTGGTAGGCAGTCAAGTTTCTATTGAATTTCAACAAAATCAAAGCAGGACTCAAAGCATGACAAGACACATGAAAACTGTGATATAAATGGAGGTCCTAAATTACTATTGTATTGCTTAAAAGTGAATATGAACTTCTTTGTTCTTTGCAGAAGGCTTGTTGTGATAGTCAGTGTCGCAAGTGATAAACAGTGTTCAAGCGCCCACTGATTACATCACTTGCCGACAGGATACCATCCCCATCGACTTTTTTTTAATTTAGAGTAGAAAAATCCCTTTCATGTCTTAAGAGTTTGCTTTAAAGTTAGCGTCACAGTAAAGAACAGCCGCACGAAAAAAATCTGGCATTCGGCAGCAGGAGTCAAGTTATTTATAACACGAGGAGAGTGAGATGACCCACTAACATGACCATGGTGGAATTTTTGTTTCTGAAGTGAAAGCAAAAGGGCCTAATAGGGCCTAGTATGTTAGAATTAAACCAACTGCAACTAGGAAACTTAAACATTAGGCAACCTGTAAAACCTGTATATAAATATGTGGTGCGTTTGCACAAATCACAATGTCCAATCGAACCGCACTCTCAAACGCCTTCGGTTTCACCAGTCTATTACAGCGCACTGCATATTCAGCTTTTTGATATTACTCAAAAATACTTATAAAGACATGAAAATAATATTACATTGTAATACATTATGCTGAGGGAGAATGCTTTATTTGTGTTCACTTAAGTGTCACATCTTTAATATGAGAGGAAAGGTAAATAGAAGGTATTCACAAATGCAGTGACAAGATACATTTGCAAAAAAATTTATTTCAATAAGTTTAAAAAGCAACCATTTCCAGACCTCATAAACACATTCAACGGGCAATATGAAATGCTGCTAACTTGAATGAAAAATGTTAAAGTTGCAACATTTATGTACACTTAATAGCCAAATAGCCTCACCCTCTGTGTACCCAGTAACACCTGTTTTCAGATGTCTATTAACCGATGGAAAAAAATAATTACAGTCACATAGAAAGTATATATATAGTGTTATATTTCCGCCATTTGATAAAATCATTTAAATAAATTTTTTCCTCAATATATTGAGAGAAAAACACAGAATTGTTGACATTTTTGCAGATTTATTAAAAAAAGGAAAACTGAAATATCACATGGTCAAAAGTATCTAGTCCCTTTTCTGTGACGCTAATGTTTTTAACTCAGTTGCTGTCCATTATTTTCTGATCATCCTTGAGATGGTCCTACACCTTCATTTGAGTACAGCTGTGATTGATTATAATGATTGGATTTATTTAGGAAAGCCACACACCCGTCTATATAAGACCTTACAGCCCACAATGCGTGTCAGAGCAAATGAGAATCATGAGGTCAAAGGAACTGCCTAAAGAGCTCAGAGACAGAATTCGGTCCAAAGTTCTTAAGAGCAGAGGGGCCTTGATAATCCTTAAATGAAAAACGTTTGGGACAACCAGAATCCTTCCTAGAGCTGGCCATTTGGCGAAACTGAGTTATAGGGGGAGAAGTGACTTTGTGAGAGAGGTAAAGACGAACCTAGAGACCAGGAGAAAGGGAGTTATAAGGCAGGGCTATATGGCAAAGTGGTCTGAAGAAAGCCTCTTTTAAGTGCAAGACACATGTAAAAACACCTGAAGACTCCAAGATGGTAAGATATAATTGACAATCGAGGGAAAGATGATTGGAGCTGAGTACAGGGATATCCTGAACGAAAACCTTCTTCAGGGTGCTCAGGACCTAAGACTGGCCTATAGGTTCACATTCCAACAAAACAACGACCCCAAGCACACAGCTAAAATAACGAATTAGGGTTTTTAATACAACTTTGTGACTGCTCATGAATGGCCTAGCCAGAGCCCTGATTTAAACACAATTAAACATCTCTGGGGAGACCTAAAAATGCCTGTTCACCAATGTTTACCATCCAAACGCATAGAACTGGGGAGGATCTGCAAGGAGGAATGTCAGAGGATCCTCAAATGAAGGTGCACTTGTTTCATATTTCCCGAGAAGACTCATGACTGTATAAGATCTAAAGGGTGCTTCTAGTAAATACTGAGCAAATGGGACTAAATACTTAGGACCACGTGATATTTGAGTTTCTTTTTAAATAAATCAGCAAAAATGTCAAGAATATGTTCATCTGTCAATGTGGGGTGGTGTGTGTACATTGAGGTAAAAAAATTACCATAAATGATTTTACAGAGGGTGCGGTGCAGCCGAGTTAAAATGTCAGGGGGTCTTAATACTTTAAGTACCCACTGCACCTTTAATAAGTAAATACAGAATAACTGAAACAATACTTTGAAAATGTATCTTAATTTTTCTTGATGATTTACAATGGGTCAAAAACATATCTTCGTCAATTTCAAAGAATTCATCCAGCCAATTAAAAAATAGTTGGAAAAATTCTGTTCTAAATGCATCCCACACTTTTTTTAAATTTCTTTTATGAGTCACAACATAACTCCAAAGGTTATGTTTTCTTCTAGGGCTGTCAAAACAATCACTTCTTGAATAAAAGTTTGTTTTCATAATATATGTCAGCAAACCGTGCATTTTAACTTCTTATTTATAAAATAAACATGCATGAACATATTTAAATGTTAAAATATATACAAAAATTATTAATTGTAATATTATTTTTAAATGTGCATGTATTTATAAGTACATTATTTATCACAATATACATACATTACCTCAGCACAAAATTGTATCCTGAATGCTATTAATAGCTTCAACAGCCCTGGATATTTCATGGATTAATTTTATAGCTTTACATGTATAGTATTATTCTGAAATTGTATGAGTAACTGGCCCTAAACTTTTGAATGATAATGTCTACAAATTAGATTAGCACATATCATTTAAAAAATTGCCTTGATTTTTATTATGTTTAAAAAAGAATAAATAGCTTACTTTAGAATGTAGGCGCCAGCGATATGGGCAAGGTAAAGACTTATATAAACAAGCTGACGAGGAATGTCTTCCTGAAAAATAAAACAAAAGGAAATTACAGCATGCGTTAAAACATTCAAATAAACACAGCATTTCCAAAAACCAAACCATCGTTTTTTGCATTTGTGTCCAAAAAAGACCATATTTATTGTATACCCGTACAGTAAACGTTTCATGAACCCTTCACGTGTGGGAAATCTCTCATATGTAAGTGTAAGACTCACTTTCTTGGCCTTCTGGAAGTAAAGCTCAGGAATCGCGTGAAGCCAGTAGCCGAGCTGACAGATGTAGTAGAACTTCATCTGGAATCTGAAACAGACAAGGAACTCCTTTAACATCCCCACGACTTGTGGAAATTAAACATCAATGATAATCGTGTTTGCGAGCTGTGTGTTACATACAGTAAGGTCTACGAGAAGCAGAAGAGAGAATTAGAGGTAGGCTAATACAAGATAATTTGATCAGTACTTTCGCAATAGCTTTTGAACAACCTCCTTGATGTGAAGCAGCTTTGCCTATCAGTTTACAGCTGATGTAACTAATGCCGACTCGTGCTGTGGATCATCAGATCACCACGGTGGAGAGGGGGATGGATGATGTGCCTTCAATATTCCAGGTTATCTTCTCATTCATACATGTTTGAAACGCATACATGTTGACAACTGTCAATATCCCGATATTCACCAGCATTGTGAATTAAAGAAATGGTTTAAACACAACAAATCTAATGATAGTTATAAATAAAGTAGTTTAATGGCTTGAGCTACATGATAACAGAAATGTTGTAATTAATTGTAAAAAACTACATACATACAAACATACATACAAACATACGAATATATTCAGAGCTATATGACAGCCACAAGCTTTCCAAGGTTTAAGACAAATATAGCAGCAAATGTCCCAGGCTCTTACTTACCCTCATGCCTCATCCAGATATGGATGACTTACTTTTTTTTATTTAATACTACTACTACTACTACTATTTAAAACATTTCAATATAAGATCAGTTAGGTTTTAACGTGATGGCATTTTTTATGATTTTTAGAAGAAATTCTATACGCTCTAAAAACAATACATACACAAGACATTTAATAAAATTTGCAAAGAAGTATGTGAACCATTTGAGATTACTGAGATAACTGCCTAAATTTGAGAGAAAAAATGTTCTCATCCTTATCAAACAATAGACAAACACATTCTGCTTAAAGTAAAACCACACAAACAATATATTTTTTCTGTTTTTATTGAAGACAACATGTGAACAATCACAGTCCTGAGTGAAAAAATATAAACTAAACGTTTTCTATAATTGCAGATCAGATCTGCACGACGTTCAGGAGGAATTTTGGACCATTCTTCTTTAAAAAGTCGTTTCAGTTCAACAATATTTTTGGGATGTTTGGTGTAAATGTCCCTTTTGAGGTCACACCAGAGCATCTCAATGGGGTTGAGGTCAGGATTCTGTTGTTGATTTACTTTTATGCTTTGGGTCGTTGTACTGTTGCATCCCCATTCATAATGTCATGATAAACTTCAGAATACATTTTTTCCTCGATGATAGCAATCCATACAGGCCCTAAGGCAGCCAAGTAAGCCCAAACATTGATGACCCCTCCACCATATTTCACATTTGGGAGGAGGTTTTGATTCTGGTCTGGTGTGTCTTTTTTTCTCCACACATAGTATTGTGTGTTTTTACAATCAACTCAATTTTAGCTTCATCTTTACACAGAATATTTGGAACATCTAGGCAAAAGGAATTTTGCAAACTTCAAACATGCTGTAATGCTTTTAGATAGCAGTGGCTTCCTTCTAAGTTTCCATTCATGAACTCCATTTTTGTTTAATGTTTTTCTTATTGTATATATGTCGAAAATTTACATATACCATAGATTTCTGTAAGGTTCTAGCAGACACTCTAGGATTCTTCTTCAACCAATTGAGGATTGGGCTCTGTGCTCTTGCAGTCATTTTTACAGGAACGTAACGCTTTGGGACAGTACCAACAGTGCTGAACTTTCTCTATTTGTAGACGTTCTGTCTTACCATGGACTTCTGGACATCAAGGCATTTAAATATACTTTTGTAAGACTTTCCAGCTCGTGACCGATGGCTACAATTAGCTATTGGAGAAGTCATTTAACATACTTTTTCCAACTAGCACTGTGACTGTTGACATGTGTGCAGTGTAAACATGAAAACATCTTGGGTTGTGTGGTATTACTTTAAGCAGACTGTGTTTGTCTATTGTTGTGTCTTGGATGAGGACCAGAAAACAAGTAATCCTTAAGTAATCTCAAAGGCTTCATATACTTGCAACTGTATACTTTGCAATCGTGAAAATTTTACTACTGAACTATTCTTTAGATTTCTACTTGTAGTTTTTTGGCAATTTTGAAGAACGAGAATCATTTTCAGAGCTTGACTTTTTTCAACGAGCACAGGGCATCCTTATTTCAAATGTTTTTTGGAGCACTAACAACATACCATGGCACATTCACACAATTTTTTTAATTCACCTTAATTCACTTTGAATTTCTGTACTTCTATATTCTTAAAAATTAAATTGTGTAAAACAAACCAATACCGTGGCGGAAAAATTCATTTTTAAAAGGGAACTTTAGTAGTATGTTTAATAATTGGGTAGTATAAGCAGTATATTAACTATAGTTTCCAAAGTAACTTGTAAACTATTATTTAGATGTATCAATTTGTTCACATAAAAAGGACTTTTATTTTAAAGGGGTTTTCACAAAATCAGTGAAGCTTGAATAAAAATGCGGCTTTCTTTGCTGAATAAAGGTTTGTGATAACATAATATACGTCTATGTACTATGCACTATAATTCTGAATTAAACACATAGAAATGCTTGTACATACACAGTATAGCTAAGAAATATTAACATATTTAACTGACCAATAATTTCAATAATTTATCAAAATAAATGCATACATTATAAAAACATTTTCACACACAGTAAACACAAATTATGTTAACGATTAACTTTTTTGTGTGCATTTGCACACATGTTCCAAAATATGAAACATTTTTCAATGGGCATTTATTTTTAGTTGCAAATGCAAGTGAAATGCTTTTTTGACAAGCCTTGATTTTGTTTGAACTATTCCTATAGCTCTTGTGTGGAGTCTGAGGGACTAACCACAGAAAAGTATGTAATGTTGAAGTGATTTAAACTTATTCCGGGCCATTGGCTTAGCAACAAAAAACAAAGCACACCATATAAAGTTTAAGACAACATATTATCCATTAAAAAGATGAATCCATGCATTTCTCAGAAAACATCTGTAGTTTCTAGCTCAAAGCTGTACTTACGGCATAAGGGTGTGCGGGTAGCCGTCCCAAAGACTGACAGGGTTGGACAGGAGATTCTCCTTCACATGAAAAAGCATAAATCAAATTAATTTTTCAGACACTGTTGTATAGACATATCTAAACACAAGCTTCTATTTATGTGTAAGAGTGCTAGAGCTCTTACAGAGACAAGAATGCTGGCTCCCCACAGGCAGGAAAAGAGGTAGAAGGCACTTAGCTGACCGGACTCATTGAACTTGCTGTGCTTGGTTTTAGAGAAGTGCATCTTCCTGTTGATTTTCTGAACAGTAATGAAATAAAATGATTAACAATGGCTCAACAAATACACTTACATTTACTTGTTGACATCTACCAGGTAAAAAAAAAACAAGTCAACCGCATACAAGAGTAACGGATACTCACGTCGAGGACATATTCCTGAATTATGGCATGCATGATGATGGCCACCAGCATGTAGAAGAAAACAGTTGCTACATCTTTCAGACCGTAGTGAAAGTAATTCACAGAAGTTTCCTCCTGCCCTCCTAAAAGCCAAGCAAAGAGATTATGTTAATACAATTATCATTTGATGCTTTAACCACATGCGGTTAGCTGGGTTTTATTTTAGAATAACCTTTCTGAATGACAGCATAAGTGATGTTACCGTTTATAATCTAGGATAAATAAATAGCATCGCTGTCTAAAGAAGAAATGTTTAGAGGTCATTTTTCACACGCTTACCATTGGCTGGAATGGTGACATTGTACTGCACGGTGATGAACAAAACAGCCACTTTTGATGTAATCTGGAAAACAAGAAGCGGAATGAGTTATGTTGCACATTATGTAATTTTGCTTAAAGGCGGTGTGATTGATTTCTGATTTGCTTTTGTATAATCAACGAGAAAACTCGCATTCCTCGACCCTCATATGTCATCGTTCCAGTCTGTCTCAGTCTTTGTACATCCCTTATGAGAACCAATTGTGCTTTTCATTTATTTGAGGTGTACTTTCTATGTTTAAGGTGCTTTTTTAACTTTTTTTACCAAAGTGGCACAAATTCCATAGTAACAATATGTTCCTATAATGAGAACACAGTACATTTGTACATAGTAAAATTTCAATAAAGGATGACACGAAACTAACAGTAATACGGTTATTTCATATTAAATTAATAATACAGCTAAAAATTAAAAACACTTATTTGATGTCATATGCAAATTGTCTAAGGCATCAACCAATGAAAGCTCCCAAACCGCACGAGCGCTTTAAACTCCAAATCCCATAATGCATCAGCACTGGCCCTGCTGTTCGGTAAGTGTCGTTCAAATCAAACCAATGTGCTCCAACTAATGCTGATGATGTCACATCTTTAACCTTCTATCAGTAAATGTGTTTGGTAATAAATCTATCGGGCTGAACGGAAGATGAGAAGATTGTGGAGCGCTCGAGCGCTGATGACAGCTAGCTCGGTCAGTCTCCGATTGCCACGTAACACTTCACGAGCGCGTGAAAGTGGCGCTGCAGAAACAACGTCACGCAATCACAATCAAACTCCGTGACGTCATCGCGTGTAACATGTCCACAGCTGTGAGATTTGTCTCTTTCATCTTTTCCGTTTTGAAGTTCCGTCAAACGTTTTAAAGGACCGCGTGACGTTATTGTGCCGGGCATCATACTGTGCTACACGCGCTGAAGATCCGTTATTTTAAACTTATAACGATTATAACTCGAACGCACGGTTAATCTGAAAAGCCAAAATAAAATGACGTTTTTCCGTATGTTACTGAAAACATGAGTCGGAAACTCCGGGGAACACAGATCGGGTTCTTGTTTCACAGATTGGGAAGGAACGATCGTTACCTCAAACATCAGACCGAGCAGGAACACCATAGCAACACACGATACGATATCCGCATGGTTCTGGATCACAAACTCGTGGCTGAGCACTGGCGGGTTCTTGTTCGGCTTTTTTCGGATGCCCATTTTGGTGGATGTTTGGTTAACTTTAGGCGACCAAACTCAGCGCGCGAGTGAGGAACACGTCTTCACTATTGTTATCTAGCAAGCACGTCAGTCTTAACGCCTACTTCTGCCTGTCTTCTTCCACATAGGCGCTTTTTCCAGCAGCGGAACCTGCAGTAGCGCCATCTGCCGGACTGGCGGTGTGCACTGATATTACACTGGGAAAACATGTTTATAATACTTGTTAGTACAATATCTCTATATACTAGGGAAACATCTCAGTGGGGAATAAAAGAAGCACACAAATACACACACAGAAGGGACACAGAAATGGTATAAATTGGAATGCTGAAAAATGCTTACAAATATGAATAGGTTTTTTTGAAATGTAAATAAACGTTTGTTACATTTATTTGCTCGGCATAGAATCTACCCACAGTAAACCTCTATTCAAAGTCAGGTCAAGTCACCTTTATTTATATAGCGGCTTAATCAAAAAAACTAAATTCAAAGTGCACACAGCAGTGAACACACACACTATCTGTGAACACACACCCGGAGTAGTGAGCGCCCATTCGTGCCCGGGGAGAAGTAAGGGGTTCGGAGCCTGGCTCAAGGGTACCTAAGTCATGGGATTGCCAGCTAGGGACTTGAACCCACAACCCTAGGGTCAGGAGTCAAACTCTCTCATCAATAGGCCATGACTTCAGGGATTTCATCTCTGTTCATTTTAAATAGTGTCTGTGCATTCACTTTCAATCAAGTCAACAAAAATGCTGTAAATGAAGTGACACCAACTAAGCAAGGCAGTGGTGACAGTGGCAAGGAACCAAAACTCCATCGGTGACAGAATGAAGGAAAACCTTGGGAGAATCTAGACTCAGTTGGAGTGCCAGTTCTCCTCTGACCAGACGATATCAGCAGTTCAAGTCCAGGCTGAAGCACAGGCAAGAACAATCCTCTGTTTCCTGTGGTCTTATCCCGATGGTTGTCTGAGGCAAGGTCTTTCCAGGGGATCTGTATCCGGGGCTCTAGTTGTCCTGGTCTCCTCTGTCTTTCAGGGCTGTAGAGGGCTTTTCGAGTTCCCGATCCACCATCTGGTCTGGATACGTACTGGACCCTCTGCAATGTCCCTCTGATCTGGATATATCCTGGAAGGATCCCTAATTGCAGCCTAAAAATCCTTTGCTGGATTTGGATATTAGACACTAGTAGTATGTTATGTGTAATCCAGGTTAAAGTGATGGGTCTTTAATCTAGATATAAACTGCCAGACTATCAGCCTTCCAGGTATTATCAATGGTTGTGGTTATGTGCCTTGTTAGACGGACAGGATCATGACAGCCCCGTGTCTTGTGTTTGTATTGGAAGCACATGGTCATTGTTTCTTTGTGCCATGTGCTCTCCTGTCTTGAGTCTTAGCCCCGCCCCCGTGTTTCCCTCCTTACATGCTTTATTTTCTTCCCTATTTAAAGCCGTTGTGTTTTCTGTCCTGTGCTGGATCATGTCAACCCCATCCCTGTCTGTGGCCTGTCTTGAGGTTTCTTGTCAAGTTTAGATATCTCTTGTTTGCCCCCTCTAGTGATTTTATGTTATGTATGTTTTGTATAAATAAAGTATTTTTGTTAAGAGCCGTCTGTACATGGCTTCTGTACTCAATATTCATGGTAGTTACAGGAGCTCATTCTAATACTCAGGTGCAAAACCATTCAAGGCTTTATCAGTAATAAGCAAGATTTTAAAATCTATACAATGTTTGATAGGGAGCCATTGCAGTGTTGACAGGACCGGAGTATTGTGGTCATACTTCCTGATTCTGGTTAGAACCATTCTTTACTAAGCGTAAAGGACATTCACGCAATAAAGCATTACAATAATCTAACCTTGAGGTCATGAATGCATGGATTAACATTTCTGCATTTGACTTTGAGAGTATAGGTCCTAGTTAAGATATGTTTTTGAGATGGAAAATGCAGTTTTACAAATGCTAGAAACATGGCTTTCTAAGGAAAGGTTTGTATCTATTAGCACACCCAGGTTCCTAACTGATTACGAAGAGCAGCTTTCAAATGTTAGCCAGTGTTCTAGGTTCTTACATGCTGAGTTTTTAGTTCCTATTATAAACACTTTGGCACTAACACATACTGTGTCTGAGATTACTATCTTAAACACAAAAGTTGTAATGTTTTATATTCAATACAATCCAATACTTGTTATAATTGCTACTTCCACATACCAAATATGTATATATAAATAGATGTTAAACGTCACTGACCTACATATTTCCAAATCTTTATAAAAAAATGTACAGCTTTATATAAAAAATAGAGATAATGCTTTCAAGGATGCTTTCCAGATGATCAACCATATTCGGGATCATTAATCTTCTCAAAAGTATTTGTACATGAAACCAAGGCTGTGAAGTATGTAAAGCCATTGTAGGCACTTTCAGATTTTTCATTTTCTAAAGAAATGCAGCCATGGTTACATAAACACAGCATTACAAACGAATAAATAGTTTCAAATTTCGATGAGGATCTAAGACATGTTGAGAATGCAATCAATGTTTCCTTGTTAAGACAGCAAAGCAGAAGAATGCAGATATCAGAGCCTTCCCCTGCATAAGAGAAGGTGGTACAGGTTGAACACCTGTTGTCATAGGGCTTACCCACACATAAAAACATATTGGGTGTGTGTTATCTCAGACAGTAAGTACAGGAAGGGAGTGGCTTGCTCTGTCAGCTGAATTATGAGAAATCACATACACTCGGAATGTCACTGCTGAAGTGAACACACGGAAGAATGAAAGCCTAGGTGAGTTTTGATTTAGACGTCATTTTTCCATAGAGCTACAGAAAAGTTATTTAATTAAACACTCTTCTATATAGATAAGTGGCAGTTTCTAACATACATTCTGAAGATTGTTAACAGTAGGTTCGATACTTTTCTTAGCAGTTTACATCATAGGTTTGTATATTACTACATTGAAGTACACTTGATAATCATGTTTAAAGGTACTTTTGGAATTGTTCACCAAATCATATCTAGACTTACATTTCATTTTAATAAGCGAACATTTACTTAGAACTTTAACAGCACATGTGAATACACCAAAGCAAGATTTCATACACCATGGTCATTTCACAGCCTTTACTAAGACATGATAAAAGTAACAAAAGGAATGTACTTAAATATATATTAAAGTCAACTTTAAGCTTTAATTAACATATTTACAAAAAATGCACTTTTGATAACATACCACAAACCTGTGAGAAAAAAGGGGAACATGAACTTAGTGCTTGTGTTTGGAAACTGGCTACATGTACAAACTCTGCATGTGGCAATTGTTGTACTGTGTTACACTTTATCTATTACATAACCTCTTTGGTTTAGGAAAGCAGTTTGTGAAATACTCAATTGGTTCGATTATAACAGTGTGGTGATTAGTTCACTGTTCTGTACAAGGTCCATAGATAGAATTCCAGCACAATAATAATAACTACATATAACCTGAAGAAATTAAAGTAACACTTAAGACCAGAAACACAAATTCTGTATGGGTAGCTATCACTTTAACCATGTGCAGTACATGATCTCAAAACATTTTAAAGCGCATTGCAAAATTATTAATTATTAAGACCTTTTTGACTTTCTTTTTTATTTTGTAAAACACAAAAGCAGATATTTTGAAGAATGTAGGTAACCAAACCAGACAGGGTCCCACTGACTTCCGTTGTTTACACTCTACAATTGTGTGTTGAAAGTTACACATAATGAGTTAGATAAATAAAACACATTACTGTTATTTTAAGTGCATAACACATGAAAATAATTGGTTGTCTCTTTTGCTCATTTCATGTAGGGTTTGAGCATTTCATCAACATTTGGAAAGGATGAGTTCACTAACTACCTGCAATCAAATGTCTTTCTCCATTTCCACTTGTTACAAGGAAAATCTGCCTTCAACCTTCCACAAAACACAATCATGACCTGTGGGGAAGGTTTTACAACATTCAGATGGCTCTGCACTATTATCGGATTGATTTTTTATATCGGAGACTTAATATCAGATCTCTTGTTAACGGGGCAATATTTCAGACTTGGACATTATGGTTGGGCTGTGCTTACTCTTGTGTTTATTTTGAGCGGATCTTTGTGTATACAAATATTTAGTTATGCGTGGTTTGAAGATGACAAGAAAAATAGTTTTTATGAGGAAGACGACAGGCCCCTGTCGACTGGACATCTCATTGGGCTACATGTCCTGCAGATTGGCATTTTCACAAGGTAACCTCTGAGTGAATGTGTTATTTGTGTCCTTGCTCAATTCAGATGTCAATTTGCATACTTATTCAAAGTTTACATGTATCGAATCAAACAAGTTTTTATAAATAATGTTGTTAATAAATCTTTCCATCTTTCTGTTCCTGTAAGGTATCATCATCTATTAAAAAGGAGTTTTAAAGCCCTCTGGTATCGCCAGACGCAAGAAGATGTGCAATTACGTCTTTTCGCCCTTGCTACAGATATGAGCATGCTCCGTTTGTTTGAGACATTTCTTGAAAGTGTTCCTCAACTTGTTCTGCAACTCTATATCATACTAGAACATAACCATCGCTCCGTTTTACAATGTGAGTCCTTTACAGATAAAACCATAAACTTCTTCCTTTTAAAATCAAAATGCTCATTATTCATGTTATCTCAAAACACATACTGGTTTAGTTTCTTATTCATATCTATGGTTAACATAATTTTTTTATGTTGTTAGTTTGATTATGTGGTATTTGTCATATGCTTTTGCGATTTAAAAAAATTTTCCATGGTATTTTCTATATTATTGAAGTTTATCAAAGACAGTTATCATTCAATAATCATTCATCTCTCTTTAAGACATCAGCATGGCTATGTCTTTCATCAACATTGCCTGGGCAACGGTGGATTATCGTCGTTGTTTCCGGCGTTCTCTACCAGATGTTAATGAGATGCCACCTGGAATCCCCACAGCTGTCTATCTTCTCTATAAGATATTCACCATTACCCCTCGAATCATCAGTCTCACCCTCTTCATCATGCTTTCCATCTTCAGCACGATAGCAATGACCTTCATCTGGCTGGTGGGAACCATCTGGGCCAATTTAGAGAAAACTGACTTTTGCACCTCACGGCGACTCGAACACCTCTATCGAGCCACTGTTGGCATCATCTTGCTTTTTACATTCTTTAACATAAAAGGAGAAAACACTAAAGTTCACATGACAGTGTATTATATCATCACTTTTAGTGAAAACATTGCTGCACCCATCATGTTCTTTCTGTTCAAACCGGAATCTGAGGGAACGGATTACTTTTTGCCAATATTATTTTTTATATTATTTTCGAATTCAATGGGACTAGGTTTTTTGGGACTTTACTACTGTCTCCTGCATCCTCGTGGGGTCAGCAGAGTGGCGGATGAGATTGATGGACTGCACCATGACCCTCGGAATATGCAGCAAGCCCAGAAACCAACACGTTTTGACCGCTTTTTACAAATGTAATTTTTCACTGTGGACTAATGGATACCGAGACTTTTAAAAATTGTGCAATAGACAGATATTTATGTAAGTGCTGAAACTTATGAACTTATGAACTTGTGCAGGGATCAAGGGATAGTTCACCCAAAAATAACAATTCTGTCACATGTTCCTCAATCTTAAATTGTTCCAAATCTGTATCAATTTCTTTATTCGGTTGAACTACAAAGTTTTGACTCTCATAGAAGAAAACTATTTACCATGGTAGTCAATGATGCCCCAGAAATCTCAGCTGCTGACATTCCTCTAAATATCTTTCTTTGTGTTCAATACAACAAATAAATGTAAATAGGTTTGCAACAACACAAGTCTAATAAGCTGCTGCTGTGACTTTAGTTTATGTCATCTTCTCCTAACTTCTTGTTAGCTTCTTATGTAACACTCCCATTATCACGATGACGACACAAGATGGCACTGTTGCCCCAAAATAAAATGACCAAATCTTTCTCAAGTTAGATTTGCAATACACGACTGTTACACAGCATCACATTGGTTCTATGCTATGCCCTTGATCATTGCAACTGTATATTTATTTTGTTGTAACACATACATTGATGGAATTAATACAATTCTAGAAAAATAACTACAAACTACTTTGTAAAAAAAGGCATCTTTTATTTACTGCACATCAAACCCATCAAATGTGAGACTGGTATATCATATACTGACATATACTGCCTGTTTCAGAGCTTATTTAACGATTATAAACCAGTCAAATTGTGTTTGGACTGCCATTAGAATAGTGCGCGATTAAAAGCGATATTTTTCATCTGACTGCATTGCCACTTTAAATTATATACATACATATAAAACAAAGGCCTCAAATATTTCCATTTCTCATAGCCAACTTTTGAACATATTCTTCCTTCTTTCATATAATGTCTACAAAACGCTACAAATCCATGTAAACCGTTTCATGAAATGTTTTAACCTCAACACATACATTTGGTTAATATTCAATTTATCCCGTTAAATTGGTCTGTTGACTCATTCTGAACACGTTAAACAATTAAGCAATAATGTACAAGAGACCGTGCTGTATTGTAAATAAATCACGGCTGAAGTGTGTTGTTGGGCACGATGCGAAGCTGTATTACCGATACAGCTCGGTCTCAAGTACCTTATTTCTTTTGTAAAACAGTTACCGGACAGTAAAAAATATGTTCATTTATATCCATTAAGTTTTTAGTTGTTATTAAATAAAATCTTCATCTGCCTTACGCTGTAAAAAGTATTGCCTAACTGTCACAGCTTTATGTTGCTTAGGGTGGTTAAGGGGGCTCAATGATACACAGAACAGCATAGTGAAGTGGGCATAAGCCCTCTTTGCAGCACCCACCCTTAGCAACTTCAACATACAGCTGTGACAGTTAGGCACTACGTTTTACTTAAATTAATTTTATATTTGACTTTTATAGTGCTTTGAAAAGAAGGGCTCTTCATTTGCATCTTTTGGCTCTGGAACCTGTAACAGATAAGTGATTTATACTAAGCCATGCTTGTTCTTTTTTACCTTTTAACCTTTTTATAACAAATATCACGCCTCTCATAACTAATGCACTGGCCTGTAAGGAGGTTATGATTTCCCAACTTAGAATGTGTTTAAAAGTCAAAATGTTGTGTAACTGCTGCAAAAGGATCAGTTATTTTATTTGCATGCGTGCTACAAATGTTGTTCAAGAATCTTAGTTTGTTCAGACCACTTCAGAACATGCAAGCATGACCATGAAAGAAATTCCTGTTTTAGTTTTAATACTACAAAAATTAGATTTATAAATAAATAAATAAAATATAAATGAAACCTAATGTGAATTCTCTACATTTTGGGTAAGTGGTCTACAGCATAATATTTACATTGTGAAGATGGATGTCATGGCACACACTGTAGTGACGTGAAGTGACGTTCAGCCAAGTATGTTGTCCCATACTAGGAAATTGTGATCTGCATTTAACCCATCCCAGTGAGCAAACACACACTGTGAACACACACACACCCAGAGAATGCTGAGGCACCTGGGGAGCAGTTAGGGGGAACCGTCCCTTGCTCAACGGACTCATCTCAGTCCTAGTATCCCCGCTGATAACGAGTCTGGAACCAGCGACCTTGGGGTCACGAGTCAAACCCTCGAACCACCAGGCCACAACTGAGCAAATATTTTATTTATTTATATTATTTGGAAACTTTAAAAAGTACCAAAATTCTCAAAAAATTTTGAGATTGCTAGTTGTTGTGTGTGTCATCAGAGTACTGAGGACTGGTATACATACAATGTAAAAATCTGAGTTTAATACATTAACAGATGAAATATTAGTCCAACTTATACATTTCAAAATTATCTTCAAGTTTACTTTTTACATTCCGAGTTTCTGATAGTTTAGAGTATGTACACAGCTGTCAATATACTAAATTAAGACAACACAATAAAAGTAATTAATTTACCCATAAAATAAAACCAATTTATTATTTTTATAGTAAGTGAAGGATTTTCTAAGAAGATTTATGTATACGTGTTCCATTCACAAACACATCAGGTTTTGTTATTGTCTGATGTGAGTCAATCAAGACAGCACAACCGCTGATTGTCTCCAGGATTCACTCAGGTTTATTTTTGCTTTTCACATTGCAATTTCCTGTAAAAGCCATTCAGAAATGGGGCATACCAGCATACACTCGCCACAATTTGTACAAGCGCAATAAAGCCGCGCGGGTGGCTGTTTTTCATTACAGCTTCAAAGTCCATATAAAGCATGATTAATGTACTCTTGAGATGCAGCGTGTCTTTAATTATTATGATTTGACTCGTGGCAGAGAGCGTAGGTACATTAGAGGCAAAAGTAATCTGTAAATGTCTACAGATAAAGTCTACATTCTGACACTCCGGGGGTTTGTGTCATGGCTGGAGAATTCTCTGAAACGGGAAGGCAGGAGCAATCGTTGTGGTACACAAGGGCACGGCGGGGTCCTTTAATCACGGCAAACGCAGTAACAAATTAAGCCTGGCAGTGACAGATTGGCAAAAGAGGAAAGTTTAATTCATTCCATTGGGTTTCTTCCTGATCACAGAGGTTTCTCCTAAAGGTAAATCCAGATGCAAACAAATGCAATGTTTGAGAGGGTCTGAGATATAGACTTTAACGTAGATCCAAAAAATGAGTAAGAATGGCAGCTGGGATTCTTTAAGTGGCATTTCTATAAGGCGGGCCCGCAGTTGGCATACGTTCAGAAGGGCAATCGTAAGGCAATCTGTTTGTAGCAAAGCTATGGTGAGGTCAGTCATTACCAGAGACCTGACACTGCCTGTTTTCACATGCCAAGGCAAAGGGCCCAACACTCAATATGGAGCACATCACTCCTGCGCTGAGGTAGGCTGTCACAAACCACACATAGACACACCTGGAACTCATTCATGGATGTTAAAGATCATCTACATATAGGAGCAAGAACACACACACAGGCACAGTTGCACATGTATGTGCATGTGCGAACTATTACATGTTCTTCTATGTTCATGTAATTCATTACAATATGAGAACTATGATGGAATATATATACTAGACACTGTGCTGTCAATCAAGTTTGGATTGATTTAGATAATTATTTTTTATTTAAATGTCTGACATGACAGTCTTTGATGTATGCCAGCGTGTGTTCCTAATCGTAGACTAAATGAGAACAAATGTCTGCCCTTGGCTGTGTAAATGTCAAATCAAAAATAAAAATGTACATTCCGCTATTGAAGTTTATTTGTTCGTGGTAATTAACAATGTTTCATTTAAAGAGTGTTTACATTAGAACAAGCACATTAATTTATGATCACCTTGTATGTTTGCTTCGTGGGCCAAATAAAACGGTGAATGTGTTATTTCAGGTTAATTCTGTTGACAGAATGTGGTTTTTATAAGCGGAACAATGACGTTCCAAGGAATTGTTGAGCTTGTAAAATGAATTTGCTTTTCAACTTACTATTTAAAGGCAGTATAAAGTGGATCAGATTGGATGAGGAATTATGGGAAAGCTGTTCACACAAGTTATTTTTATTATCCAATTCTTGAAACGTCAAATACTCTGACTTTGACTATACTTCCAGCATTTTACCAAAACACACTGTGGTTGTACCATCGTAAAGTTGTGTAACACAGTTATACTAATGTTATTGCTTTCATAATAAGAGTTCATTTCCAAAAGAGATGAAAAGCATGATTTTTAACAATATAAATCAAATTGCAATTAGTTTATTTTGATTGAGAAAATTTTTTAATTTACACAATAAAACAAAAGTTTTTTATTTTATTTTGGAGAAAAACCTATTTAATAAAAAAAACTTGAATGATTATAAATCATAAATAAAAAGTCATAGTATGGCCATGGAACGAAACATAGCGTTATATCACTACAATACATCATAATATATAACCATAAGCCATATTACATTGACATTTTATCCAAAGCGAACTCACAAATTATTATGCAGTGGCAATTTATCCCAGCAGAGCAAATGCTGGTAAGGTGCCTTGCTCAAGGGCACTTAAGTCTTTGTCTGCTGGCACACGGATTATTACTAAAAGGGGCTGAGAAATTGAGAAATCAATTTTAACTGGAGCTTTCAATATATAAGAGGTCCTCATATTCACACTAACATCAGTGTCAGCCTGATTTTAATATTTAAAAAAAACAGTTTGCCACACTTCAGAAGGTTCAATGTGTAACAATTTGGAGGAACTATTGACAGAAATGCAATGAATGTCATCAGAGGTATATAAAGGCCTTACACAAAGAATCATAATGTTTACCTTAGAATATAAATTTCTATTCATACACCAAAACTTTGATATGGAATTAACCGACAATTTTCTATATTAGCCCTAAATAGACCAACGGCTCTACAGAGCGTTTTGTAAACATGTCATTTACTTAAGCAAAGAAACAAAAACGTGACTTCATATTTCTCAAGTGTCAGGCACTTTAGTTTTTCGAAATAGATGGTAAATGAGTAGTAAATGAAGGACTGCGCCGTGTATTGCAATTCCTAAGTAAACCACTAGTTGACGCTAGATTTAACAAACCTTAACCTTTAATCTTAAAAACATAACTGTTTAGCATAATATATAACAGATGTAAAAACAAAATGCAGTGCGGTGACGTCATCATTGTAACATTCATTTCATGTAATCAACCTGTGTGTGGTATAAATGTTCTTTAGTCTTAAGAAACCTGACGTCTTTAGAATCTGTATGTTATCACTGACAGTAATCACAGTCAGAGTCATAGAAGTGATTCATACACACAGGGTGGATTGTACATTCTCTGCCATATGCCCATATGTTTTGTCTCATAAATCACTTCCAATCTACCAGTTCTTCTACTTTTAAAAAACACAGAGCCATATATTTAAAAATTATGAGTTTTAAAAATATGTTGATAAAAATACTCAATAGTTTTTATTTGATATCACAAATTTAACAGTTGATATTTTCAACTATAATGTCTATAAACAACATTGGCTTCAACCAGGCTTCTACGTACCTCAATTACTACGAGTGACCTTAAAAGAGGAGGGAATGAGCCACAGCAAAGCCAGTTTGTGAAATCCTAATTTAGGCAATGTTGGTTTAGTGTTTCAAGAGTGATGCCAGTCTGAGTGGCACACGACAGGGCCCTGCGTCTCTTGGCTCTTATCCAGTCACCCCGAGCACAGATAGAAAACAGAAGCTGTGTTTTTGTTGGGTAAGATCGTGCGCAGCACAGGCAAGATGGATGATATGACCCCGTCTGTTTATTTGCCTGGGACTCCGGGCAGACGGCAGTTTCCTTATGCATGCGGACCTTGGGGCTTCAACGGCCATAAGAACAACATCTAAACAGGAATGGAAATTATGAATGAGGTATGAAGTGGCAAGAGAAAGTGCACAGGAGGATGTGCTTTTATAGAAAAGGAAGCCAAGGTTTTGATTAACCCGGCTACATCCGGCCTTTTTGTATACTTCTTACATCCCAACCCTGCTTCCAAAAACACAGTGGATGCTGAAGCCATCAATTGCAACTTTTAGCTTTTTGAGTTGTGGTGCTGAGATTAATTTAAGGATGGCAGGGGCCATGAATGGTTTGTAGTGTTGCATTTTGGGATGTAATGAAAGTAAATGGATGTAGAATAAATAAATATATGCAAACATGCAGACGCTTAAAAAATGGGTTGTTGAAATGACTTAATTTTATCGCATACATTGGTTCCACATAATGAAATCATTTTTGTATCATAATTTCTCTTGAAATTTGAAGGAAAGATCTGTTCAAACAACTTAATTGAATTATGTGGAACTGATGTGCGTGATCAAAATTAAGTAATTCCATCAACCAATTTTTTCTGTGTATATAACACATAAATGACTGTTTATTGTCAAAGATTAGTCTTGCATTGTGTATCCTGGTCATTTGTTTGAAGCACTTCTTTGTTTCATTGTCTTCTCAATCCTTTGCTAATAGATAACTATTGCTGTCTCGCACCTACTGACTTGCATTGGTAGTGGATGGGTGCCAGTGATTTTAGCTTACCAACTTTCTTCAAAATATATCCTTTTGACATTCAGGAAGATTTTGAGTGAAGACATTTTAAAACAAGGATGACCTTGCGGAGTGACAGCGAATGGAAATAACTTTGAGATAAATGCTGACAGCGGAGGAGCTATAAAACTTTGAAAAAAGACGAACAACATTTGGATGATATCACGCGCATATGCATCTGATTTAGAATCTGATGTTTTCTTTTATTTTTACAAGACTGTTGTGTATCTGCCTTGTATCCAGATCAAGTCATACTGTGGCCTTCCTCACCCCTCGTCTTCTTCTGTGTCCAAACTCAAAATTCTTCAAAAGACAAAGTGTGGACTCCTCTTTGATGCTGGGTGTAGGGAAATTTGTTCTACATTAAGCCGGTGATAATCTGATTATGGACTGTGATCCATTAAGTCTACTGTTAAAATGCACCATGCACTAGTTTTGAACTTGATATAGGCGCGAAACACGAGAGGCACTGTGAAACATTAAAGGCTCTTTGATGTCATATTTAACCCATCTGCACTGGAGGGGAGAGCCGCATAAAATGCGCTTAGGCCGCCGATGTGAGTAATGGGATGTGTGATTCTCTCTCGTACCGAGCGGCCCACATGCATGAAACTGACCGTTAGCTCGCAGCACTTTACCGGAGCGATAAAAGCGAAACCTTCTTGTCTCGCCGGGGGGTGAAATCCCCTAAAATGCGCCTTCTTGCACAGGAAAAGAATCGAGGAGGAGGAGCAGAGGGCGCTGTCGTCTCCTGTCTTCTGAGTCAGGTAATGAGTGAAGGGTTGGCGTTGATGTTTTCATTCTTAAAGTCTGACTACAGCGGTGTTAGTAAGCCCGTCATTATGACTTTTATTAAATATTTTTTTTTATTAAATATATATTTTTATATTGTTTTTTTGAGTTTGCGTGAATCCGACCTTGCTTTAACAGTGTTGTATACTATCAGAAAAAAATTGTTATGTGCATTTTTGTCAATGGGGCACCTATTAAAATGCATATTAGTTTGCAAAAGTTAAAAATGAATGAAGTATATAGAAACATTAACATCTAATATATACATATATTTATCTAAAGGTATACGGACCTTTTTAAATGGGTAAATTTTTTTAAATATATTTTTTCCTGACACTATAGCTTTTGGGGATAAATATAAAATATTTATTTTAATTTATAAAACAGTTAGTTCCATTCCTCAATTCTGATTGGTCAGCTGCTGTGTCTTCTTAGCAACCACCGCTAGCAATGTAACAAACAGCTGAGAGAGTTAGGCACTACTTTTTACAGCGGAAATCAGCAAATGAGTCAATTTATGGAAAACTTAAACAAATATATATTTTCATTTTCAACATTTTAATTTTGTGGTTACCGTTCTATAAAATAAAGGCTGTATCCTGAAGAAATCGCGGCAGAAGGGGGTTGTTAGTTTGTTAGGATGCTTTAGTATCTTTTAAATGTAAAGCATTAAAGCATTTTAACACGTTTGTGTATCTTTGCCACAATTCTAAAAGCTAAATCTAAGAATTTCTGCATAAAAATACAGTAGTTATTTCATTTTCTGCAGCAAATTCTGTACTTGACCAACACATTTTTAACCTCAGAACCCAAACTGTATTCTGGACCGGTTGTGACTGTGTGTGGTCTCGGTGGGACCTCGGCAAGGCATTGCTATTCAGGAATGTAATATAACAAAAGGGCCCTCAAATCTTCCAAAACAGTCCACAGAGGGTTCAGATCATGGCTGGACTTAAAGTATTTCCCCTGATTTTGACAGGAAATGTTGTGGCATTGTGGCGTGGGCACACAGTGAGATGGAACACAACCATGACATCACTCCAACCCCCAAGAATACTAACAGCTCTCTTTTAGGCTACATTCTGCACCAGGCGTTGTGAAAAATGTTTTCTCTCCCCCGCAGCAGGCAGTTGGGCTCTGACCGCTGGACAACGGCAGCCAAGCAAAATAAAACATGGGAGAATGACGATCGGAGCACCTTGGTTAAATGGGTTTGCTCATGTGCTGCACTTGCCAAAAGTACCTGGGCTATAATTTGAGAGGGGGAAAGGCTTTCATTAATAGTGCTGAACAAAGCCACAGAAACGGAAAGTAATGAACAAAACTGCTTATGGTGCTTTTTAGGTGAATATATTGTGGTAGTCTGTAAGTGTAGCGGTTGTCCCTCTATGTTGTGTTGTTTTTATAAAGAATTTCTCTACACAAAGCTGGTGTTTGGCACGAGTGATTTAATTTGGCAATGCCTCTCTCTCTCATCTGAATCATGATACATACGACATGTCGCATGGAGGTTCGGTTATAAGTGATGCTGACTCTGCAATGCCTCTTCCCTCACATGTCATCACCGGAAAGAAGACGAGCGTCATGTTGCCCTTTTCTCAGTTAGGCGTCATATTGTAAATATCAGCTTCGCTACGAGCACAATTCAAAATAAAAGCATCATAATAAAAACAAATTAACATAAGTTATTCAAATGAATCATCTGCTGTAACATCATTATCCTGTTACATCAGCATTGATGTTCGGCCTCAACTGCATTGGGAATGAAAGATCACTGATCTCATCCAAAACGGCGTCTGAAGAACTTCATTTTTTCATGGTTTAACACATGCATTAAGTTGTACTGCACAGTGTGGGAGAGATTGATATTCACAGCACTCACTAGTATCCAACTTGTTGTTTCTAAGGCAAATCAGCTTGTCGTGTGATACCCACAGCACAACTGAGCAATGACTGATGGTTATGATTTATCATTTATGGACCCGCTGAAGGAACACCATTATTAATACCACCCCTGGGTTCATTCTGAGCTTGATGAAGACCTAGCTGCCCGATATAAGAGACCAAGACCTCAGGGTCTGTGCAGTAACTGGACCCTTTCCTGCCTGTTGGGTCATTACTGACAGTCTCACAGAACCTGTATACTACACTGCACCCCTGTGGGCCAAGTGGTTATTTATGTGGCTTACAGGACCCTGTCACATTACTTAAGCCCTGGGAGTAGATTGAGGCCAAAGGTACATTTTTGCTTTTTATGTACCGATCCAGGACCAGCGTTTCTTAATTATCTCAAGTGAAATAGGAAAAATAAAAGCCACAGTTCAGAAATCAAGCTTGGATTTTAAAGGAAACATATTTGAAGAAGCTTGTGATGCAATGAACCAAATGTTATCAATATTAATGGATTACAATGACCTCTGAGGGAATAAAAGAAAATAAGGAGGAAATTCTATGTAAAGAATATTTCGTTCTATTTGTAGGTGTCCATTAAATCAAAACAGTAGTTTTCAAAATGCAAAATTAATGTGATTTTGACGTTCTGAGACTGATCTTAATGTATCTGATGCCATAAATTATGTCTAGTAAAGACAATAGCTGATATCTGGTATTTCCCACCCTTATCCAGAAGATGTCAGTGAATCAGCACGGAACTAATCGCAAACCTAGAAGCAACAAGAGGATTTATTTTTAAAAGAAAGACTTCATTATCATTATAGAATCTTTTTAGTTATTAGGATAATACGGTCGGGTGACGTCATATATTTCTTTGTGACCTCTTAAAATTAATAAGGAATGAATGAGAGTTTCACAAGCAAAAACGAAGCACTATAAATAATTCGTTTTAAAACAGCGGATATATATTAGAATATTGGTTCGAAATATTGTACAAATGAAACAATAATTGTGTTTGTTTAATATATGGGTTTTGTATTAATACATTTATATAAATAAATTTACATTGGGTTTACAAAAACGGCACACGAAAATATATCCATATTTCGAGTCTTTTCAAATTCTCATTTTATATTATAAAAAATATAATTATACCGTGGTTTAATTATGTTTAAGAATACATGATATTGCCGTTTTAACTTGGCCTTTAAGTTTGTATTAAAACAGTAGAAAAGATAAATGCATCTTGCATTTTAACGTTTAACATGATAAAAAAAAAATAATAAGAATAATAATAATAAGAAGAAGAAGAATCGTAATAATAATAATAATAATAATAATAATAATAATAGTAGTAATAATAATAATAATAACAAGAAGAAGAAGAAGAAGAAAAAGAAAATAAGAAAAATAATCAGGTTACAATTGAATTAGTCTTATTTAAAATGCTATAAATATTAAGCTAAACATTTATAATGTAAATTAATAGATTTCCCAGCAATCACATTGTTTATTTAGACCTGTGTGAATTTTTTTTCCCAATAGTATCGCATCACAGTAAATCATTTGCGTTAAACCTTATTACATTTTTCAATGTGTAGAATCTACAGCTCTCACGCATTCAGTAAAGGAATTATAAATGGGAGAAACCCAATCTGTAACATACAAAATCGAACATAAAATCAAAGGCAAACTTAACAAACGTGAAAAAACGGCATTGACAGGTGGAGTGTATAGCTTTAAATGAACAAATGTACATATTTGTTTATGTCCTTTACGTTGGAATTTAAATGTTTATTTTCAGATGTTTTGGTAGAATTCGCTGTGACGTCGCCACTGGACGTTCTATGTCGAACACATGTCGCCTAATAAACGTCGCATCGTCGTCGTGTTTCCTTTTTCCTGTCGGGACAGAAATATAGGGCTTATATGACAGGGAAGTGGTTCATTGTGGTTTAGAGGCCGCGCGCGCGGCTCTTCATGTCACCACCACAGTCAGCGCGACGCGTGTGGCTCAATAATCAGAGTAGCTTTATGACTAAATGTACAGCAAGTACAGTTAACATATCAGATGTCTACGAACATCAATTAGGCTTAATTAAGTATTCCTTCTATTTGCAACACAATAAAATAAAGCATATAAAAATAGTTATTAAGTGTACATTAAATATAAATAAACATAAATATATTCCCACACACACGCACAAACAAATATATTCCATGAACTTGCAATTTCTAATAAAACTTTGATTTTATAAGGGAATACAATTGTGCAACCAGAGAGGCATGTTTGAATTTGTGTGCACCATTAACCTAAATAAAATAAGCACATTTGACCTATTCTCTATGAAATATTAAATCTTATAAATGTGTCAAATGTACACCAGCATTAAAGGTCGAATCTAATTCTTGTTTTAATTGAGCAGCACAAGGAGCTCTCCTCTGCCGCTGGGCCCGGAAGAGACGCACTAATGCTCATATTTAATGATTTTCACACCAGTCCTGAAGCATGACAGGCAGTCTAAAAATCACCTCACTTCCACAAGAAACCAAATCAATCAGAAAGGATATTAAAGGCTGTGCGACTCGGTCCTTGTGTTTGTATAAGCTTGATTTTCACAACTGAAAAGTGATAACCATCTGTTCAAGCAGGCAGGAGGGATATCAAGTGTGAACAGGAAACTGACAGCTATTAAAACCTGGTTCGTGACTAGACCAGTTACTCTCTTGATAAAAAAAGAAGAACTAAGCGCAAACTTGACAATGGCAAAATCCTGATTGACAGGTGTCTGTTTTAGCTAACTTAAGATGTGGATCCCTTCGGGTACACTGATTTGTAGCCCTAAAAAAAATTCCCCATCACCCTCAAATTGTAAGATTGACCTTGCGATGACACATGACCCCATCAGCAACTCCCTCTAATCCACCTCTGTCCTTCGTACAATGCTAACTCCTATTTTCATCACGCGCAAAGCTCGAAATTACAGGAAAGGGCTGAAGCTTCCCACGTCTAGCCTAAGTTCAATTACATGAACATAGATTTTTTTCCCATGCAGGCACACTGTTTACATAAATCATGAATGGTGATTTGAACTACCTTGATTATGATTCGATTTTAGTTTATGTGAATTTTGATGATGACAATGTGCGGGGAATTTAAATATTTTACAAGAAGCAGTAACAAGGCCGTATTCATAACATCTGTGTAACATTTGGTCGCTTGTAGAAACATACCCAGATGCTGCTATAATTACTCTCCCACACTTGTACTTTCTTTAAGTGGAGTCACCAAAAACTCTGTCATAATATTGACTGAACATAGATTTAAGTGTTATGTTTCTTTCGATTCTCATCTTATGTCACCAAGATGACATCACCGGTGTTCTGAATTTGCTTGCTGAGCAAAATAAATGCCATGTTGGTAAAATCTTACACCTTGAGTCACGTAAACGAAGGGTAAGGAAAATACAAACACACCCATTTTAAAAACAGAAGGCCATTTCATAATGACCATCTTTAAACAAAACTAGCTTTACAAAGAGGCCTCATTGGAACAAAGATTAACATACGGCTTGGTTTGCAAGTCCTCACCAGAACCAGAACTTTCTCATCCGCGTGACACTCAGTGATCCCAGACGAAAGCTACCGAAGTGGAAAATACAGGAGAGGACCTGACAAGATAAAGATATCAGGAAGGGACAAGGGCAAAGTAACATATTGATGGAGCAGGCCTCAGTCGGCTGACACCAGATACCTGCTATTTAAAAACAGTGGTTTCGTTTGCTCATGGATTTGCTGCCGTCTCGTTCATTCTCACTTTCTTTCTCTCTCTGTCTATGTCTGGAGCGCCATCCCCCTTGCCGTGTAAAGCAGGGACCCCTTTTTACAGTGTGTCAAACAGACAAATACGGTCACCCATTTAACTACTTTTGTGGTCTCCTTTAGGTTTCTTTCACAGCTTTGGGAATACGCTCTCGAGCTGATGGAATTTCAGGCTGCACCAGATTATAAAGGCACAATAGAATATTTGTTTGTCCAATTCACAAATGCACAAAGATTCAGTGGAGCATGAGTCACATAGTTCCCCAGATAACTCCCATTGGCAGTGTGCCACCTTTTTTGTGGCAACCACTGGAAGGATTTGTTTCTATTGCAAGTGAGGCCTGCTGGACAGTTGAGGACGAACGTGTAGCTCAGCTGTATTTTTTACAACACACAATCATCGGTATGTATTCCATAAAACAACTATGGAATCTTTCTCATCTGTTACTTAATTTCCAGTCTCCCCCCCAAGTGTCTGCAACTGGCTCCCCTGTCAGGCCAGCCAGGCCCTGATGGATGTTGGGGTCAGTGGTTCAGCTGTGGGGTTCAAGCCTGCAGGCTTGCAGCCTCTCCCTCTCCGCTGCCAGATCAAAACAAGAGGCAGTAACCTAAGCGCAGCACTCAGCTGAGAAAACTCATAACTCTCCCCCCGCCCCAAAAACTCCAGCCCTCACATCACCCAACACCCGGCATTAACACTTTCATTCCTCACCCCACCCTCAAATAGCAATGAGTGAGACCCACATAAATCTAAGGGTAAGAACCCACAACGGGACGGCACTTCAACCTTTTGCGGAAACTCCCATTAATAGGGTCATCACTGTCTACCATTGGTTAGTAATGGCTCTTGTGATGTTTATTGACTGTTTCTTTTGGCTAAACGCTGATTGTTTCTTGACCAGAAAGGGGTTATGACAGTCACATAGGTATTTGGCATTTGGGGAAAAGTTAGACTAACACAGGTGAATTACCAGAAGTTGGTAATCCTTGCACAAAAGCAAAAAGAATGAGAAAATGTGCTTTTGAGCTCAGGTAGAAAAGGTTTGTTTAGACAGACCAATATTTTTGTACATTTTAATGTATGTATAGGATTGAATACAGTGTGCTCCAAGCAGATGTAGTCCCGCTTCACGACTACGCGTGAGATGTAGTGGCGTGTGGAAAAATAACTTATTCCCTAAGAATCACAAGGGACGTTTGACACCTTGTAGAACTTTCAAGCACCACAATTATGGGTATTACTGTCACCCCTAACCAGATCCAGAGAGAAGGTGGAAATGGCAGCAATCAGACCCAATTTTACTCAAAGCAACAGCCAAGGGCTGGACACATCCCAGAGATGCTCTTCTGCATGAGAACAGAAAACACACACTATATCTCACCTCTGACAGATGGAGACAAGGCAGACAGGCCCACAGAAATGTTGCCAAAATTGTGCCCGGATTGCCTAACAATTAAGATATCAAGAGAGATCACTGTAGCTTACTGACAGCTGTTTCAATTGTTTGCACCTGTTTCTCTTGTATTACACATGTGTCTGGAGTGGATTACGTTGACTTGTACAGGCCACATTTCACCTTTCCACACAAGATTTACCCCCGAACCATCTTCTCTAACATTGCCCGGGGATGGGAATGTACACAGAGAATGTGCGACAGCTAACTGTGGCATTAGTCTGTTCTCTGCCCTGACAATTGTTGGAAGTGTGACCATGTTTACATTTGCTTGTGTCCTTTAAATAGATGTTCTGTTTTGACTCCTGTTGTAATATTTGAGAAACGATTTGTAGGTATTGCATGCATCCAGATTGCATGACCATCGGTCAGAGAAACCGGTTCACACAATATTCAACATCTCTCTTTTTCTCTCTTCGCTGGGAAATGACACATGAATTCCATTTCTGGTCTCTAAATGGAGAGATTGATCTCTATATGTAAAGAGAAAAGGGGTCTCAGGGGTCTTTTTTTACATTCGTGATTGACTTTTCAGCACACTTGCAGAGGATCTTGATAAGCCTGTGAAAGCTGAACTCTCAGACAGGGCCGGAATGATAAAGAGACTCATTGTTTCACCTGCTGCCGGTGCCCAATCCCACTGGAAGCCGGTCTAGTTCCTGGATAGATGTGGAAGAAACAAAGTAGAGCTAATAGACCAATCCAAAGCCCAGCACAACAAACCTGTTATTCACTCTTGCTGAGAGAAACACACGGTTCCAAGGACACTCAGC
This sequence comes from Triplophysa yarkandensis, assembly GCA_033220385.1. Lineage (NCBI taxonomy): Eukaryota > Metazoa > Chordata > Actinopteri > Cypriniformes > Nemacheilidae > Triplophysa > Triplophysa yarkandensis. The sequence goes on along the minus strand of CM065676.1, from coordinate 9,349,695 downwards.
CAGGTTTGACGATCACTGAGTCACAAAGCTCAAACAACTATTTTTTATTATTCACCTATCACTTGCTCCTCCAGCATTCCTTTATTGACAAATACAAAACAGGAATAATTCATATATGCCCATTTCCCTTTAAGGCCTCACATCCCAATCGAAGAAAAGATGAAGAATTATGAGAAGCCAAGCCATCCCGTGTGATGGCGTATGTGAGCGTGCGTATTGTTCTGGACAGGTGCCGAGCATCTTTGCCTTTTGTTCTCAACCCTCTGTTTAGAGGGAATAGCAACTCCAGCTGGCCGGAGGACATGATTACCTGGCTGTTTGTGACTGACCTTAGATTAGACTTCATTTCTTTTTCTCACTTGCTCTCCCATGACAGCTGTAGGCTCTTGGGACAAGGGTAAACGGTCCCTGGTTGCCTCCTGTCGGTCTGTGTACAGGAAAGAAGGAGGGGGTGTTGAGACATAGAGACAGGAGGGAGTGAGAGACCTGCCTTGATAGAGAGCCAAGAGTCAGAATAGCGGTTTCCTGAGACCAATAGCTTCCTGTGGGCACACCATACCTTAAAACTCCATGCCATGTTAGAAAAAACAAAAGGAGAAAGTGAACTTAATGTTTGCATCATGAGGGTTGGTGGGAAGTAAGGTACTTGTCCTTACGAACTGGTTCAATATTTTATCTAATATTTTATTATTTTTTATTCTTCGATTTAGTAAAGATATCTCCTTTACAAAAATATTATAAAATAAACATTGTATTGTTTTGTGATTTATATTGCGTATGAAATAGATTTTTGATTGTTTTGTACAAAGATTTTGAAACATAGCAAGCTACGGGCACAAGCACCTTAAACACACATGCTCATGGCTTCAATAACTTGAGGTGTTGTTAAAATTTATCTGACAGTTTAAGAGTGAGCAAAATAGAAGATTTAAAGCGAGATGTCAATGCCTGAATATACATCTAACTCACAACTCTAATACATCAGACAATGTTGTTCTGTTTAAAATCTGATATGTTTTTGTCGTTATACATAATTTATAAAAGTAACAATTTTTAATACTGATTTCAAACAAAGAAATTAATTTGAATTCAATGTATTCATGCATCGACTGTAATGTTTAAAGCCTTTCCATTGTACCATATGTTATTTCAGGATAGAGACTGCTGCTTAGAAATTAATGCTATTAATGGAGAGGAGGCCTCCTTAGAACCCTTCTGGATAATTGATCACATAATGACACGTGAAGTGGTTCAGGTTTTAGGTTTGGTTGGCGTCACCTGGCGATATCCAAATTGAGAGCTTTTTTGAACCGGCCGAACCCCTAGAATACTTAAATAATTGAGTTGGAAATGTCGCCAGCATTTCTAATCATGAATCATTTCTTAGGTTTACAATCCGTTTATAATTATCGCGTAACCTCAGGAGAGGCGCGTGTAAAATGCGTATTTTACACTCCCTCGGAGTGCTCTATAATCTGTTCACGTAACTTTCGACGTAAGCACTAATGGAAAGTCCAGCGAACCAAAATGGAGATGTCAAAACATTTGGGATAATAATTTTGGAAGTGGAGAAACAAACATTGAGTTCGAAACACTGGGTAGTAATTATGGTGAGTGCGTTTCGAAATAACCAATCCAGTAAATGAGAAAAGTAGTAAGCATTCTTACCCGGCATGGCTGTGTTTATAAGAGAGCAACTCGTGCATGTAAAGAGAGAGGAATGGAAGTTTTTGTGGAGTAAAGCCTTTTAACAACCCCTTCTTCCCTAAGCGAAAACAAAAACTTTCCACATGGCATCGCTCATCGCCAGGCAAGTTGACATCGTGACCTCCAACATTTAATTTATTGATCTTCATTTTATTTGAATGTGAAGAGCCTTTTGCTCCCTTAAATTAATCCAGGTTAATTTGGCCAGGCCTCTATCCCACCCAGTATGAATGGCCCCTCTGTTGGCCCGAGCTGTGGTTGGCCACCCAGTTTTATGAGAATCTGCAGTGAATTAGAAAATCTGTCAATGCGGGAGGAGCGGCTGGCCTCGGATATGCCGTGTCATTCCACCTGTAAAAGAAAATGCTCTTTGTCCATTATCTCTCAGGCTTACCTGACATGAGTTAACCCAGAGGTCAATAACATCTGTGGAGCGTTGCATGAATCGCTGCGCTGGAGAAAAAGTAGGTAAGAGAAAGCTTTACTATGGACTGCATGCATGGATTGCACCCATGCCCGCTAAACTCTGGTCTGCTGAATGCACAAGTGCCTCTGAGATATTTTTCTTCCTTTTGGATTGGAGACTTGTTTAAGTGCTATTACAATGTGTGACCACAATATATGTTATTTAACTCTCTCTTCTATACATTTTTGGAATATAAAAGTACTTGGCATGTTTTTCCAAACCAGACCATCAAATTCAAGTTACAGGGTCAATATTGGAATGCCAGTCAATGAAAGGAAGTAAGTGCATCATTCCCCTTTTGCTCTAGCAGCTGTCCAGTGCTGGTCAGATGGTCTTGGGACTGCTGTGATAATGAGCTGGTAATTGAAGCAATGGCACAGTGTTCCTATTCCTCTCTGCTTTCTTTTTTTACCGGCTATTATTGTCTTCAGGAGTTGGACTTACACACGTAAAAATGAAGGTTCCCAAATAAAGAATGGTTCATAAAGAACATTTAACATTTAAAGAATGTTAAGGTTCTTTGAGATGAAAAAAAGGTTTTCCAGATTATCAAAAGTAAGATGGTTTTGATTAAAGGGTTCTTTGTGGAACCAAACACAGTTCTCCTTTGGCAAATCGAGTTTCAAGATCTTTTATGTTTTAATTTCATGATAAGCGCCTCCTATTTGGTTGAAATAGGTCTGCATGTATTCAGAATCTTCACATGATTGTAGATTTTACTGAACTTTTTTTTTGTTGCTTACTTTGCCCCAAGGTAACAAGCACTGTTGTCGGTTAGGAGGCGTATATTTTTATCTTATGACTGAAAGGGAAAGTATTTGTTTGTGGTTAGCAATAATATTTTAAGCATTGGTACAAAAAGTAAAGACTGTTTTTGTATTAACAGAAGCACATGCATGAATGTTTTCAATCAAACATATAAGTAACTTAATCAAAAAAGAGTTTTATGATACAAGTATTTTGAACATCATTTGTAACATCATTGGTTTTGTCTTTGTCAGTGCCATTAAGAAAAAATACAAATGAAGGATTGGACAAAGAACACAGTGTGGGATTTCTGAGTTTTTTTACGTGCCTACATGGGCCAAGACTGATTTGCATTGCAATAGGTGGCCATGTAAATCCTCAGTCACGGACAACAGAACGACCCGCAGGTGCCTTGTTCAAGCATAGGAAAACTACCTGTTTTTTGCATTTGTATTCGTCATGGTGCGTGTGTAAGTTTGTTCTACACAGTGTTCGATTTAAACTTTCTCTTAGCTCTCATATCAAACCTGTCCGAATGCGTCTTTCCTTCATTCCTCCATTTCAACCACCATAGAAAAAGCGGCAGAGGTGAAAGGGATTTGCCTAATTTGAGTGGATATTTCACAACCATCCAAGCGTTTTTTAACAATCCCAATCACCCAAGACGGACAGCTTTGCATTCATTCGGCTGTACACAGAATGTTCGTAAACAAAGACTTTGTTGTAATTATGCAGCTCTCTGCATCCGTGCCAGAAAGCATGAAGTAAGCCAGCAAACAAAAGTAAAGACAAATGTCTTAAAAAGGCGCTGGAGGAAAGCATGCCGGTTTGGTTTAACCCAGACATGCACAATAAACACAAGGCTAATCAAGTAGCTATCAAATTTTTGGAAACAACCCCTACCCCTTTTCGCATTAAACTATGTTGTCGCTACATATCTGAACTGCCTCAACGGGTACGGACAGCAAGAGAAGGCATGCTTGCCAAGCTGGTCACCTGTTCTTCTCCCAAAATAGGACACAACTTGAGATTCAATTTTAGCAGTCTGAGGGATCGGGACAGTCTGTGTGTGTGTAAATGTGTTTGTAAGGTTGGGGAGTGCAGGCACATACAGTATTACTGAGGAACAGAGAAAAAGTCCTCGGCTGAGCAGGGAACATTTGGTTTCATGAGACCATCCGGAACTCGCAGACATGAGCATTGGTTACCACTTTATGAAATTATGGAGAGCATCAAGTAAAAATTGAAGAAATGCCTCCTTTTTTCAGGGAAACTAAATTATTGCTCATTAGGATTATCAATCATGATTTAAAGCAATAAAATACTTCTGAATAAGCAAAAACGGATGTCAGATGATCATTTTGCATTAATATAAAAGTACCATGTGGATGGTAAAGTAATTGTAATGATGTAAAATAAATATTTGTGTTTGTCCCTCTTAAAAAGGCAGAACTTTGAAACTTAAATCGGCCGGCTTAAAGCTCATAGTGGCACTGTAAAATACAAGATGACAGAAATGAGGATCACTGCATTCAAAATGCATACATTCTTCGACTTGTGAATCATAGCAGATGGCAGACTCTCTCACCATATGGAAAACATATCCCCTTCTTTCTTCACTCCTTATAGACCTAATCGGTTGTGAAGTCCTGGAGTAATGCAGTTCTCAATTAGGCCTACTCTCATTAAGGAATATTGCCATTACATGAATCAATTTCTCATGGTTGTTTCTTAGGCATCAGTGCTGTAAGGCTGCAGTGAGTGGATGAGCTAGGAGAGAAAGAGAGAGAGAGAGAGAGAGAGAGAGAGAGAGAGAGAGAGAGAGAGAGAGAGAGAGAGAGAGAGAGAGAGAGAGAGAGAGAGAGAGAGAGAGAAGGAGAGCAGTGTGTAATTCAAGTACAAACAGTGTAGGGAAAGATTAGAGAAGCACACTTGATTACAGAGACAGTCCACATTAAAAAACTCACATGCAGTGAAATAAAGGGCAAAATAAAATGAACATTAAGATGATCACTAATGTGATCTCTTCATTCTTTATATTTTGTATTTTTTTCTTATTAAGGATTATATACATAGACATGTATGTATGCTTTTCCAGTAGATCTATTAGTAGTTTATTTGTGTCTATTTGTGTCTATTGAAAATATTTATATAAAGTAGCTTATTCATATCAATTTCTATGAATTCGTAATCATCGGGTTATTTTCATATCTTTTGCTTTCACATCAATAGTGTTCAGTTTTTACTAATCACACTTTCTTTTCTGATTTAAATTTGTACCTGTATATATCATTGTATTTTAAGAAAATCCAAAAAAATGATTCTGTTTAAAGTCTGATGTACTCACTCTCTAGTTGTTCCAAACCTGTATTAATTTCTTTCTTCTGATGATTACAGAAATAGGTTGCGGAATGCCTGCAACCGAAAAGTTTTTAATGACCAAAGTAAGAAAATTTACCTAAATCACCCCAGAACTTTTTGTTTGCCTATATATTATTCTGTGTTTGACAAAACAAATTTTATAAAGTTCTATTCCGACTATGGTGGTCGATGGGGTCCAAGAACTGTTTGGAATTATTAAATATCTTTCTCTTTGTAAATTGCTTTCTAAAGCATTTCATACACACTGCAACTTCCAACGTTTCTTTGCTTCCTCTTTGACCCCACAGGGGTCTTTCTTCTACAGCAATACACTGACCTGGCTCCATATATAGGCCTGATGCCTGGAGCACCTGTGACATCGATAGCACAGAGGTTACACCTCACGTGGATGACACAGACACTCCACTGTTACCTTTACTTTGTTTTCCAATGCATCTCCACCTTTCACCTGGGGGCTCTTTCCCAGAGCAAGCCTCTCCACACCCTGCTTATACAATGCAACCCGTGGCCCCCGGACGCCCATAAAACCCCAGTCTTTGTTACTAGCCTTTATAAGCGGACGTACGGGTGACAGGCTGATCGATTGCGAACATTCAGGAGAGCTGACGATTAAGCGCAAAAGCGCATGGCCCGGAGGATATCTAGATGATAAAAGATGCCGAGTGAGGGCATTGTGTGGCAGTGCATTTGCGTGACAATGCACACAAAGCAGACTACGTTTACGAGTGCTCAAGTGTTGGATAATTACGAACAGATCATCCATTTTGATTGTATTAGTAAATGTTGCACTGGCGCTATAGTTACATGCAACAGCTTTATGAAATCAAGAAAGCATGCTTGTTTCTATTATTATTATTGTCATTTTGTTTGAATCAGATTGCATCAGTCCTCTAAAGACATTTGGATGATGAAATCAAGTGATTGTTGGACATGGAATGCACTCATGATTTTGATCAAAACCTTGGAAGAGTGAATTATCTTTCTTTAAAATCTATCCCTCCATTCCAACCTTTTGACTTTAATTGGACTATATCTGTTTTTGTGCAAGGTGATATGGAAAATCGGATTTGCTCACATCTCTTTATGTTATGACATTCATGAAGCTGATATTGCTTGGAAGGTTGGGTTCTTGGCTAAGTTCATGTTAGGATTCCATACTGGCCTGAGTTTTGGTGGATGCCTTTCTATAGATCTAATTCTTCCTCCTCAAAGCTGCTTATCCTCCACTGGCTTGGACGAGGTCAGTGATGACACTTCCCCTTTCAAGATTAATAACTGAAAGTCGTTTAAATATATGTTTGCTTCTTTGTAAGCACAAACTACACAGTGGGTGCGATCTAAAATGGCATATCAATTGCTAATTGCTAAATGACATTGGCATGCTAGCATACCTGGACTGCCTCAGCATCCTTGATAATTATGGATGTGCAGTTTTAAATGTCTTCACCAGGCTTTGCCTAAAAACAGACAAACCATAAAAGGATTAGAGCCATTATTATTCCTAAAAGATTCAAGACGTCCAGTAGTTCAGGTACTTGAAAAATGACTTTCGCAATTGGTACAACAGTGGGAAATTAGGACCCAGTTAAGTTAATACCATGCAACAATGTGTTATCCATTACAAAGTTATGCAAGAGTTTAAAATGTATTGATATACAAGAATCAAACCAGACTACACTGCTACAGGGAGTCTTCCTGAATCAATAGACGAGAATCTCATTTGTGTTTTTGTAAATCAGTCCCATCCACAGAAAAATAGAACAAGGGTAAAGGCATGAACATGGAAATGTGCTGAGTGAACAAGCAGACGCTGTTGTTTTAAGATATTTAAATGTTGTGTACACGCTAAACAAACTTCACTGGGCTTTGCCCTTTAATTAGGTTGCTTCGCGGGACGGATTATACAGACACACACGCAAACATTCGGGCAAATACACAAGGGCATGCATGCTTCCCCTGTAACCTCATTCTACTGACAGTTACTCTCAACAGTGACAAAACAATACCAGGGGTCACAGGAATAGAATAAGGGTCTATTCAAGAGGGATTGAGTATTTGGGTCTCTGTAATCCAGAGAATATTGGCTTTATAACTTATCCTAAGAATAAAAACCTTTATAGATCCTTTTAAAAAAAGGTGAATTTTACACAAGTGTTATTATTAGAATGGTTAAATTAATAAGTATTATTTCAGTCTCAGAGTAAAGTATGCTGACAGATTTTAAGAATACTTAGTTTTTGGAAGGATCACACTTACACTTCCAGACAAACTTTGGTGCAGACACACTTATTCATTTTAGAATATCATCCTAATGCCTTCCTAAATTGCAAGAAGCGAAAGAATTTAACAAACATATTTTATTTTCTTATTAACTCTATTCAATTTTCGACTGATTTTGTTCACAATCCATCCAAATCAAAATGTTTAATATAAAACAAGGTACAATTTGGGAAGAACTTACCTTGGTAATACCATGGTATCTTGTTAAGTACCTTTGAATTCAGAGTAAATGTACTTTACAATAATGTTTGCATTTGCATCTCTTGTGGTACAACCCCTGTACATTCTAAAATACTCTAAATTGCTAACTGCAATTATATATATATATGATGTAAAATCAAAAATGATTATTTTAAACTCATTTTGACTCTCTTTTTTTTACAACCCCAAAATTTTTTTATTAAGTCTTTGATCGCAATCTGATCACAATATGTTTTGAGATTGCCACCATTAATTAATGTGGACGTATAAATATACGTGCACATGGAGCCAGCTAAACCATTAGAGACCTCCTGGCTGCTGGATGAGTGTGTTCGAGAGAGAGAAAGATGTAGTCTGTCTTTTATCAGTCTCCATTAAAGCAGACAGCAGCCTGGCCTCTGATGGCTCATTTGTGTTTGCCACATTAATCTCTGTGAGTAAGCAGCGGCAGCAGGTGGGAAGTACTGCTCTCACTAATCACATGATAACAGAAACGCTGCACCTGGACGTGACTGTGACACCTGGGGCTCTTCCTCTGTCACTCGCTCTTTCTCCTCTTTCTATTTATATTCTCATTTGTCTTTCTTTCTTTCTTTCTTTCTTTCTTTCTTTCTTTCTTTCTTTCTTTCTTTCTTTCTTTCTTTCTGTCTTTTTTCTTTAAAAAAAATATATACAATAATTTACTATAGCCAGTTAAATAAAGGTTTTTAATACAACTTTATTGAGAAATGTTCTTCAGATCTTAAAGGTTCTTCGTGAAACCATTTAGCCAAAAATGTTTCTTTTACTATGACATTGTGAAGATCCATTTAAATACCCAAACAAACAAGGTGCAAATAATAAAGCAATGCTTGATAAGTTACCTAGGCCAGTTTGATAAATGCGGTTTAAAACTGATGATGCCATAAACCCGTAACCAATCATAACTCCTTTGTCCCTGTGGATCTCCAGTTCAAGCCATAGATATTTAAGGATTGCACATAGATTCATGCTGATATCAATGTACTGATGTGTCAGATTAAAGTTTCACTTTCAGTTACAGTGACATCTGGACCTGCTGATTATGATTGGAGGCAGGAATGCATATTCAGTCTCTGCCTATGTTTAATGAAGCTTGTTAACAAACAAGCTGTTTTATTGCAGTCAAATTATTTTTACATTAAAAAGGTTTAAATGTCTATGATTATTTTTCTTAAATAAAATTGTCAACCACAGAATACTTTATGTGTATTTATATCTCTGTGTGTAGTGGATTAGAGAAGTGTGAATAATTTTATTGATTTAGTCAGCAGTATTTACAACTTTTGATCAGCCATCAATCTCCAAAAATGTCTTAAAGGGCATCAACAATTCCACTAATCAGGAGCCTTTAAACCCTGAAGAGAATCTAGTATTGCATTCATATTGTCAGTTCTCCATTGTAATCATTATTAAGAGGTCAACATATGATCTGAGGCCAATCTCTGATGGTTTTTCTGAGAAGACGTAAAGCTCTCTAAAGTCCACAGGCTCTTGTTCACCTGGCAGAGGACTGAGAAGTTTTTTGAAAGAGTTGTTGGAGAGTGACGCTGGCCTAAATTAATCGGAATACACCAGGCAGGACTGAGACTTAACCAGCATACCACACGCCACGAATGCAGAGGGTCAGCACCACTGAGCCCTGATCATTTGCCTAATTATTTGCAGTTCAAGTTATTAATCCGCCCCCTTCATTATATAGAGGAGGTGAGAAAAAAGAAAACAGAGAAAAAGAGAATGAGAAACAAAGAGAGACATGCCATGATGTTTATTTTTTGCTAGAGGTGATCTTGGCCCAAAGCAAAGCTACCTAATTGGTAGTGGCAGTTTTCTGAGCTGCGTTCCCCAGAGGGCCACGCTGGTATAGAAGCTGTCATCTCAGTAATGATTTCTTTATTTTGCAGGAAAAGCTTCTCGCCAGGGGAAAAGCCCCACTTCCGGCCCGGAGGGAAACTTAAGCCGCCCCAGACCAACCGCTCCTCCAGTTTGTGTCTCGAGCTCCATCTTAAGAGACCGTGGCAGCGCTTTCCTCTGGCCACTTTCCCCTCTTAGCCATCAATATCACCTTTTTTTTCTGCAGCCATTCGTCCCCAGAGACTACTCTTTATTTTCCACCAAAGTAAAAAATAATATTTTGATTCCGTTCTTATATGGGACAGAGTCCGTTTGTTATTTTTTAGGAGCATTTGTGTTCCTTTGCACGTGTGCCTTTGTGCACCAAACGTCTGTGTTCTTGAACATGTAACACTTTGGGGGAAATTTGGAAAAAAAAAATTTTTGGAAGCAGTTTGGAGGTTTTATTTAGGTGGATATTTTCAACTAAAAACACTTCAGTCATTGTCTGCTGGCACTGGGATTCAAATCTGCAACCTTCTGCTTACAAGTCCAGCTCTACCAGACCACAACTGACCCCCTATTGTTTTCCCTGAAGATAAAGGATTTCGTTAGAAGGGTGCTATAAGTATACTTCTATTGAATTTTAAATAGGAAAGTATTCTTCTATAAACTGGAAGGCGGACCATTTTAGTCACAGGCACTATGAGAACACAAAGTTCACTACTACTACATTCGTATTAGTATACTTTCTAATAGGTGTATACTTTTACATAAACTTCACATTTACTTAAGGATGCTAATAAAATTAACTTCAGGTATTCTTATTTTCCTTAGGGGATGAAAAAAAACGAATTACAGTTCACAATAGAGAACATGTTAAGAAAAATATTTAAGTGATCCTGTATCCCAAATTCTATCATCAATTCTGTACCCATGTCAAATCAATCATGTAAATCCCTTATACAGATCACAAAAGGTATATTTTTTGACCATCCTAATAACAATCAGAGAATTATAAAACTAAGAATTGGATAAAGCTTGTTTATCTAATGCGACTGATCACATAGGGATATTGAAACAGTAGCTCACCTAAACCCTCCACCTCGCAGTCTCCACATTTTCTTAACATTTGACTTATTATTACATCTTGTATTTTTATTGCATTAATCAGAGTCCAGGGGGATCAATGAGTTAAATGCAGTTCTTAAATCATTTCTCCCTAATGAACAGAACCTCAAGTTCATTAACATAACCATGCTGCAGAACTATATAACCCAGTGAACCTGGTGTTTTTTTAACCGTAGGCACTTTTGACTCGGTAGTCTTAAAATAAACTCTTGAAACATTCACTAGATAATATGTATACTAATAATGCCCAACAGTAAAGGACTTTTAGAAAAGAATTGGGATTTTTACAAAGGTTTAATTTTTTAAGGGATGGTTCGACCCGAAATGAAAAACATGAAATATTCCCCTTAAATTGTTCCAAACATGTATGTATTTATTTTCTCTGTTGAACCTAAAGAAGGATGTTTAGAAGAATGTTAGAAACTGAGATTTTGGGTGAACCATTGACTACCATAGTAGATATAAAATGGTACTCAAAGTATGGACTTGTATGGTACTCAATTTTGAACTTTTTGTTGTTTGAAATGACCTTAGCTGGTAGTCTTTTAAATATCTTTGTGTTCATCTGCACTGTAACGCAATGAATGTTTTCAGGTTTGGAAATTATTCTGATACTGCAGATTCTCATCATATAATGAGAATATCTTCAAAAAATTGATTTATTTCACCAATTCTATTCTAGAAACGAAACTTGTATTATGCATACATTAATTTCTCAGACTGAAATATTCATGCATTTCTACATTGTTTGGAAAAAAACACACCGTAAAAGTACTGTATGCAGTTTTTTATTGACGTGACACAGCCAGGTATGTCGAGTCATCATCATCTGCATCTAAGTCATCCAAAGTGCACACACATACAGAAGTGAACTCACACACGGGGCAGTGAACAGCCATTTATGCTGTGGCGCCCGGGGAGCAGTTAAGAGCACCTAAGTCATGATACTGCCGGCCCGAGACTTGAACCCGCAACCCTAAGGTTAGGATTCAAACTCTCCAAACAGTAGGCCATGAATTACCCTGTGATTTTGGCTTATTAAATATAACAAATATAAAATGTAATATTACCTTATTAAAATCTTTAAAAACATCGAATTATTTACAGTAGAAAAATAAAAATAAATCAATCAATAAATTAATTTCTCTTAAATTAACATATTTTTTTTAGTTTATGTTACAAGACATAAGTATTTATTTAATAAAATAAAATATATTAAATAAATGAAAAGGGCAATAAACCTAAAAAAAATCTAAAATGATTAGTATTACAGTCAGTCCGGCCTAGCCAGATTTATGTAGGCCTTTGTTGTTAATACCTTCATGCCAAGCAAAACTGTAGTGAAAACAGACCACAGACAGTGGAAAATAGCACTATGAAGGTTAAACACAACTAGGGCACCCAAGACAACAGCAACAAGAAACCTTGAAGAAAATCAAAATATTTTTTTTCCACTCGAGTTGAAGATAATCATGTCCAGCTCCCAATCACAGAGCCCAAGTTACAGCAATACTCTCTTTCATTCTCACTGTGCAACGTCTGATTGTTACAGAAACAACAGATGGAAATTATGAGCATAAACATGTAAATATTGCAGCCATCACTGCATGTCAGCGAGGAAACAGAGATGACAAAACAGGAAAAACTCTGGAACATAATCAGCAACCTATATGGAAATCACGAGAAGTGGCCTGTGCATAATTTAACATGAAATTTTCTAAATTCTGGATAAAACATAAGCTTTAACATAGTTGTATAACTCCTAGCGAAATCGCCCAACATGATGTAATATAATGTAATGACAGATAGTGAAGATTTAATAAGAGCCTGCCCACAGATGATGATGGTGGATCAGAACATGGGAATTTTTGCAATTGTGTGGAAACAGCTTAGCCTCTGGCGATTTGATATCAAATTTTAATTTAGGCTTCTCACATAGCTGCTCTCTATCTAAACAAAGGGTCCCGTGCCGTCAGCCTCATGGGTAGAGTGATTGGCTTAAGGAACCGGCTCTTTGATTCGATGTAGTTAACAGAGGGGCCTAGCCTTCAGTGCATTTGAGCTCTGGCAAAAATCAGCCTCTCTCCACTGCCCTGCTCTGACACCGCCGACTCCCAGGCCAGGCTACCCCTTCTGATTGCTGCAATATGACACAAACCATCATTATAATCACCCACAGTAAATCTCAACAAACCTCATTTAGGCAAATCAGAGATCATGCAGGGAGACTTTAGCCTGACTCTGGAGTTAGGACCATAATGCTGCAGGAAAACAAATGCTCTGTTCCCTTTGGCAAGAGATTTGTCTGCAGAAAAATAAATCACACAGTTAATACATTTATGATTGCCGACTGATTGCACGTAATTTAGAAGCTCACGGTTATGAAAAGCGAAGCTGTTGGGAAACTTTTTATTGTGAAGCTCAATTACAAAGAATGGCAGGTATATTTCAATGTTAGTTATGTTACAATATTATACTTATGGGAGGCTGTGTTATATAGGAACTGTTACAGCATAGAAAAGAAAATATATATGCACTTTTCTAAAAGGTGCTGCAAAAGTACAAAAGCCAACTTTGCAAGATGTAATTAAATCTTCAATATACTTGTTCTAACAGCTGTGACTACCATTTACTTCTACAACAACAATGAATTTTAAAATTGCAAATAAAAAAACGAAAAAAATTAGATGTTATTTCTATGTATATGTACACAAAACTGATGCAAGTTAATGAGTTCCAGTTCCCAACATTTTATAAAATATTGTTTTTTGTGTTCTGTACGAGAACGAAAGTTCTATAGGTTTAAAACGTCAAAATGGTGGTAAATGATGACAGAATATTAAATGTTTTAATCATATTTATTAAATGTAATATTTTGACTGCTATATGCCATTAAACAGGATTAATAGATATAATACCAGACCTATTCACCACCTTTTGACCAATTAGCACATAAGGTTTGACATTTTTTTTTGCTTCTACAGTTTGACAATAGAACAGCTGCTTTAAAGAGTTTTAAGCCACTCTGGGAATTAAGAAACTCCAAGTCAAATAAAAAACAAGAATGCTGTCATACGGCATGTCCAGCGCTACTAAGTGGCTTGGACTGTGTAGATGGGTTTAGCAGACCAGATGGAAAGAGAGAGACAGACAGAGAGTGTGTGTGTGGCTATTCTCTGTAATTTTCTATTGGCAGGTGGGCGATGGCTCTGATTTAATCTGGGCCTTAGCCCCACCATCCGCATTATTGTTACGGGATTCCCCTAGTCCCTCGCCTCCGGATCCTCTGTCACATTCTGTCATGCCAGCCCTGCGCAGTGCCAGCTGGATCAGGGGGCACCAGAGACTGCAGATTAAGCATTATCCCCCAGCAACCCCCCAAACATCCCTTTATACACTGTGATTATTTCAGCAACTGTATTCTATCATGGCTGTGCATCGGCTGGCGAGCGTGGGTTGAAGTTGAATGAAATTTATGTGCTGGAGGGTTTGAGAGTGTCATAATGAAGGGATTACTTCCTGATTTGCAGGGCATGTGCCATTGGTCTTCATAGCATGGGAAAGTCAAGAGCGCGCTGTTTTGGGATTGTTTACGGGAGCCAAAGCCAAAGTGCTATAATATGGACATCAAATGCTTATAAGGGTTTGGTGTCAAACTGTCTTAATGAAGCTATTCTAAAAAATATCTAATATAAAAAGTGATGGAAACATCTGAATCAAAATAGCTTCTTATAGCTTAAATTAACAGAGATAGAACTTAACAAAACATTTTTGCTTGTTTAATTCAAACCTGAAATGTCAATAAGTTTCAACATTTCCGTGCACAATACAGATAAGTAAATTAAGTAATTCCAACAACAAATGGTTTTAGTTTTCTGTTTTGAAGCTTTTTTGTCTCTTTGACACTTTTTTCAAAATTTTACATTGTTAAATTATGTTTTCATGAGACCAGTAATCATTTTTAGTGAACTGTGTTTACTTTTAGTGGTGAATTTATCTCAGATGTTACAGGATCGGCACATATCATTCAAATTTTGGTTTAAACAGTGCTGTACATTCCTTATTTTTAACATTGATGTGTATTTATTTAAGTTCATAATCACTTTTGTCATATATCAAGAAAATGTCCTTTTCAAGCTATAACTATCATTGCAAATTGTACACAAAGCAGACACTGCATCTCAAAAGCAATAAACCCTGCCTGCAAACCCTAAAAGCAGAGAAAAACCTTATGCTGAGAACATTAAAGCGAATAAAAAGACTTCAACTATCTTAGTCTGACTACCAACAAAAATCTCATGATTATTTGTTCAGTCATGTTCAGATCTAGACACAGGGAACATGAATAGAGGCTTTTATCCGCAGCTTGTGAGTTGAATTGAACTGCTTATGGCTTTTAACTTTGGCCAGCACATTTTGGACAAGAGTGAGAATGGTGATGAATGCGCCCTGGGATTTCTGAGTCTCGCACGGCCCGCTCGTCTACCACTGAACCACATCATTACTTGTGGCCTTAGTACTAAAGTAGTGGTGTAAGGACCCTGCCACAGGGTGGAGAGAGAGACGGAGAGAGAGAGCCAGAATGATTTTCCATCCTTCAGATTATATATATTGGGATTTTGGGTCTCAGACACCTTCTGGACTTCTGTGCTACAACAATGCATGTGAGACGCAACACATGCCAAAACACACAGCCGAGCTGAGAGTGCAGCAGGAGGCCTGGGACATTATCAAAACATCTGCCGTTTGCAACGCAAACCACCATCTACCATGAAAATCATCACATTGTTTTTCAAGTTTTGATGGTCACAATTTTCATGCTTTGATGTCAGTAAGTGATTCCAAAGACGGAAGATTCTGTCTTAAAGTGATCCAAAATAAAACATTTGTCATCATTTACTTAATCACATGATTTATAGGAATATTTTGAAAAATGTTGGTTTAATATCAAATGTAAAATTACTTGTTTATATTTACATTTTCAAGTCAAAGAAATAAAAGACCACTTTGCAAAATGTAAACGCTGGTCCAGAAACAATTCTAATCTTTTGTTTGTTATTTTGTATCTCACATCTTTATGTTTTTACACTTTCGACAGAACACAAAAGATGATATTTTAAACCAATGAAAGTGAATGGATGCCAGTTAACAACATTATTTTTTAAATATCTTCTTAAATGATGATACAATGTTAATTTTTGGGTGAACCATCACTTAAACTTTAACAGTCATACCTGAAAA
This sequence comes from Triplophysa yarkandensis, assembly GCA_033220385.1. Lineage (NCBI taxonomy): Eukaryota > Metazoa > Chordata > Actinopteri > Cypriniformes > Nemacheilidae > Triplophysa > Triplophysa yarkandensis. Next base: position 9,333,689 of record CM065676.1, on the reverse strand, counting down.
CCCAGACAAACGTCTCTTTGTGGCTAGCTTAAAATAACAGCTCATGGTTAGCATGCTGCGTATGCCAACTCTATCACATAATAGAAAGGAAAAAGACAACAGAACAGAACCAGAACAGAATCAATGTTAAAGGAACTACATATAATAATTCTCATGCAGGATTTGGTAAGCTAATAAAAGACTCTGTCCATTATCTACCCTAGAGAATTTGGTTTGGTATCCTTTAAAATTATTTAGCTATAATCAATCAACTTATCACTTTCATGCTCACTTATACCCAAAAGTGATCTCACTAACCATCCACACAAAAAATAACACGCTCAGGCTTTGGCTTTATACAGCTTCCAGACCATTCTCAACAGATATTAGTCCAGATTCATTAACAATCAAATTCTTGATTTATTTAATCTTCGAAACCACCCTTTTGATTTCCTTTATTTTGCGGTTAACACAAATCTTATGTGGAAGGCCTCCTACTCTCCCTACAATGTAACCACATTAATAGCGACCTCTGTTATTTCTCCTCATGCGCTGGTAGACACATCACTCATCTTCTCCATCTCCAAAATGTCTGCTGTACCTTTTTCCAAATGTTTGTTTAAAGAAAAATCCAACTCTGGGCCCAGGATCTAAAAACGGGGTGGAAGCAATGCAGAAATTCCTCTTTTACATCCAAGCCATCTGACAAGAAAAAATGCTGTATGAACTGCCACCTTAGGCTCATCAAAACGTCCAGCCAATACACACTGGTAATAACATTAAATACAATTGGCTTTCTCATTGCAAAACTATCTTTGCAGATGTCAGACGTAATATGAAAGCCGCTCACCCACTCCAATGCATTATTTCAATGCCTCATGCTTTTCTTTATAGCTTCAACAGGTATTAAGAGGAAGAGAAGCAATTTTATTTTCTTTACTTATGTGTCCTGGAGAGCATGTCCAACTGCTTTGTGTAGGCCAAAATTCTTTTCAATTAAGGATTCATCCAGACAGATGGTATTGGCATTAGAGATGTGGATGAAAAATGGCTCAAGTCTCTTCTTTGCATAGGGAAAATGTCAATGTGTGTTTTGTGCTGAAAAGTGTCTCCAGACACAGATATGAGAGAGATGGGGCAAGTTGTAATCCAGTTAAGCATGTGGGATTTTCTCACAATTTTCTCACAATCACACATTATTTAAAGCAATGTAAAACATTTAGTTATTTTAGTTATTATAGTATTCATTTAGTTCATTAAAGTGACTTTTGTATTACATTATATTTACATTTTCTTTGTGTGATAACACATGTTAGTGTTAGATTCTTCTAACTGAGCGGGACAAGAAATAACAATTAAACAGCTAATTTAAAGCAGTGTGAACCATGAAACAAAGATGAAATAACTTTAAGTAAATTTAGTTAAAAAATATGCATTTAGTTACTAAAAGAGTTAGGAACTGAATGTCTGTGTTTTTCAGTCATGAGGAAGCAAAGTAACAAGGTTAAATAAAACCCTTAAAATGTGTTATTTTAAGATTTAATGGCATTGATGTAAAGTCGAGGACTCAAGCAGTACAATTAATAATACTGTTATCACAAAACAATGATCTCACGTATATTTAAAATATAAATATGTTAGGTATTTCAAATATAGTGATTTGCATAAAAACAATAAAACAAAATAAATTCAGTCTATTGTTTCATTGTTTTATTTTTTACATTTAACACAAAAATATGTAAAATAAAATATGAAAGCCAATTTTAAAGAAACCAGAAAAGACATTTGTCTAACGTTTTAGATATGACTTCTTGCCCTTGCCCCCATCAATATAAAGATGGCAGCATGGTAGGATAAAGACGTGCAATTGCGTCGCCTTCACCTCCAAGGAGCAGATCAATTAAATGGATTGTGCGGCGGTTTCATGGGGGTGAGGCTTTTGTAAAATGGATGTCTTCCAAGAAAGCCAGGCAGAGTGTGTTTAAAGCGTGAATAATTTATCCCGAAATTCTATCACAGCGTTGTATCGGTTTCCATCATAAACCCTTGCAACGAGAGAGGGAAAATATATCAGTATCTGTGTGACAAGTCTCAGATAAAGGGGAGAATGCTTTTTAGGTAGCGGTGGCAGAGCAAAAAAAGTTCTAGTAAATTCATTCACCGTTAAGGATGAGGGAGTCTGAGGAATGACAGCATATGGTGAGGAACCCTGTGTCACCTCCGGGTACCTTGAGAGCAGACAGCATGTAGTATCTGTGCAACACACACACACACACACACACACACACACACACACACACACACACACACACACACACACACACACACACACACACACACACACACACACACACACACACACACACACACACACACACACACACACACACACAAACGTATGCACAAACAAGCACACGCGCACACATGCATACACACAATTTAAAACTTGGCTTCTGATTCAGACCTCTACTTTTGCCAACAAGGCACAAATGATAAAAACACAGGGAGACAGTGTTCAGAGTTCAGTGCTCATCCTGGCATCATCTGCCAGCATCACATAGCCTGAAGTGAGAATTAAAAAAACATCATTTCAGATTTGTGAGTGAATCTACAATGAAGCAACATCTCAGCCCATAATGTGTGTTACGGACTCTGATGGCTTATCAAAGGCAAACAGCGAGCATGTAGGAGTTTCTCATCACAACCAACTGAAGTTGGGCCTCTTTTTTGAAATCTGAGAACGCAGAGAAAAAACTCAAGCGTTGCAGACTGAAACAAGGGAGTATGAAGAATGGCCAGACAATGAGGGTACAACAAATAAAAACAAAAAACATGTAAGCTAGCTTTACACCAGTTGCTACGGTCTGAAGTAAAAGTGTAGCTCCCCCCAGCACGGGGGGAGGTAAAGGACTAATCTGTTATGACAGTGGGAAGGGAGGGGGAAGAAGATGCTGAAAGATTTTGTTTCCTGTTCCTGTATTCCTGATTTTATGTTAATGAATATCAGATGCTGGCTGTTGTGTAAACACTATCTCACAGTATTTTGAGAGGGGAATGGATTTGATATTTAATCATTGAATTCATCATCCACCAAAATACATCCTCACGCTTCAGTTCAGTTTGAGTGCAACGGCACCTAAATCCTCAAGTTGTTATTTTGTTGTTTTAGAAGTCGCAGATTCATGCAATATTCCCATGAAATATTCGCATGCATCGTAAAACGCTTTTCTTGATTTTTATTATCCATGTTGGGAAAATCCAAACATTTTGTGATTGTACTACTGACATAGATAGTACAAAAAATAATAAATATTGCAAAAGATGCACCAATGTTTTTACAATCATTTGAATGCAACACTTTATTGGAAGGTAGCAATTTAAGCCTACGAAACAAACATCATGGTAAACCTTTAGTACTTTTTAAACACTTTTCCTAAATATGTGGATGTTAAATTGAGACTTTAGCTGACAATTGCAGAAACATTAATTAAATGCTTAAATAAAATAATAAATGCCTGCGAAATTTTTTAAACTTTCTTGTCACAATTAAACATCTCAGTGCAAAGCAGTGTGAAATATAAACAAAGATAAAACAAAATACATTCATTAAAATAATTCATTAAATTTTTTTTTATTTAAAATATATGTATTTCTATATTTGCTTAATATTTTATATTTAATTGTTTATAAATTCTATAAGGGGAGTAGCAAACTTGATTGCCTGAGCACTGGCATAAACGGGCACATAAGGTATGACAGCATATGGTGAGGAACCCTGTGTCACCTCCGGGTACCTGGAGAGCAGACAGCATGTTCTGCACACACGCACGCACGCACGCACGCACGCACGCACGCACGCACACACACACAAACCTATACACAAACAATCACACGCACACATGCAAATATATTTAGCATGCATGCGAATATTTCATGGGAATATTGCATGAATAAACTGAAAGTGCCTCAAATCTTTTGGTCGAATCTTTAAACGTTGTATTGGACAAACATCTACACATCCCATCAGCTGTTCACACTCTTTCTCCACTTATAAGAATGACAGAATACTTTCGTTTGTAAAATATAAATATCTTGGGGTTAATTTAGACTAACATTGGGTTTGAACCACGTAAGTGTTGAAGAGAACCTAACTTTTTTTCGAGAATTTTCAACTAATTCACTTTCACTAGCTTTATAGGTTTGTGTGGCCCTGAAAACTAAATCCTCGTATATATTCTTTTCACTCAGCAGCCTTGACCATGGACAAAATCAGAGGCCTGCATTTACATTTGTGTGTTTCCAAACTACATAAAAATGACAGAGTGTGTCTTTGGCCCACATGGCTTCTGCATGCCAATGTTTGGCCTTTTCTCTTCCAGACACTCTCTTGAGGGCTGTGGGGGGGTGGTAGAGGTTTCAGCATGAAGATTTCCATCTGTTGATAGCTAATTGTGTCTGAGTTCAGTCTGTAGCCATAATGACAGCACCATCATTTCCATCTGCTGAGAGAACCGACTCGGCTTTGAGGCAGCCCACCGAAGCCTGAGCCTCCCAAAGGATGGTGCGATTTTCTTCAAAGTGAATGTCCCGTTTCAGATGGAAAATTAAAAATACCAGTATGTGAGACTTTCTCCCATGGTCTAAGATTCTAAAGGATGGTGGAGGAAATTACTGCTGAGTCTTAAAAATGTCCCCCAGTCAGGGGTAGGATTCCAGTGATGTGTTCAAATGAAGAACAAAGATAACCTGTGCACCTCAACCCCAGTTAATTATTTATGGGTAGACCTGTGGGCTAATGGAAAGTTGTGTGTTTTTTACATGCCGTTTATTATGAACGACAGCTTTGATCTTATCATACTGCACTGCAGACAGTCCATCATTTTATATACACTTACTAAACAGTTACTGCTATCAAAGAGATCAGGGTGAGATATAACCTGTGAAAGTTGTCATCTACAGGTTACATTTGAGTATTTTTGAAGTTTGTAGTCAAATGTCTGCAGAAGAGAATGGTTGTGAATATTGTTTTTAACGCCCAAAACGATCTTATATAATTCTCGAACCGTTTTTTTGAAGAATGTAAGGCTGCTGTTCCTGTTAGTCACAACTATATAATTTTCATAAATTATTATAAATATTTGTTATTTCAACCCAAAGTTGGGTCAAAAATGCACAAATTCAACTGTTGTGTTAATCCAGCCTGGTATGTTTTAACCCAAAACACAGGTTAACTTTATTCCACTTTTTAGTTCAATTTAACCATATTCTTGGTTATTTACCCCATCAGTTGGGTTTATCAATTTGACCTATCGATATGTTTAAATAATTCGTTTTTTTAGAGTGTACATTATGATATCTTCAATTCTTTATTTTCTGAATCCCTTTTAATAATGAATTATCCTATTGTGACAGCTTACACTATACTGTACAGTGTCCCAGCATGTCTCACTTTTTTGTTCAATGGACTGTATTTATTTCTTGAGCAATTACAATAGAAATGTGTTTAATGGCTTTTTCAAGACTGTAGGCTATGTGCCCCCACAAACCTTTTAAAAATAAAACTAAACTGTGAAATATGAACTCGCTCTGATTTCCCTCGTGTGAATTGAACTGCAAACCAACACCTCAGAAATAACCTAAATAGTCATCACAAAAGAGTCCCTGGAAAAACCCCTGCAACATGGAAGACACTATATTCTCTGGAAAAACAAAACCCAAGAACTCTTCTTTGCTCACCTACCCTATAGAATATGTGAATTCTGACGAAGTGTCCATTTACTTTGCAACTATAAATAGAGAACTTGAGCGCCTCATTTGTGGAGGTGCTCACAGATCATATTTGCCTTGTTAAGGAGGTGCTAATCTGCTACTGGCCAACATCTCCTCAAACAATACATGTTAGAGTGAGGAAAAAACAGCCAGCAAAATTAGATCAGGTCTGCACCTATTAGACGTTGCAGGATTACAGCTGTGTACACTGTGTTTGGTTAGAGTTATGTTTCCCAAGCACATAATATTCCCTTGTGTCTGGATGACCTGTAAAAACCAATATCATGTATTACATTCGGAGCAGTTTAGTTCATTTGAGTGTCATGCTGGTGCATCATTTTATACTTTTATATATTTCTAATTATAAAGATGGTTTGTAAAATACCATCATAATATATATCGACATAAAAAAGTATTTAAGGAAAAAAGAGAATTTTACCGTTTTTACATTTTGTGAACTAGTGCCAACATCTACCCTAATTTTAAAGATGCATTTTACTTACGTTTATTTTCAAAACTAATATTTTGAATTTTGCTCATACACTTATATTTATAACTAACAAAAAACTAATGTTTTGACATGCAATGGATCCGTTTAAAAAATAATATATAATTAAAAGTTAAAACTGGAGCAGTTTTTTCTGTGGTTATATAAAGTGTTTCCCTTAATGTACTAGAAAGCAGTTCAAGTGAAATTTTTAATCATTTATGAATAATAACCTGTGGTTATTTTTATTTTTAAAATGTTGAATGTCTTTACAATAATTAATTAATATAGACATCTATACATAAACAAATAAACACAGTAAAAATATAGTATACAGAAATATTATACATATTTACCTGAAGTTATTCAATTGTAGACATTACAGAAGACTACACAAGACTACCACTACTTTGCATAATATATGTTTATATATATCACACACGCACACTTGCATGCCCTTGTACTTGCTGACACACACACACACACACACACACACACACACACACACACACACACACACACACACACACACACACACACACACACACAAATGCATGCATGCACATATGTATATATAGGTATGCTTTTGGATGTTCTAAGTAGCCTTCTTCACCAGGAGCAATTCATTTGTGCAAATACATCGTAAAAAATATGTAAACTTTCCCAAAATCTCACAATATCTCACTTAAATAAGATTTTATCTTCCCTACATAACCCAAATGTGGTTCATTTGTCTAGACCACCGGTGAGTCGGAATTACCCTCACCATTACCTGCATCAAAGCACAAAACCCATGTTAACCAGCACACCTCCTCAGGCCTCAAACAACCTGCCTGAGATACCACCAACAGGTCAGGCTTTCTTCCGAAACATCTACCTCCACCCTGTAAAAAGTCCTAACCTGGTGCCAAGAACTTACAGAAGATGAGACAACTAATATTGTCTTGGCTAACTCCACATAGCCTGCAGTCACAAGTCCATTGTAACAGTGCTCTTTTGAAGCCTGGGAAAAATATCAAAGTGTTACAGCTAGCGAGAGCTTTGAATACTTACGCGCTGACTCAATGACAAAAATAACCTTAGACAACAGAGGAGGCAAAAGAGAGAGGTGAGAGAGGCGAGAGAGAGACAGAGAGAGAGAGAGAGAGAGAGAGAGAGAGAGAGAGAGAGAGAGAGAGAGAGAGAGAGAGAGAGAGAGAGAGAGAGAGAGAGAGAGCGAGAAAGAAATTACTCTCTCCTCCAATCCTTTATTTCCTCACGTCACACTGGCCCACAGCATTTCTCCAGTTTCAAGCCCCAACTTGATTGTTTCAGGGTTATGTGAATGGCCTGCTCTTAACAGAAAGTCGCTGGCCCGGCAGCTTTAGGTAGGTTCTCCCGCTACATGACAGCTTGAAAAGTGATATTCATTTACTCCTACAGGAAGTCAAGGGCAGAGTATCGCACAAGTTCTGGCACATTAAAACCGGACTCTCTCACATCTCTCTGGGCCCTTATCCCTCTCTCAGTACACTGTGTCTGTCACCCGGACCCCGTATTGCTTTTTCTCTCTTTTTTCACACACAAATCCACATAAGAAATTTCAGCAAAGACTTTCCGTCAGGAGACGTCTGCAATATCTTGCCGGCACAAAGAAAGTGGGGAATGCCAAGTACTTATAATCATGTTGTTTCCACATGGAATGAGCCTGTCAGAATGGTATCTTCCTATTGACGGCCTGACAAGCAACAAGAAGACGAGAGAAAAAGTCAGGGAGGAAATTAAGAAATAAGATCACACGTGAATGTGCAGCCTTACCTCCTTAACATGCTTTTTAACAGTGTTGGCAAGAGTTGACATAAAGTTTAGTAAGAACCTCTTTCACACCAAATGCGAAACGAAAAGAGAAATGAAGCGCAAATGATATATTCCCACCAGGTGTGAACTGAATATACATCAGACTATATAAAAAAAATCTTTGCAGTAACAAAATAGGTGGCACTTATCAACAACCAAATCCACACATAGCTGATCTGCTTGTGTAGAATACATTCAAACAGCCAAATATTTATATGTCTAAGTGAACATGTAAAAGAAGAAAACATTTTCATGGAAATTATATTTCAGAAATGAAATATGGAATGATCTTTGTACATATTTAAAGTGATAGCTCACCTGAAAATAGTGTAATAATAATGTATTAATGTAATGTAATAATTTCCTTGCCGTTTAAAAGTGAACCCGTTCTGTTTGATAACAAAATTTTTCCAAATATTTTCTTTTGTGTTTTCCTAAAAAAAAGAGTTATAGAGACTTTCTACCATTTGCATAATATAAAGATACTTTAAAAAATGTTGTTTACCAAACAACAACAGCACCTATTCACTTGCTACGGTATTGTGTCTATACAATAGAATTAAATGGGTGCTGTTGCTATTTGGATAACATCATTTTTCCTCTTCTGTGTCCTCCAGAAGAAAGAGAGTCATAGCTATTTTTTCTACCACAAAACACAAAGAAAGATATTTGGAAAAATGTTATTAACCAACTTTATTAACCACTTTAATTGTATGGATGGACCTGTGAATCAGCGTTTGACGGTAAGTTGGTACTGAACCTGTGGGGGTCTTGTAGGCCTAAGGAGAATTCAAGCTCTGCTAATGAGGAATGTCCTGTGGTGCCATCCCAGAAGGGTAAGAAACCTTCTCTGCATCAGTTCCCTGATGGTGGAACGATCTGCCCCGTACAACACTTCTGGCAGAGTAAGTCTCTGTCTTTTAAAAACGCCTAAAAACTGATCTTTTCTGTGTACACCCAACCTACTAAAACGTCTTTCCGTACCTACCCATTCTTTAGTTTATTTTTTAAATGTAACCTTTTTTTCCCCTCCAACAGGTTTTATCTTAATAGCTACTGTTACTGTTTTGTTTCCAAAATTTAAAAAAAATCATCTTTATCCAGAAGAAAGAGACTCATTGACCTTATTTTGCTGCATTAACATATAAAGATATTTTGAAAAATGTTGGTAGCCAAAAGCAACAACACCTCTTCACATGCACTGGTTTTGTGTCCATACAATAAAAGTGAAAATATACTATTCCCCATTACTAGCAAAAAAGCATTTTTCTATACTGTACACTTAAATGTAAACTTTTCCTTTACATTATAAGCATGAACTCATAGATTTACAGTTACATCAGACATTCTTCAAAGCATGAGTAATTGTATTGACTGGACAGGCAGTCTCTTTTGGTGAATTAAGTAGCAAACTGTGAAATGACTGATTCACTCAATAAACAAGATATGAAATGATGATACATCATGGGCGAAGCATTTAGCAATCCATATTTGCTATAAAAGGCAGAAGAGCGGGTGAGAACTCAGAGCATTATTTTTCTTCAGCAGGGGTTCCCTCTGTAATGTTCAAGCTTGATTATGTTTGGCTGTCTTCCATCTTTCATACAGTGAGCCAAACAATATCAGAGGATTTGTAAACTCTCCCTCATTTGAACAAATTTAGGGGGAATTCCGAGCAAATATCACCCGGAGACGAGTCCAAAATCTAGGTACAGCTATGGTTTAATGCATATGTTGATTTGTGTACATACCCGTATAGCACGTTAACGTGTTGCCGTAAATCTTTATTCGGTTTTAAACACAGATATAACATAATACATGTAAAAAATGTAAGCAGACAACAGGGTTTGGCACCCCACTATTTTAAAGTCTATTAACAAACACTATGTTTTACACCTTGGCACCAAATCAAACACGTCCATATAAAAATCACCCAACATGGAGTGAGTATATTAATATGTGTGGCTCCTACACTCAAAAAACTGTTGGATTTTTAATGCAATTACTTTAATATTCTATATATTTTATTAAATGTTTTTAAAGATTTAATTAAATTAATATAGCTGTTTATTTTTTGTTATAAGCCCCATGAAACATTTCTACAGTGCAAATGGCCTGGAAATGTCAGCTTATTATCCAACTTATGGCCTTTGACACAGGCTCTAACTTTCAAATGAGTTTTAGTGCAAAGTGTGTTTTCGCTCTCTCTTCCTAACCTCTCTATTCTAAAGAGCCTGAAATCTCATAAAGCCACACGGAGTGCTGAAGGTGATGTAATGTGCTCTTAACATCGGGCAAGAGGGTGGACCGCTGATCTACCGAGCAGAGAGAGAAGACATGACAAAGACTAATTGCTCTCATTTATCAAGTTTGCGCGCATATCCACGGCGTAAACTAATTGAAATCCTCTTACCTGTCAGCTAGCCAGGCAGTGGAGGAGTGCGGGTGTAACTGCATGGGTGGATAAAATACAGGGGGAGAAAGAGAGAAAGTGAAGGTCCAGACAGGAAATGAAGCTTTAACTCCAAATAAACCATGTCTTTGTCTAGACAAATCTCCCTGAGAATGGTAATGCTTTCTGAAAATGTGTTAATGTCATGTAAAGTCTTTCAACGGAGGCAGACATGGCCAAAGCCCGGCGCAAATGCGGCTGGCGAAGAAAGGCTCTTTTCCGGCATAAAACACCAAATCAAATTATTCAGGCAGGCAACAGCTGCCATCGGCAAGCTTTTACTCTCGAACCCCTGTGTGACAGGAAGCACTAAAAACTCATCGGACAGAGACATCAACATCACCGCCGACTGATCCGTGCTCAATCAATGAGAGCGTGAGGTCATAACTTTTATTGCCATTACAACACAGCGTTATCAGACAAGTGACCCCCATTTAGTACTTTCCAGTGGGCTGTTTTGGGTTCACACCCCCTGTTGTTGGGGAGAGAAAATCGGAAGAAGCTTTGATTCCACTTAAACACAGGTGCTTAAAGAAAATGTGTAGGGGGAAAAGCATGAACATTTTAATCCCATTCCACTCTCTCCGTCATCCATCAAAAATGTCTTTGTTTTTGTCCAGGGCTGTAATTACCTAAAATCGGTAGGTGTACACTAGAATGAAAGAGGGGGTGGAGGATAAGGGAAAAAGAAAGAGAGAGAGAGTACTTATGTTTTTCACGCGTACCCTCCCACAGCAAAAAAAAAACTCGCTGTTCGGAGGCTAAATCAAAAGGATAGGCCATTTGTTTTGCCAGGCTCCAAGTGTACGCCTGTGGCCCGGAGAAGCATTCAGGAGATGCAGGGGACAAATTCAAAAGTGATTGCCGTGTGAAAAGAAATCCTCCTGCCTTGAGAGCGCAGATCGAGTTACGAGGTCAGAGACAATTAGAGAAAGAGGATGGGACCTGGCCTCCGTTGTCATGGAACCCAGACTCGATGCACACACACACACACAAACACACGGGCGGCCAGACAAGAAGCTTCTAAATCATCCATCCTTACACATACATTACAAAAACACAGACATTTGTGAAGCCCGCCCTACTCTGACCTCTGCTCGGAGTTGAACAGGCCTCAGGCTGTGTAATGTGTAATTCAAGGTGAAGATATTCATTTATTCCCCTCTGAAGAAGACTATCTGTTGATCTGGCAAGTGTTAGCTACTTCCTGAACATCTCTTGTCATTGGTGTGGTGAGAGACTGACTTTAGATGTTATCGTGGGTTTAATCTTATTGGGTTACAACAATTTTTTAAATGTAGTATTGCTGGAGACGCAACTGTATTAATAATCAGATTTTTATCATGTTTTTTTCATCATCTCATTGTCATCGCTGTCTAAGAGTCTGAATGATTAAAAGGATAGGGTTCTAGACACTGAATTGTTATTTAAAGGTACAGTTCACCTCAAAAGTTGCTTCTTTGGAAAAAGATGTTTGAAAGAATGCTTGTAACAAAACAGTTATTTGACCTATTGCAAACCATAGTAGGAAAAATTACTTGAAATTTTTTGGACAATTAAAAGAATGTAGGGCAGCAAAAAATTCTGATGCAATTTTAGCACTATTGTTATTAATGTCCAAATATCTATCAGAACAAAGACATTTATAAAAATGCAAATTTGAGGTAATTGTTGAAGAACTTTTATTTTTGTGTGAACTGAATCTGACACGTTCTGACAGATTTTTCCACATTTTTTTTAATTACCTTCTGAAGAGTGTAATACAAATTTGCTACTATATAAACCCGAATGTTTTGAAAGCTGAACAATCAACACACGACAATACATCCCATTAACAGATCACGGTTTTCCTCTTGGCCGATTTTGTAATCAGATTAAATTAAACACGGCATCTACCCTGACTGAGGTCCATTACCACACTGGTTTTGCATAAATTAAGGTGTTGAGATGTCGCCAACATTTCCAGAATTCAGTCCATCAAACACAGAAGAAAACTCTCTCCCTGGCAAACTTACAGTGTTTGTTCAAATGCATAATCATGTGTTTAACTTGAGAGATTGAATGAGACAACAAGAGAGTCGTTAAGGTCTGTACTGATGATTCCACGGGGAGATTCTGGCTGCACTAAGTCACATTGAACAGATGATGCAGGTTGTGTTACTTTAGGAGTGAGGTTGTGGTTTTTTAATACATGTATACAGACAAGCATGTATCTACCTGCTTAGGGAGCAGAAGAAAATGTATGAAAGAAACTTCAAGACATTAGATGAATGAGAAAATTTGTTGTGTTTCTTAAATCAGTCTCTTAAATTATTCTTCTAAAAGATAAACTTTTTGCAAATGATAATGTTCTCTAAACTCAAAATGCTCTGTTAAATTGTCACTGTGTCATTTTTGCTTATGAAAATAAGACCGAAAGGACTACACTTACAATAAATAAAAATAGTAAGTAGAAATATCTTAACACTTTGTAAGGGTTTCAGTTCGTTTTAAACACACTACATTTAGAATAAATTTATTGCAAACATTTCACGGACAAAAAGAAAATTACGTAAATGCATAATCAAGCAATACTGTAAACAGGAAGGAGAATTACACGTCTCAGTCTCTGTTTCGGCCACCGCACTTGTAGTGTTATGAAGTTCTGAGTCCGTCGAACGAGCTAATTGGGCAAATGTTTGGGAAACATGTCAGAAACAGATGTAGAATATGTCTACTAGACTCCATCTCGTATCTTTGATAGCTCTGGAATCTTAATCATATGAATAAAGCTGTCCAGAATCCAGCGTCCCCTGACATACCCAAGAGGGTATTCATTTCCACTGTGCACTCTGTTAATGCTTTAAGGTGATGGCTTGGTCAATGGAGAGATGGAGCACATGAATTATTGAACAAGGGCAATGGATGGTCGCTGTGTTACCCAGAGGGATTACAGCACTCATCCTGGACTCATTAGACAATAATGCAGGCACATTTTAACACAGGATATATCGCTGAAATTAATAGATGCATATAAAGTTTCGCAGTTAAATTTGATATTGCATTTATTGACTATTTATCTCGTTGCACAGCATTTACGCTGATTCCTTTTAAGGTTAAAAGTTAAACAAGCACAGTGTTGGATTGACCAAACAGTTCTACCCAAAGGAAGTCATTACTAACTTAAAGCCTTCACACTAGTTGTATTGAATTATAAAATACATCTAGGTGCACTCTGTGATTAAATATGTACGACAGGGTCACTGTGTGCCCTTGTCCCAAACAACCCCTGACCTGCCTGTGACTCTGCCAGCTTCCTGTGGCTTAAGGCTACTGAAGTGGCGAACAGGGGCCACTGGTGCAGAATGCCATACTGTATGCGTTCTCTGTTGCAAGGCCTTAGGGACCGGTGGAAAGAGAAGAGGTGGAGGTTTTGGGGGAAGGCTGTGGTTTCCTGCTCTCTGAATGCTTAGCTTCTGTCTGTACGTAGGCATACAAAGCCTTCCTTCAGCTTACCGGAGGAGTAGCGTTCAGATGAAAAGGACCCGCTGATGGCTAACAGATCTGTCCTCCATTACTCCCTCCCCCACTCTCACAACACTTTGTTTGTTTACACTCTCTCTGAGCCTTTTTAGCATTTCAGGCCTGGACCTGGACTTGGCAGCGCTCCATGCTGCTGATTGCCATATTCCCAGACCAGAAATGTCACTTACCACTTTGCTTTCCTTCATCCGCCAGTTTAAAGTCTATGTAATTTCCTGACCCAGGGGACTCGCAGAGGACCTTAAATATTTTACATATTGTATGAATGCATAATAATATGTATATATAATTTGATATTGCATTTCAAAGACAGATAGACGAACAAACAGACAGAAACAAAGAAACAAAACAAAAAAGACATAAAAGACACAAATTAACCCTAACTCTAATTTAAAAGACTTTTACTGTAATGGGGTAAAAGAAAGCCAAATTGTTCAAAAGGTAGCAGTTTTAAAAGAAAACATGTAATTAAAAGCTATTAAAGGGGTTATTTTTCAAATGAAATAAACAAGATAGAAAAAAGAATGACAAGATACAGACTAAAAATAAAGAATCACTGTAAAAATACAATGTAATGTTACTGCTTTATTTCTTCCTCTGAATAAAAGCCGGAACTATTATGTGATCTGTCATCTGCTTGTCAATGAAATCAGTTACTTGAATAAGAGAGTTAACACCACTCAAACACCTCATTCACAAACCCAAGCAGATGAGAAAGAACACTCAGGCTTCTCACTTGAACCCCAAAATAGGTAGTGTTTTACAAATATAATGTTAACCTGCAGCACAATGAAAATGATACAACAGAAGAATCAGGCAGAAGGAGATACATTTTGATGGGCCAAAAGGTCCATCACACATGGAGTTTTTTGCCTTTGAGACATTACTTTGAAATGGCCCGTGAAGAAAGTATGTGCGCGTTTGTAAAAAGAAAGAGAAAAAGAGAGAGAAGAAAAATCCCATGACTTATTGTGGAAAAACAAGCCAAGGCGGGACACAATGCTGTTTTATTAACCGGATGACATAAAGTTTATTAAACTCACAGAGAGGTTGGAACGCGGGCCAGCCCAGAAAGGTCTTGGAACGAGTCCGAGCCATAATGGGAGAAAGTCTGACCAATTAACACCAGACCGGGAGGTCTGGCTAGGGCTCGCTGGCCAAATTAAGTCCCGGGAGATCCTAAAGCTCACATCTCAAAGCAGGGGAAGCCAGAGTCATTGGCTCCATGCAGCCAAAACGAGCCCGGAGCTGTCTATATAACTCACTGCCACTCGCTGCTTGGTGGGCCTACAAAACAGCACTGAGTGTGCAGTTTGACCACAAGTGCAGGTGGAGGTTGCAAACGGGAGAACGGAAAGCTTCTCTCACAAATATGAGTAACAACTCAAAGCTTAATGACAGGACCTGTGACTAGAGCCAAGGACTGGGCCGCTATAAAACCATGTCGGGATGCTGTGATAGGCTGAGGTGTTTATACAGTGGATGGTTTGAATGACAGCACTCAAAAGACAGCACTTTGGTGATTCATTGAAGAACATTCTCACAGTGTTGTTTGAATGTTCCATTGTGGAGTTAAGGCTCCACTGATAAATCAAAGATACTTTAATTAAGTCCAGTGTTAAGACAGGTACATGGGGGACACTTTAACATGAATGGAATAAATGGTCCGTAATTCTTAACATTTACTGTGCATAACATACACAGTATACACACATAGACCATACATCTTTCATTTCTTTTTTAAACTCAGGGTAAAATATGTGTCGGTTGAAACGCGCAGTTTATAATACTAAGGCAAAGGTTCTTTAAAAATCATCTTTTTCTTACGAAAGGGACTTAACACAACAAACGAAGGAAACGAAGGAAACAAAGAAACAAAAAAATAATAAATAAATAATAAACATCTAAAAAAATAAAAATCTAATTCATTAAATTAAAAATTCACTTTCAATCTTTTAAGTTTTATTTTTCAAGATTTCAGGTAAAAGTCGGAGGACATCTTTCATTTCTTGTTTTACCTCTGGGTTGAGAAAATATGTGTTGCTTAAACACACACAGTTTTTCGAAACACAGCCAAAGGTTCTTTAAAAATCACATCTTTTTTGACCAAGCTGAACTTTACTGAACTGAACTGAACTAGCTTTAAATAAAGAATCATAAATAAACAATAAATGACATTATTAATCTAAAAATCTATTCTTGAGTAAAAACAAAACAATAATGATTAAAATATATTTCTTTACTTGATCTCAAAATCTCCTAAATCTGTCCTCTTGATCACTCAGCTTCTTATATAGACTTAAATTACCTCTAATTGAAACTGTGAACCTCCGTTTCTCGGACAGTCTTTATAGATGTTCTCCGAAATTTGCAATGATGTCATGGTCAGAGTCTCATGCCGAGACTACACTTAATCCTTCAATGTGTAAATAGCTCAAGCCCGTCCCCTCGTCATCCGGAATCTGAATAAAAAACAAACAAACAAACCCCAAATCCCAGTCTAGGAAGGCCTGGAATAAACATACAGAAGGACGGTCTCTCTCCAGTTGGGGTAAGCCTCAAAGCACTAAATCGTCCAAAAACCGATCAAAAACTACCGAAAAAAAGCAAAAAAAACACTTCAAATGAAATTGTTTTTCCTAGCAAATGCAAATGTCATAAATGAAGATGATGGCAGTAAAATGATTTATATACTTTCATAATGTTACCATTTAATGACAAAATGTACATTTCTTTTACTAACTCTTTTATATAAGATTCTCTGTCTCTCTCTTTCTCTCTCTCACTTTCTCACTCTCTCTCTTTCTCTCGTTCTCTCAGCTTGAAATACATTATCTACCGCATCAGGGGGACCGAAAAG
This sequence comes from Triplophysa yarkandensis, assembly GCA_033220385.1. Taxonomy (NCBI): domain Eukaryota; kingdom Metazoa; phylum Chordata; class Actinopteri; order Cypriniformes; family Nemacheilidae; genus Triplophysa; species Triplophysa yarkandensis. Next base: position 9,316,784 of record CM065676.1, on the reverse strand, counting down.
ACTTTTTAATAGATCGTTTGGTTTTAAAGTATCTTATATGGAGGGAGTTTTTAATGTTTGATATGTATGTAATATAATATAAGTTAACTTACCATGAGGCAGGAGTGGCTCTTTCTATGTCAATCTGCATGAAATCGGTGTCTGGGCTCAGGCTGTAAATCTCTTTAGTGCTGTTTGTCCAAGCATTACTGTACATTGACTTTTTCCAGTGATGTCTCAATTCTTCGTTTTTTCTTATTCATTGATCTGACTCTGAGGGTTATGCAAAAATATTGTAGCTTTAAATGCATGAGTAAGAAAGTAAAATGTGGCAGCTGCTTTTAAGGTAACAAAAGGTAACACTTTTTTAAGAAATGAAAGTGTAGTTGATATTTTACCTTAAGCTCGGCTGATTTATTTGAGTGCAGACATGAAGTATATCCAAAAGAAAATAAGCCATTATGTCTAAGTGGGCGTAGGACAGTATTTGTCTTTCAATTGATGAAAAGTGGGAAAGATGCTTTGTTTTGTTACATTCCAGGGATAACAACCCTATTGGTTGCTCCTGGCTGCCTCGAAGTCCACTGGAATATCGCTCAGATACCATCTGAAAACTTAATTGACTTGTATATTAAAGAATCGAACTGAACTCGCATAAAGGCCTCTATTCCTCTGCCAGTCTCTCGTTACATCTTCATTTTGGCCACCCCATAAAATCAGTCTCATAAATATTTTTCATGTGTTATATAAACCAACTCAACTCCCAAATGTAAGTGGCCAAGCTGTGTTTTTAGAAAAATATGCAGACTCTGAGGAAAACACTTGTGCGGACTGCTGTTATTGGAAGCGTTTGGCTATGCTGCAAAGAAATATCACAATTAGGTAAGGGACTTACCTTCAGCTATCCCCAAAAATAACACAAACTCACAGACAAACCTTCAGTAGTTATATGGTATGAGCGTGGATCTTTTTTCTTAAAATCCAAAGAGTGTGCGGAAAGAAAATGAATCTTGAGCGTTTTGCTTTAATAAAGAATAAGTAACCACGTTTATGCTTGTGTTAAATTTACTTTAGATATATCATCATATATATGTCAGTGAGTCATTGAAAGATTGATCTTTGACGGATCTATACTCAGTTCCTATATAGTAAAAAATTTTACACAACATGATGACTACAAAATAAAGTTCAGTTTTTTAATCAATCTTGTTATGTCTTACCTGTAAAACTTTTTTCAGAAAACAAAAGAAGATATTTTGAAGAAAGATTATAACCAAACAATGGTGGTACTTATTCACTTGCAATGCTTTTTTGTCTATCCAATAGAGTGCTTCAAAATATCTCTTTTGTTGTGCAGAAGAAAGAAAGTCATACAGGTTTGAAAAGGCATAAGGGTGAGAATGATAACAGAGTTTTAATTTTGGGGTAAACTACCTTTAAGTATAAAAAGCTTCAGATTTACTTGCAAACAAAACATGTTCATTTTTGCATTTCAAAACCCACACAGTGATTTTATTGTTACTCAGAGACAGAAGGAGAGCTTTCACTGTATGAATGTAACATTACATCAGTTGTAAAGCTTTAACCAAAAGTGCTACGAATGCCTTGTTGTCTGAGTATTTGTCATATTTAAAACTACTGAACTGTATACTACTTTTTTACAGAAGAGCCACTAAAATACATATTTCCATCTAATAAAATAGATCTAAAAATCCAACTATATAGTTACCATCTTGTGTGTGTTTGTAAAATGTTAATGTAATGATTTTAAACTATGTATCTGTAGATGAAGGTTACCTCGCCACAAAATAGCCATCATTCCAAAACTGGATCACAGGGTCAAACACTCAATGAATAAAGACTTCATGGCAGAAAACAACAGAGGCACCATTTCAATCACTTGCGTGTAGGGAAACATGTGTGTAACAGTTCACAAATCAGTTTTTATTAATTTAAACACAATCAAATAATAATGTCAAAATGTCATCTATACACATCTTTTTGCAGACACAACAAACTGCGTTTCACAATGAGGCCCACATATTGTAAATTATTTCCAGTTTGCATTATGATTGCAACTTTAAAAAAATCTTGCTGTTAAATCTACAAAACATTTTCCATGTCCACCGTTACTGTGATCTAGCAGCAAATTGTGATTACCCGATATGGAGGGTGGCAGGGTTGAGGGTGCAATAAGAGGGGTGAAATTGTGAATGTGGTGAGAGAAAAAAAAATTGGTTACAAAAGAAGACCTCACCTGCAGGCGCACAGCAACATCATGTGCTGGGAGGAAAAATTCAAAACAGATCGAGTTAGCTGGGGGAAATTCACAGTCGATAGCACATATATGTTCTCAATTCCATAACGGGTTTATTTTTGTGCATATGTGTGCCCGTGTGAGTGAGTAGTGGCTTACTTTCTTTAAATCCAAGAGCTTGAGTTTTACCACAGTCATCTAAGAATTATCAATATGCATATTTGAAATCCAGCCACAGCGATTTTAAACTGGACACATTTTAAAGTTAAAATTAAAAGACTACTTCATAGAAAATTACACTTGCTGTACAAGAGTTTTAGTTGTAGCGCTGGTACAAAAGATAGCTAAATTTGAAGGACGGTTTAGGGGTTTGCCATCCAATCTAAAGCAGTAGAAATACAGACATTACACTCAGGTTTTACATTCAGAGGATTAAGTTCTTAACAAGTATTAAGTAATAAGCTGCTTATGCAATTTGTGATGTTCTTCCTTGTGTTTTGTTGAGATACCCTAGGGACTTCCCAGACTGTGAACATCTAGAAAACCGCCCTATATAACATCCCGACCCCCCAAAAATGTGTCACATTTCAATTTGGAGGAATCCTCGAGCACGAGTTCTCCAACTTTAAAGAGAAGCACACAAAAAAAACATCAATGAAGGACATATGAAATCATTGACACTTGACATCCATGCCTTTGGTCATGACAACAATTACCACAAAAATCCTTATCTACATTTATTTATTGAATAAAATCACATCAACACTTTGAGGCTTTGTGCAAGCTACCACCCGCACAAACGCTTTTACGTACTTCCATGAAAAAAAATTGCCACCTTTCCACAGCATGTACCTTAATATAGGAAGGAATAGTCCAGTGATTACAAATTTACACACAACAAAAAAAGTCTATACACGATTGTCTTTGCAATGTAAATAATGCTATGTTAAAGTTTTCCTTAAATTACTAGAAAATCCATTTTCCTCCAACGAAGTGGAATCAAGAGTTTGCCGAGATGTAAAAAAGGCACGAGCCACTCGAAAGAAGTGCCTTTTAGGGTCAGTGCCACTCCACAAAGTTTCAGATCATAAATAAGAAGCGCAGGACATCCAGAGCAAAGGTTAATAAATTGGGCCAGGCGAACCAAGGAAGCCTCAGCTCATTGTCTTTTTACCATGGGTTAAGATTGACAAGGACAAAGAAACAAACGGGTAGGAACATTACACAAAGCTGCAGTAGGATCGGGGTTCTGCTATGTTCTGAAGGCATCGGTAGCTCAGTTTCGTCACAGGTGTGAACCCTTGCAGAGTCCCCCGCACAGACAGGGCTGTAAAACATTTTGATGGCTTTCGAAAAAAAGCCAATTCACAGTAACCAGGGCCAGCAGCTGCAGTGCCATAAATTCACTTTTCTCCGCTTCGAAAAAGGTTTGGGGTTAAGACGAATTGCGGCCATGTGTCAACACGGTGAGCCTGTCGCTCAGGTTCTGCTCTCTCTATGATGTGTGTGAAGGATTTTTTTTGGTCTGCTGCTATTGGAACGCAGACACTTAGGCGACGCTGCAAGCTGGCGATGCTGATGATGGGTGTGTGTCTTCTGGGCCCGTGGGACAGGACGGCGGGCCGAAATGCGACAGGGCTGCCTTGGTGCTACAAGTACTCCAGGTCCAGAGCGTGGTGCAGGGCCATGAGGTCAGAATGACTAGATATCCTCCAGAAAGGCATATTGTGCTGAGAAAAGAGAGAGAAAAAGTGTTTGAATGTAAAGAGAAATGAAAAAGAAAGAAAGACGCCTCTAGTGAACACTTCCTTAGCAAACAATCACATCTAGCGCATGAGCGTCTAAACATCCTCAATGACCCGTGACTTCACATGAGACTTTAAAGTAGGATGGTTTCCAAAGCATAACCACTGAAGCAACACAAAAACATTGGGATCACTCATTTTTTAAAGGGATAGTTCACCGCTTTATTCACCCTCTTGTAATTTCAAGTCTATGACTTTCTTTCCTATGAAGAACACAAGAGAGGACATTTTGAATAGAAAAGACGATTTTTTTGAAGATTTTTTTCTTCAATAAATCTTCTCTTATCTTTTCATTTCAAACTTGTATGACTTTCTTATGCAGAAAAGAGTAGAATTTTATAGAAAGTTTGGAACCGAATAACGGCGGTACACATTGACTTTCATTAGTTTTGAGTTTGCTTAACAGCATTCTTAAAAAATCTTCTTTAATGTTCTGCAGAACAAACAAACTCATGCAAGTATGAAAGTTTTCATTTTGGGTGAACTTTCACTTTATGGTTACATTTATGCATCACATAAATTTTAGCAACTGAAAAGCTACGAACCTTTAAAAATGTCTAATAGAGGTCCATAAGAAAAAAACAATCTGGTAAGAGTTTTACTATTCCTCTGTATTTCATATAAAGGCCTGATGGGAAACCACTATTAAATACACTAAGCAGCACCAAACCTAGCTGGAGACAACATTGCAAATGAGGCATTGTTCCTGGGAGAGGCCAGAAGGAAATATGAGTCGTCCAGAATGAAAAAAGCTTGTCAGCTCTGAGTCTTCCACACACAAACCATTACAGAGTCTTATCAAAGGTACACCGTCTTTCAGGCATATGTTCCGCTTAGAGAAGCCTGCAGTGACCCTTAAAAGACTCTTTTCTTTTGTTTTGTAAATTGTCTTTGCTTTTAACTTTAAAAGCCACAGATCCTATCTTCTCCTGCCTCGCTCGAGTTATTAACTAGAGTGGAATTCTTACTGGGTTACTATCAATGACGAAAAGCTTGCTGGTACAAAGTCACCTTCAACATTCGTTTTGTACCTGACAAAACCATGCTATTTTATTTGCAGCCAGGCTTTCTGCATTCCGCCTTATAAAGAGGCCGGGACTTATTAAAATCGCAGCTAAACACTAAAGGCATGGTCCTGGAGGAAATGGGGACTGACATTTAAAACTGAATTGCCAGATTGGCCTCTGTTAACTTCCTTTATTCGCATTCTTTGCATGATTAATTGACAACATTGAACTAATCACTTGGCACAATATTATAAAGAATCACGTCAACACTCGCTTAGCTGCTGTGTCTGTTTCAGACCCGTCTGAACAACGAACTGCTTTTCTTTGATAATTAATTACATAATGAATAATTTCAGGTTTGCGGTTTATGGCCGAGGGTTTACACGAAAACTTGGCAGGCGTTCTGAATAACCAGTTCCTGTCAACAGCCTGCAGGTAACATAAATCTTCTGGTTTGAACAACATGAGGCTGGAAAAACAACACTCAGGTGCTTGACAGCCGTGCCACGTCCCACAATGCATCAAAAATCCACTTAACAAACTGAAAACTCTGTGTTCTTTATTCTTCAATGCTTGTCATTATCCTAAACTCATTTAACAATGATTTAAGCCTCTTAACGCGTGTTATATTTATGAACCCAACATGCCTGAGCAGACTTGTCTAGCATTACACATGGAAGGGATGTGTAATTATGTCATCGTCCTTTAACATTTGAGCTGTCAGATGAATTGGGCCGATTACAACCTCATTCCTCCAACGTTCTTTAGGCTTAAGAAATTAAAGGTTTAAAGCAAAAACAATACAGAACGTACCTTTTTCGACCCTTGTTCCTCCTCCACTCCGTCGCCAACCACCACATAAACGACTTTCCTCCCGAACCTCTGAATTACTCTTTCGAAGCAGCTCTCTTTTCCTGAGAAGAGAAACAGGTTTAATGCAAAAGAGCCGAGAGCCATGTGAGAGTTCTTTCAATACGCAATAAGTTACACAAAATTACGCAGCCTAAACACTTTGCCTTGCCTTGGAGATCCGATAAGATCGATGCCCTGATAAAAGCGGTCTGAAAAGCATTAAGTGTGTCTTATTCCTCCCAGAATACGGGACAAATGGAGTTTAACAAGCTAAATCAGCCTCACATGCCAACAGCGAGGGGGGCGCAGGTTCTGTGCGAGTGGCCGATCCGCTTGACAATGGCCCAGAAGTGAAGGTCGGTGTTTACTTTGCGTCGGAAAAGTGAAGGCAGAGTAAAAAAAACAGGCGAATGACATAAATTTGCAGAAGTGGTTTCATATGTAGACCTGAAAAGAAGAGGCCCGGTTTAGGCTGAGCTCCAAGAAAATAATCCCGGCCTGATTAGGCCTCTTCCTGAACATCAACCCTCTCATGTGTCCGCCACTTCTGCAGCCTAACCCAATCACACGGCATGTGTCTCGTGATGTTTACACGTGATATTGGCATAATTACAGGCTGATCTCAGGACCGACACACAGGTAGAACATATTGACGTTGACCCTAAAACAAAGTTTACCTATTTTTGTGGCGCTGTAGATGTTTTCGATTGGAAACACAACGCCCAGTCCATAGAGGAGTACCTTTGCAAGAGCAGGTATGAGCTGGGTCGTGGTCACCAAGATGTTCACACAGTTTGACCTGGGATGAAAAGGCAAATTATGTCAAAAGTGTACAGGAATACCATTATGAAGAATGTCAGTAACCAAGAAACTATGGCTTTCCACAAAACCATTTTAATATTTCTCAAAATATCTTCTTTTGTGTTCCCAACAATAAAACACAACTTTTGAAGGACATGACATGCCGAATTTTTGTTTTATACTTAAATATAAGCATTCTTATATCAAATACCCCCAAAATGTTCAGTTTTGAAGAACTGGGGTCTCTACAATCCAGACCTCCTGTTGATTTATATATAACAGAGACAAGCTCTATATAATTTGCATACCTCGAGTGAATTAATGTTAGTGCTTTCAGTGCCAGTGTTAACCAGGAGTCCGTCAGGGCTTCAATTTCTGCTCGCAATTGCAACCAGGCTTCTCTTTTGGCCGGGCCAAGCAGACCTGAAATGAACGAAACATTGTTTGAGTTGGACCGTTTTGCGAATACTTTTCGATATTTTGAAACCTACTCTAACCAAGTGGCTCAGCACAAGGGGTTATTTGAAAAAGTGTGTTTGTCGACACCCCGTCCCCTTCCCTAGCAATTTCAGCAAAGCAGTTTAATGGGGGATTACCTCCAACGTTATTTTTATAGGTGGTGTAAATTTCTTTTACTCGTCTGTAGCGAAATGCCAGCTTTCTCATCCAGTCCACGCCTCCTCGTACTCCAGTGGCCAGACACAGGTTGGCACTCGTAGCAGCAGCGTGGAATCCATCCGTGCTAAAATTATATGTACTGAACAGGAAAGAGAGAGGATGAGTGTCCGCCCGCTGTTTGGACATTTACCATTAAATAAGATTTATGATAGTTGAACCTTAGATCCTGGCCGTTGTCGTCCGATGACACGTCGTCGATATGGACCTGATCGCACTCCTGCGGAAAGAAAAACAAGGATGGACACGGTCAGCCAGTCTGAATTAAAACACACCGATTTAATAAATGGTTTTCATGTGCAAAATTGGGTGCGATTTGGCAGCTCGAGTCTGCAGAGCAAATAATGTCAACAACTGTGGAATTCCTATTTGAAGCCTAAGCTTTCTCCCGAAAGCTCGAATCAGGCCTCAACCACTTCCAGCCCAAACCCCCCACACCCTAAATCTTAATAAAAATAAACACCATCATCAGGGGACCTGGAGCCCAACCCATTTGGCTTCAACCACTTGGGGTTCACTTTTTGTCCCAAAACGTAAAATTGATCGGCTTGGATCAGCGTGTCTCCGGGAACGTTGAAACATCCTCTTTTTTGTAAGGTTCACGCACTGGTGCCTAAACAAAGAGATAGCTGTGGGAGCATCTGAGCCCCCTTCAGGACTTCTTGGAGTGGTTTGATGATTCCACGGCTCGGAGCTGATTCAGCCAGTGCGCGGTAACACGAACCAGACTTTCTGGTAAATGTAACGTACAAGAAAAATTGAACCTGATGCTAACCGCCAATGAAATTATGACCTCTGATTGCTGCCGAGCCACACACCAACACAGCCTGAGGCCAGGTTTTTTGAGAAAGCAGACTGAAAATCTGTTATTAGTTTTCCATTTATAGTCGACCTCCCCCCTCCCGCTTCAACAGCCGTGGATGGTAGCAGGCTTCGCTTGAGCATTCCAATCAAACAAATCTTACATGGAGAGACAGAGGTGATGAGTATAGCGTCACAAAAACTTTAAAGAACATAAAATAAACGCTATATGGAACACTGCAACAATAAATTGACCACTTTTCTAAAACTAGCAAACGCTTCCATGTATAAAAAGGTAAAGTTAACATTTGAGAAATTCCCATCCTCAACTCTAAGCTTTCCAATTAAGTTTCAACAGGCTTCTAAGACACCAAAAACACAAAAAGGACTTCCTTGTTTTAACTCGATCTGAACCTGGCCAAATGCTGACGTTATTGCATTCCTGTCTAATGCTACAGCAGGGCAGGGGTAAGCGCTTTAGACCGTAAACCTTTTTTATTTTACTGGTTCCCCTCTGAACAAATTTTTCATCTCTCTGGATTTGTGGGGAGAGGGAGGGGAGACCGACGTGAGGAGAAACTCAAACCAGCTGTTCTTTAACAGAATTAAAATCTTGACCCTCAACCCCGGCTCTAATGCAGCCATTCTCTCGCCAAGCCTCTCCCAGCAAGCTTCGAGATCCAAAGAGGAAAAGACTTTGACCTGGTGCCCTGCTCCTCCTCTCCAGGCTCCTCATGCTCAGATAAGGGGGAAGGGGATGGCGGGATTGGGGGGAGCGAGGGGTCCGAGGTGACCTCACATGGAGAACTTGAAGTGTTGTGGGTTCAGTAGATGGTCTGCCAATTGAGGTGAGTGCTCAGGAACACCTAAAGCTATTTGTTTTCTGTGTTTTTAGATAGTCAGCAGTGGATCCAAAATGCTTGAAGTACAACTTGTTTTATTGAACCTTTGAAAAGGCTCACTCACAAACTCATTTTGTGTCAGGTATTAGTCATTATGTTTTTAGGGAAATCTGTGATAACCAAAATTACTAGTTGTAGAATTTGTGAAAACACTGCAAATTTTATAAACTACTTTAGAATAAAAATGTGTGCATAATTTGCTCAATCTCTGTTGACGTGACTTTCATATATGAAACACAAAAAAAGAAAGGGGCCACATTCTAAAAACAACCTTCTTTGGTGTTCTGCTGAACACATAAAAATCAGACAGGTATGGAGTAAATAATATACATAGTTTTAATTTTGTATGAACTCTCCATCTAAGTATATAGTTGGCAGCTGGATAAGTCTCTTGACGTTAACACTTCTCATCATCTGTACTGCTGCCTGTTTACATCGCCTTTTAATTCTGTGCTTATTACAACATGCAATTAACAGTTCACAGTCTTCTGGACCTCCAGGATGAAAGTTTAAGTGGAGAAAGAAGGCACAACCTCCAGCAATTACTGCACACAGCTGTAGCCCACATAAACCACTTGACTGCCACTCTGGTAGCTGCAGACGGACCCTAGTGGAGCCGAGCAGCCCTAATGTCTTACAGTAACTCACGAGACTCATTAAGACAGCTTCTTAAGCCCTCGTAAACACCGATAAGCCTAATGACCGAGGATGGGCCAGCTTTAAGTGTTTAAGTACAGCATGTGGTTGATCTTTAAGGTTGGCTAAAGGTATCTTTCTTTGGAAAGGATGAGATGCTGTAAATATTACAAGAACCATGTAGGTTGAATGAGGGAATGGAAACCGTGTACAACTTTGTTGTAGTTGATGTTCTTACGAAAACTACAACCGCCCCTAACCAAGTTCAGTTTTCTTACTGTAGGGCTGTGTATAGATTTATACGCATTTACATCTTACACAAACACTTCAACACGCTGTTTAATTCAAAATTTTTGATGTCATCTAAAAATAAAACGACAAATAATATCCTGTAGGAAACTCAGAGAGGGGCCAAACAAACAAATCAATAAACTGTCTATTCTGTTTTCATTCTCTAGCCCTCATTTTCCTTTCAATTTCTTGCAGAAACCTTTTCATTTGTGCAAGCTATCAGAGACTCCTTTGTTCACTGGCATCTGTCATTAAGCAATCAGTCCGGGCTGCTTGATTCTTCCTGTTGGCCGGAGGAAGGGCTGCCGACTGTTCTGGAGGGAGCTGCACAATGTCAGAAAGAAAATGATTATTTAAAACTACAAACCTCACTTTCCCTTTAGTTCCCGCTGTCAAAGCTGGAAACATCCGTATTGCATTACTCTTGCTGGCTACCTCTGGGTCTTTTTTCTTTTTTTGGCCTGGTTGTGCCTTGGACCGGATTTTAAATCCTCGGCCAAAGAGGGGCCGACTCCCTATGCAGGTGAGTGGCCCAGGTAACAAAGGCACAGTGTAAGTGATTACAGCCATCATCACAACATTCCTACAAGCCTACAAGCTAAGTCCATGTGAAAAGGCCCAATCCATGGTTCGCAGGTACTCAATGCTGCCACTCCATTGGCAGGGTCTGTCATCCCCCATCCGTAAGGGGGGTTCATGACCCCCGGTGTTGCCCCCCTCCTTGGCTTTCCCACCACGGTTGGCCCTCGCAAGGGGTGAGGTAGGTAGAGAGAGATAGGGAGGGTGCAGCTTACCTGTGGGTCAGACACAGGATATGGAGAACAAAGAGTTTTTCAAACCCACTTCATACCAATCCACAGTTTGTGCTTGAACAGTCACGGAATTCAAACAGCCGAATGAATCAAAGCTCAGTGGTTTCCTAAAATGGAGGCTTTTCACACTCAAAGGTAAATTCTGGATCATGGATTCAAAATCATAAAAACATGTTATGAGGGCAGCAAAAGCGCCACAAGAATAAATAAAGAACTTGTAAAGACATCCAGTCACTGGCTACTTAATAGACAAGAAAATATGTCAAATAGTTCCACCGCACATTATCGCATTTCTTATTCTTAGGTGAGCTGCCAAATCAAACAAAAGTCAGTCCAAATGTGAAGACAAGCGAAAACTTGCTCTCATTAATCCTCTGACAACATGAGGGTTCGACATATCAAATAAAACTTTTTCATACATTGCACATATTTGTAAGATTTCAAACAACGCTTGACGTGTTAAACGGCTTTTAATATTTGTGAATCTGCCTGTGGAAATCCAGCTAAAGCTTCTTTGGATATTAACTATTTACTTTTAATACATAATATCTTTCTACACAAACATTATGGGAGAATATAATATTTATATCTGAAATATTGACTGAGTAAGAACATCTCAAAGATTCAAATCATAGTGAAATTAATAGGTAAAATCTCGATTTAATGCTGTCTTTCACAAGCAGGGTCACATTTACTTAATAGGATGAGCGATCTGACTGTAAACATCATTTATCAGAAATGATTTTTTCCTCAGACAAACACAACCCTTATTGCTTTAAGGGCTGTGTACTGTGGGCTGCTGGGTAAGAGGGGCCGGATGCTGAGAGAAGATAGACAGGGCAACTTTAAAAGCTTTACATTCTCTTTTTAGTCATTCCAAAACACATCAGGGCTCCTGCCTGGGGGACGTGCGCAGCTCTGACAGCCAACAGATACTACCTGAGTCTAGACAAAAAGCCCCATTCAGTCTGCAGAGTCAAATCCTGTTCCCAAACACAAAACACACGTAGGGAAAGTTATGATAATGACCTATTTCACTTTCAAAAGAGTAACTCCTCTATTTTTGTTTGGTTCGGAGAGCTCGAGGAATTTTGATTGAACATTTGCTTGTGGTATTGGCCAGAAATACTGTTTATTAAATAACAAACTATCTTCCTTAAATAACCAAAAGAAAACTAAAAACTATGTACAATGGAAAATGTTTTCAAAAATTTGTTTTTTTTCCAAATAAAATACACTGCTTTTCTGTTGTTCACACATAAACCTATTCGATCGCTTAAAGTTAAACGTTAAGCAAAGCCCCTCTATCCCACAGTGTAAAAAAATTCCCATGGTCCTAAGCAATGTCAATGGGTTGGTTCAGAATTGCGTCGGCAAGGCAAATTGAAACCGTTTTCATCTCAGAGCAAAGTAGAGCTAAAAGTCAGAAAGAAGAACTCTGTTCGCACACGGCGCTGTGTTGTTTTCTCTCCCGGCAAGCCTCGGCCCTTTCACGCTGAGAGGGAGCACGGCTGGTCCTCCAGAGATGCACATTCCCACACACTAGTCCGCAATCCACCTCTTACCCAACACACAAGAATGCTTTCATCCCTGTGATGTCTATATACTCAGGTACTGAACACAGAATATCACACAGACTAGAGATGACCGCATTCAAGAGTTTTTGTACAACCTGTTATCATGTTTTAACCAAAGACATTCAGGAGAAAATTCTGAATCGTCAGTACTTATATTTAAAATGAGATGTTAAGTAAATGTTTATCTTGTAAAATAAGTTTTCTGTTTAATAGATTTAAAATTAAAGTACCACTTTCTCCCCAAATTAAGTTACAATTGATTTACCTCTTCTGTTGAACATAATGAAAGATACTTAGAAGAATGTTAGCAACTGACATTTTCACTGCACCACTGACTAAGTAAAAACTGACAAGGACTACTTAAGTATAAAAACTAAAGTAAAAATACAGTATCCAAACTTTTGGTTCTCATAAATCCTTGGATATATCTTCTTTTCAGTTTAACAGTACGAAAAATTATATTAACTTTTTAATGTCGTAATAATTAGTGTTGCAGAAATGTGAGTTGCTAACATTTTTCAAAATTTTTGTCTAAACTTGAAGGTGAGTTATCTATAGAATTTCATTTTGGGATGGATTATCCCTTAAGGCTTAGTAAAAACAAAATAAATTAGTCTAACACATAAACAAAATTATGTATTTATATAACAACATGTAGAAAATATATAATAAGTTGCATGAGAAACAAAAAACCCATTTACTGTTAATACATCTGTTATGAACACTGCATTTCTATTTTTGTCCAAGACTTGTGGTTCCAGCAGAAACCCGCAAAAGTCCTCTCATGAAAAATCTGAATCAATATACTGCAATCAATACCTGGATCATATTGCTGACAAGCATGAAATATATTCTGCCATTGTACAATATCAATAATTAAGTGAGCCAAAAAACCAAGACTGTCTCTTTTTTAATAAGATCTCTGGCACTTTGTTTCTCATGTTCAGTGCTTTATCCCAAGCTCTTGTTAGAATATATGTGTGTGTGTGTGTGTGTGTGTGTGTGTGTGTGTGTGTGTGTGTGTGTGTGTGTGTGTGTGTGTGTGTGTGTGTGTGTGTGTGTGTGTGTGTGTGTGTGTGTGTGTGTGTGTGTGTGTTCTCTTTGACTTCTCTACAGAAATCATCAGCACTTATTAAACTGTAATCACGCACACGCACAACAAATAAATAACACAAGCTAATGACTGCGCAGAATAGTGTAACACGACACAAGGCAACATGACCCTGAGCATTGCCAAGACAGAGCGAGGATTTAATCAGATAGGATGTGACCACCAGAAAAACGTATCAGTTTTAATCTCAATACCAACATTTATCAGCGACTTTTACTCCTAAAAAAGAGCACAGACCATGGGAGAAAAACAAATGACATGAATGTATGCATATTCAAGGCCAGAAATACTATATACGTTATATATTCCATGTCATTATATACAGTTTGTAATTCGTCCTCCAATTCTGGTCTTTATCCTTCATATTTAGTTTAATGAAAAAATCCAGTTGTGGTCTAAAGTACAGAAAGTGAAGCACTGTGACATTGCATGCGACTGGAGTTGTAAAAGAAGCTCCTTAGCTTTAAAGTGTCAAAGCAAAATGTAATAATTCCTTCGCTGAGATATAGCAGACGGGATAAACGTTGCATTGCACAATCCAATCATTTTACAAGATGCCAGATCTGCCAATTCATCCGCGAGCAGTCTGAACACATGAAAAGAAATCAAAATATGGGACAGATGTGAAAAAGTTGTGAAAAAGCCTCATTTAAGCTTGGTCACAAAAGTGTCATTTCTTTTTTCCAAAAAAAGTATGTATATTAAACAAAGGGCAGCTTGGTTCAATGAAGCCAAATATGCTGAAATATTCAACAGCCAATTGCTGCCAATTAACTTTGATCAAGATGAGTGTGATTGAAATCTCACCGTCACTATTTTGTCTCGGCGGCACAAAAATTTGCTTTCTAATAAGTTCTTGTGGCAGTAGAAGTGTAATAGTGACTGACTAATGAGATCTGGCAGACTAACAACAGTTCTCCTCACACTTAAATATAAAACAAAACACTTCCTCCTTGGCATGGTCAACCACGGGCAGGACACAAAGGAAAATCAATGGGTCAACAGCGTCAGGTTTGGGGGAGAGTGGCTCGCCAGAGCAGTCTGGGCTGGGATGGGTTATGTTAGTTTGGGTATATCAGGGTTTCCGAGGCTACTCAATCTGTTTTATTTTTAACCTTTATTTCTTTTAATTCTGAGTGCTGGTCTTCCTTTTTGTGCAGTTGCAATAAATGGGAGGCTTTTACGCTTTAAAGAAGAAACGCAAAAGTCAATGGGATTTACATTAAAATAAAACATTTTATGTAGGTTTCAGAATAGTATGAATTGTCACAGGTGTAGTGGAATTGTCAATAGAGTTACTCTCCATATAAAATTGAAATAATAATTCTTAAGGTTCATCTCATCTCCTTTTGTTTTGTATTATTGCTTTTGGTTTGCACATTTTATGTAACATAAGTCTCTCAAAAACATGCCTCCTATTTGTCACATTCATAACACATACCCCCTTCTCTCTGAAATAAAAATTGGTGCATAGACTGATGCTGTTTTTCATTTAGGGTTTAGTAAAATATAAACAATGTAAACGGATGATTGAATACATTTGTTATAATTACTTATATATAAATTTGTACAGTCGCTAAAATGTTCAAGACTCTAAATATCGTTCTACAGTAGCTTAAGGAACACAAGATCGGGTTAAAGTGAACCTGACTTCTATGAACACATGGAGCACTTCCAATCAAAGTCCCCTGTTCTCATTTTCACCCCACCGGGAGGGGCAGAAGGACACCTAGATACCCTCTCAGTAACTGCCCCTGGGGGCAGATTTTACACAGATCCAACATGAATCAGGCGGTGTGACCATAGAGCAGTTTTCAGACCATGACTGCAGCCGGACATACAGAGACACCAGCACACAGCATGACATGCAGACAGTCAGCGTCCGTGCAGAAATATTAGAAGCTGACAAATTGGCCCTGACGGCGGAGGAGGGGTAGCAGTGAGAGCTGGATCAGGGAGACTGACAGCGCATGTAAAATTCATAGTGTCCCATGGGCTCGGAGGTAATACTTCACCACAGAGGGACGTTAGCGAGAAATAGGCACCCCACTATTAAATGCTTGTGGGTGCACGGCTTAAAGTTTAATAGACTGCTCTTTTGCTTCTAATGTAATGTTTACACTCTGTTGTGACTTAGAAAAATCTTGGGACTGGGAAGACAAAGCGTGTTGGACTTACTTCTAAGTCGTTGAAGAAGAAATGTGTGTCGGCCAGGTTGAAGATCATTTCTTCCATTCTTAGTCCCAATGAAACGGATGTTGGTGGATCCTGAACACAAAACATATAATAATCAAATTTTCTTTCTGTTCATAGAATACAATGTAAAATCTGCAAATGTAAATAAAACATATGCTTAGAATAAATTAAATTAAAATATGGCATTTACATCATCCCTCAATCCTTCTTTATTATAATTCATTTTATCATATGTTTTTTTAATATGTGTGGCGTTGAATAAATGAAAGAGAACCACTTTTAATCTCCCTTAAGATTTCTAAGGCATCTTCAAGTATCTTTAAAAAATTTTTAAATCAAAAGATAAGTAAAATAAAATTTTATACAAATATTACATTCTTAAATACACACTAAAACAACCAAAAACATTTATAATAAAAATTATAATTCATTCACTCAGACTAACATGGCTCTAAAAGGGGGATGAGTTCAATTTTGCTTTTAAAACTCATTTCGGATTCACAGAAAGGAACTTGAGGTCAATGTGCCATCATAAATACACAGTAGCCGTCCATACAACTCAGACTCCAGATCATCTTTCCACACATTACTACTGATGCATCTCACTCCGCTCCCCTCCACAATATCATCTCACGTTCAGATAAAGTATTTTTCCAACTATTTGTAAAAGGCTCAAGGTGGGAATTTAATAGAAACGGGAAGATGCACATTTTTCTTTCGCAAAATGGAAGTAATGTATGAACCTGTGCATTGGCAGTAATCAAAATGGATTACTCACTCCAAATATAATGGACTCCTGTCTTTTTTAATGTATTCTGTTTCCTAAGTAATGCAATACTGCCAGTAATGGTCATCTCGGAGAGTTGATACATGGAAGTGACTGCTACGCATGCACTCTAAAAAGCTTTTTTTAAAAAGAAAAAAATACGGAAAGATCTATTTAATTGAACAGGTGTGCAAATTTTTCTATCTGTTACGGGGCCTGAATTTGGGAAAATGTTTTGATCGCAGTATTAAAAGTAAATAGATATTACAGCCTTAAGATAAAGAAACAATTCATGCCTTATAATTCATGTCACAATAATTACTTCTTGTTTATTTAATATTTAATTAAATGAAAATGTATGCATTAGTCAAACATTTGGTTTAAAATCATCTTCTTAATCTTCATTCCACACAGGCTTATTTCTATATCAGTGGTTCTTTATTAAGAGGATGGAGCGAGTGCGTAAAGAGGACAGGACAGCAGAGATGAAATGAAGAAGGGGATTTATTTTAGTGTCGGTGCGGCTGTGCTGAGTCAGAAAGCTCCGCCGCAGGGATTAAAGCTTAAAGCCACCTGAAGAAACGGCTGAGCTTTTAACTGATTACATCCATGCTCACAATGAAAATGTTTTAACTGCTAAAGTGGGAGGGTAACCACACAAGTAGAACAGAATGCCATAGTCACCGATGATGGGTATTAACAGATGGTTCACACACTTTGGATCCTGCAGAACTTTTCAAATAAATCCTGTATATGGATTATTGACTTGTTGATTGACAAACGTGGACAGGATTAAATTAGAATAATAGCTGGTGTAATGATCGGACTGTATTTACAAAACTAGAAAAACAATAATAAAAATGTATGAATCACTGAAACAAATTCTGTGTAATATAGTTTCAGTCATAAAAATATGTGAAACATTTTAGCTTTTAAATGGTAGCTCACAATTTGTATTATAATTTACTCTCCCCTCTTGTCATTTCAAGCCTGTTCTTTAAAAAGTAAATTTCTTACGAAGCATTTTTGTCTTGCTTTAAGTACAAATATCAAAAACTTTTTAAATCACAACACATTTACTTTGTCAAGAACATTGACCTAAGCCATGTCGTCTTGTTTTGGTAAAGAATGTTTATAAATTTAGGAAATTAATCTTTAAAACAAGCAACCTCATACTAAATATTTTTTTATCTTTCTTTCTTAAAAGGAAGATATTTTGAGGAATGTTTGTAACTCCATCTGTGGCACCAATAACTTGCATTGGTTTTGTGTGCATACAATACAGTACTCTTTCAAAGAGTTACTACAGTTTCCTCATTTAATCAGATACAAAACTGTACACATAATGAGAGATAAAAAATACTTTAATTAACACACTATTCAAGGTATAAAATGCCTTTCAGATTTATAACTTAAGTTAGTTCTATTCTTTGTATAGCACTTCTGGTGGAAATGCTTAAAACAAACAACACGTTTGAATATTTCTCCACTCCCATCTATTTCTATCCTGCCACTCAGTCAACTTAATATAAACACCTGCGTGTATATCTGACAGTTAATAAAAGCAGGTTTGGTGGTGAGAGGTATGCAAAGTGCACTTCTCCAGCCAAACAGATCCTCTCCAATTAAATCTAAACAATCATTCAGCAAGAGGGTTAAGAATACAAGACTGCCAGAGTGCCAGAGGGTCTTCTGCCATTGCCACCTGTCCCCACACATCAGCAGTGCGGCAAAGGGCGCCAGGTCCTCGTCTCAAATCCCCCTCCCTCTGCGGCTCTCCCCTCCAGGCTGAAGGCCACACAGCTGGCCCAAGCCATCAGCTTTATGGGAGAGAGCTACTCTAATGCCAATTAGGATAACTGATAACCACAGCGGTGTATCCCTATTTATAGGGCTCTTCCTCAACAGCATGCCTGGAGGAAATACATTTTGGTGAGGTTCTCACTGTTTACGTTGTATGAGGATCATATCTGAGCACCTTGGGTTGTAATGTAAGGAGCTTGAGATGATTATGCTGATATGGTTTAAGAGAGCATTGTGGTCTGTGATGTTGCAGAGTGGATGGGATAAGTATATTTCTGGTAGAAGGGCATTGCTTGATCAGATTATGAGAGTGAGCACGAAAGAAAGAAAGCGTGTGTGTGTGTGTGTGTGTGTGTGTGTGTGTGTGTGTGTGTGTGTGTGTGTGTGTGTGCGTGTGTAAAAGAGTCGACGCCAACACATTTCATTTCATGTTGAGGCACTCTCAGCGTTTCGCTTCTTTACCCAGCATGCTCAGCCGAGATAAAGTAAATAAACAGTGCAGGGTCGAGGGCCAGAGCTCCCTCACCCTTAAAACAAAACAACACCCCCATCAAACACCCTGTCTGAGGAACAAAGAGAACAAACCAGCCGCCCGACCCCGTTCCACTGACATCCGAGCACTGCTGTCATCTACACTAACCACAAAGAAAACCTTTCAAGAGCCAAAAAATGCCACTTCTGTGATTTATTTCCTTCAAACTAGGAAGCAGCTTTACATTTTCCTCATAAAGAATAGCTAACAACACGTGAATATTGCTTGTGTGTGTGCGGGTGGGAAAGTATAGTAAATTGAATTCGCTAAGCACTCATATAATTCTATGAGATTATTAAAGAAAAGCCTGTGAATATGAGACTGCTGAATTTCCCTAACTGTTTGTTTTTAAAATCCAAATTTAGGTATGATGGTTTAAACAAAACAACAAATACAGACAACATGTGACGTATACATGACAATTCTAAATTTGTTGATACGACTAAATAATTCATTTTAATATATTAACTTTTATAGTTCTTATATTTAATATTATAAAACAAAAAACAGATGTTTTTTAACGAAGAGACGTTTATTCTTGCTATTCTGGACCAGTCTGAACTATTTAAAATGGCAGTTAAAGCAAACTATTATTATAACTAACAATGAAGGATTTTTAAAAACTGAAAACCCTTAGGAAGTGTCAATGGACATTCCCTGTGCAACTGGCTTGTAATCCTCGCTCATATCAGGCACATAACTCAGACAGCTGCGGGCCAAACCAAATGCCTATGAGGCCTCTCCGAACTTATTAAAAAAAGAAACAATTACCCGATCTCACAGTTCCGTGAAGCTGAACCATGAACCCAAATAATCCCTTGTTTCTGTGTGTTTTGTTAAACTCTGCCGTGATATTTGCATGTGTCTGCTGTTCGAATGCATCACTCACCCTTCCGAATCTGTTGGCATAGGATCCAGTGAGCAAGGAATGGAAAACGATGATTGTTTCATCCAAATCCCAAATGAACACGCGCTGAGAAAAGAAGAAGCAAAATCAATGGCTCACTCAGCATGCAAGATGATCTGATGGTCAATAAGAACGGTGCATAGATAAATGCATCCAGGGATCTGTAGATGTTCACCACTCATGGTCACCGCAGCACCCTGCGACTGCGGGAAGAGCGACCACCAGACCATCTATCTCCTTCCCCCGATGCATTAACACAATCAATACCAACAAACTAATTAACTAGATTTGTTAACATACTATGATGTAAGCATGCTAATGGAGCAAAACCTTCCAGAGAATCAGGTCATGGTAATGAATAGAATACGGATGTGAAAATAAACTAAAATATTTGTTTCAAATCGACTCTTTGATACAAAGAGAAGAGCAAAAGTCTGAGTTAATACTGGTTAACTGATATTCAAAATCAAAAGGTTTAAAATAACGTTTTGAAATTTAAAACAGAAATGCAAGTTCAAATAACATTGCACTTTCTTTCTTTCTTCTGCAAAATACAATGTCAATGTCAATGTCACCTTTATTTATATAGCGCTTTAGACAAAATACATTGCATCAAAGCAGCTTAAAAACAATAATTAGTAAACAGTGTGTCATAATGCTTAATGTTAAAAGTTAATACATTATTGAATTCGGGGATGTTATCTCTGTTCAGTTTAATGGTGTCTGTGCATTCATATTCAATTCGTTGGTGTCTTTGTTCACTTAAAAAAATGTCTGTGCGTTCAAATTCAATCAAATCAAGGATATCGTTGTAAATGAGGGGACCATAATATGTTTTGTATATAAAGATGTATACAAAAGATAACATTTTTAAACATGTTGGTAACCAAGAAATGTTCCTCCCTATTAATTTGTATTGGGCTGATACAAATCAAAGGCAAGTCAATGGGGGCCATGGTTTTCCTCTTACCAACATTCTTCAAAATATCTTCTTTTGTCAAACACTTAAAATGTCAAAAGGGTAAGTAAATGACAAATTTTCAAATATGATTGGAATTATTTTACTATACATATGCAAATTTAAATTTTGTCATTATCTACTCATTAATTAAATTAATTTTAAAACGGTATAAATTTCTTTCTTCTGAACACAAAACAAGATATTTTGAAAAATGTTGGTACACAAGAAATGCTACCAATGCAAGTCATTGGGGACCAATGGTTTTTCTCATACCAACATTCTTCAAAATACCTTATTTTGTCATACACTTTAAATGACAGAATGACAAATAAGATAATTTATTTTTTGGTCTGAACTACACCATTTATAATTAGGATTTTTTACAATTTTACTATAGGTATGCAAAATTATGAGTTAAATTTTTACAATTTATATTAATTTGTTTAATAAAATGTATTTCACCGGCAGTCTCAGACTCTTGGACCCCACCGTGTGTCAGCTACTTTACACTGGGACAACGCAGAAAAACATACATCTTTATATACAAAACATCTCATGGTAGTAATTTATTTAAACTCTCAGATTCCAGCTCAATGAGAAATTAACAGTGCCGCAGAGGTCCAATACCTCAAGGTCAGAGTCGGGAGGAGGGGATGGGTTATTGTTCCTTCTCCCCCTGCCACGTGACTTTCCATCCGAAGCCCGGCGCAATCGATCCGATTCTGAATCTTTAATGGGGGTTGATGGACTGTGGATTGTACTGTACTCTCCTGCAGAAAAATAAAGAGGAAAAAAGTGTCTCAGAGGTGGTTCTTTACTGTGAATTCTTAATTTACAATTTTTAATCACAAAAAGGAGGTTGAAACAAAAGTGCGAGTTAACTACAATAATTTAGTATATTTTGTAGAACATACGTGCATCAGTCATCCAGTCCTTATTTTTTCAAATAAAAAATGACCTTTACATTCCATAACATGATGACATATGTTTAGAACCAAAAGATGTCATATGTTAAGATCAACTATGTGTTTAAGAAAATGTATTGTAATATGCAATGTAAAATGTATTTTCATTTCTTTTCTTTTTGTTGATTTTCTTTTTTTTCCTTTCTTTTTTCTCATTTTGTTAGAATATCTCTTGAACTATTAAAATTGTTAAGGTTAAACTTGTATGTTCATTTTGAAGTTAGTAATAATAAAAAATGTAATAATTGGACCGTATGACCAATCAGATTACACTGCAAGGCAGGCTTTAAAGAATCAGGAACTAAACTAACAAGGTAAACTATAAAACTAATAATGCATACTTTTAGGTTTTAATGGCATGTGTGTATAGTTGAGGAGTCAAACAATACAATTAATAATGGTTTTATCTCTAAATGTCAAAAATTTTACTCTTTGATGTAAATATAAACTAACATATGTGTATAAAATGTATTTCTAAACATATCGTGTGCTCTGCAGTTTTTGGTTTCTGTGTTGATTTAAACAGGCCTTAAATGTTTTAAAAATGTAAACCATGTAACAGTCCACTCTGTAACTCAGTATGGTAAAAATAAAAGCCCTAAAGATAAAAACCCTCAGATCGTTTAACAGAATAAGTACTTGAGTATAAGGATTTTACATGAAGTCATGACTATCTTTGAGGAAAAAATCATATCCCAGACGTCTTTGCAATAGAACAACCCATAGGTTTTACAGTTTGTATCACTCTCACAAGTATCAAACTTGACTAAAATATTATTGCACTAGCCAATCACATCTTTGCATTCTGTTTAAGGACAAGTATACCCATCTCTTTTTCAAAATGAATTCACCAAAGCCTCTCACCTGCAGGTTGCTCTGAAATTGCTTGGCTGGTAATGCCTGACGGAGGTTCCTGTAAGGTGTAGGTAGCCGTGGTGGAGGGAGTGGTGGGGCTTGTGTTGTTACTGGTCATGTACGGAGAGGTGTAAGGACTACTGTTGTAATACTGTGCATACTGACTCTGCCCAAAAGCGGGGTAAGAGGGGTAGTCCTGCAAAAAGACATCAAGAAAGTAATGTGAGATATGCACACGCCGATGCTGCTACTTCACAGCACAGATTCCAAAACCTAAACGTGACCATATGTCTCCCGTGCGCTCCATCTGGACAGTGATCTGTCTTCACTTCTTTTTCTCTTTCCTCCGCTTGTGGCATAAATCATACACAAAAAGAGCAAGAGGTAATCCTCGCGTACAGTGGTCGGAACATTTAGAGTGATTCATATCATGAGAGTAATATGCAAGTGTACACATGTTCTATAAAAGGTTCCAGGAGGCCAGAGAAAATATGGTGAGCTTGTGCCAAAATGCGACAGGCTCCGGTGGACAGAGAGGAAATAGAATTTCAACAGACCCAAGCCAGAGATAGAAAACTCAAGAATAGCTACCTGTTGTGTACTGTTGAATCCAGTTGAGTTTGTGAGGGAATTGCTTCCAGCATAAAGCCCTGAAGTTGTTGTAAAACTGCCTCCTACGAGTGCAAGAAACATAATAGTGAGTTATCTATACATGCAGAATAAAATCTAATCAGATGTGATGGAAATCTGTCGTACAGAAGACAAACATAAAACAGATGAATGGTGCAAAAGCACACAAGATGTGTATTGAAATGTGTATTGAAATAGAAGACATTTAAATTGTTCCATGGTGGCAGATTCATGCAGGGCTTGAACCAACTCAATTGCATTTAAAAAAAGCCATGCCGATATAATAGGGGCATGAGGGATTGTGAGTCTGTGTAAATGTGTGTGGCTTTTTGTCATCTGTTCTCTCTTTATCAGTGATTGGATCTCGGAATAGTCGGAAAGGGGGCTGGTCTATTATTTCATCCGTCGCTACCTTTACAATAACAGCAACAGTGGCACTGTTGTTTGTTATCCTCTCAGCGGGGGACGAGGAGGGGCAGTTTGGTCTTTTTACCTGACTTCCTGCCTCAATGAATATGTATATCTGTCTGCCCAAAAAAGCATCTTCTGGGTAATTAAATCTTTTTGTAAAGAGATAGCATCTAATGACTTAATAACATGCGTGACATGAGCTACAGGCAATGGTAAGACCCGAAGTTACATGAAATCATCATTGCTTCTGTTGGCTTTGCTAACATTAGGCCTTGGTGAATTTTTTTTTTTAACTATTTTTTCTCCAGACGTATATGTGATTCTGCCTGTAAAAACCCAGCTAAAGTAATTTTTCCTTTTTTGTACATAAAATATTACACAATATAGAGACCATTGCGTAAGGTATAACTTTTTGACTGAGTAAGATCCTGTGAAATATTAAAACCATGGTGAAATAAAAATCCTACTTTAATGCTCATTACAGACAATTAGATCTTTCTACTTTAGCCTGGTTTTCACAAGCAGGATCACATTTTGATTTTAAAAGACTTTAAGCTTATAAAAGAAAGAATCCAATTGCGAAATTCGCGCAATACAAAAATTATAGAAAAATATGAACAGACGACTTTAAAGTTTTTCTAAATGTATCAGTTATATATAAGATTTCAATGTTACATTGTGTTACATACAATAATCCTAATTGTTTTATTCAGTGATAACATTTTTGTCAAATTTAAACAAAACAAAAAATTAAACTGTACCAATGTGGCAGATCTTTAATGCTCAAAAAACAAGTTGCAAACTTTTTAAATGCTTTTAATTATTTTCTCAAAATGCAGCATTAAAGTGGATTCTTAAACCAAATCTTTGTTAAAATATGATGTTTTCGGTGAACCAAACTAGTAATTTTAGACATTTGAATAATAGTCTTCACCATCATCTCTCTTCCAGTTTTTTATTTGTTCAGCATTTTTTTTGGACACTCTCTATCTGTCCTCATATTTTATGCTTCAGAAACGTTTGTTTTTCCTCTCCAGACACAGCCTCTCACATCTTAAACTGAGAGGCATCAAACTCCCATCGCACAACAAATTAGCTAAATCCACAGTTTAATAAGTCATAAAAGCCAAGACTTATGGGATAGCAGTTGACTCTGAAGAGAGCACGGAGCCACATAAAAGCCCAGCAAGACCCCCTCCGGTCCCAAAAGAATGGCTCCATGCTGGGGAGAGGCCTGCTTTTCCCAGGGGCAAAACCCCTGTTCCTTCCCCCATCCTCTCTGTGTTGCTCCAGTTCTCTTAAGAAGAGACACTGGCTGTCCTTGTGGCCTCTGCAATTGGGAGTCCATTTGCTCTGCTTGATCAGTCCTCTTGCCATGGGCTATGTCTATCATCAGTGCACAATATTTGTAGCAGAGGTTTTGTAGGCCTCTCTGGGGAGCTGGCGATCAAGTCCAGATGGGCTTCTTTAAAAAGCAGTCTGCTGCCTCTCTCACACTGTGTGCGGAATAGAGTGAGGCCTGATTGTTGCTGTAATTATCATATGGTTGTGGTGAAAATTGGGGAGAGGAGTCCCTCTCTCGTGCTGCATAGCTATTAAGCTCGCGGCAAAAGAAGCAAAGCTCAAACAGGTGTGAAAATATCAAATTAATTCCCAATTTATACTTGGATGAACTGAGGGAAATTAAGTTGAGTGCCTCAACTTGTTGGCATGTAGCAAATCTCCACTTATAGAGAGAAAATTGCTATGACCGTGGCTAGTTGTCACAAGTTAACGTAAGAGCTTTCTGTCCATAAATACAGTTTGTTTCAAAATCTATTTACACAAGCAATCGATTTTTGTGTTTATAAAATTCAAATTTTAGGTTGACTATCGAAACAAAGATAAATAATCGAGGACAGTATCGGCTATTTTTAAGAATGTCAGATCATATATTTAAAATATTAATTTGATGTTTTTATGCACTAAAATGTAATACTTTGTGTGTCATTAAATTTCATTAAAAAAGCAATTGATATGTTTATAAATTTAGATGTAAAAAATCAAGACAAAACTAAAACCCTGATAAATACTTACGAATGTAAAGAGTGTGACAACTTGCCTTAGTCTCACCCCCTGTGATGACCCCATCGCTGACTATTCTAAACCAGTAATGTCCTTCTGTACAACACTTTTCAACCTTAATCACAGAAACCTAGTTCCATTAGACATAAAAGCGTTTGGTGAAAACATTAATTTGATTGTAGTTCCACTGACAGCTGGTTGCAGTCGGGTTCTACATGGGTAATAGGACAGCAGTTGGTATTGTCTAGAGGGGGGGGGGGGCATCCAGACTCTTCCTGTGTGTCCAGACCTGCCCAATCGATGAGGCATCAAGAGGAAGCCGATAGGGACAGACTGGCCTGGTTAATGGTCATCTGTCATCTGCTTTTGCAGTTAGTGGCTAATGTGTTTATTGCTGTGTGGGCTATGTATGGCAGACTGAAGGCACCTCATTCTCAGTGGATTCTCTATACCAAACGTGTGTGCTCTTGAAAAGGAACATTTCAACCTAAAGAAACATATATTTGGTTGATTTAATATCTGGATAATTCATTCAACTATGGAAGGTATATCTATAGTGAGTTTTAAAATGTAAAATATATATTAATTAATATGTTTTGGGTTGTACTGTTTCCATATTTAATTATTATTTAAATAAAGGGGGATGAATTATAAAATATATAAAAAGCATTCTCCATTTTGAGGAAATTTACCATTAGACTTAATAAAAAAAAAAAAAAGATGTTGCCTGTGTGCAAACATTTTATATTTATTTCCACGACATCTCATCTTGGCCCGACATCAACATTTAAAGGCCTGGTTTCGAAGTACGATCCCAATCTGCGGTTTTGCTTATGAGCCATGGAAAAGAAGCTTCCACAGAGCGCGTATGTCACATTATTTATTGTGAGATGCTTCAGAGCTGTTTCTACTGGAGATGTTTCTACTGTCATACATTATTTGGAGATTAGAGAGCTCAACAGCACTGGCTGGTGAAGACTGGATGGAAAGCCATGAGAGAAAGACAGGGAGAGAAATAGGGGGCAATGCCCCCGCTGGATGGTGGACGGTTCGCTTGGTGCTCTTTGAAATCCCTCTACAAATCTGACTTCGATGAACTGACCTCAAAGA
Source organism: Triplophysa yarkandensis (assembly GCA_033220385.1). Lineage (NCBI taxonomy): Eukaryota > Metazoa > Chordata > Actinopteri > Cypriniformes > Nemacheilidae > Triplophysa > Triplophysa yarkandensis. Next base: position 9,290,078 of record CM065676.1, on the reverse strand, counting down.
CAAGAGTCCCAGTGTTCTCTCTTAAGCAAACATTTATTTGAACATACAAGGCTGAGCACAATGCCAAAACACAGAGAAAAAGGCTGGTCTTAATAGGAGGAAAAAGCCTGGGATTTTTTTTCATCTGTCCTTTTCTCTTAAGGTCTAATGTGAAAAAGACTGTGTCTAACAAAAACCCAATACACCCATCTGCTTGGGGATGTTATGATTTGGTGTGTGTCTGCCATTAATTGTGCCGTCTTTCGAAGGGGGGGCACTCTACCAGGGAAACCAGAGAAGGAAAACAAGGGGGATTCTGACCTTGCATTTGGTAACTGTAGGGCGCTTGTCCCGTCTGAGGTGTGGAGAAACCGGAGCTGTAGCTGAGGAAGCTGCTCTGGCCTGGAGACTGGGCCTGGGTCAGTCCGCTCTCTGTCTTGATGCCTGCCCACAATGGACCTAAATCAGTTAGTGACACCAGAGCAGTATGATGCACAGTCCTCAGTGTTACTCCCTCCATGACAAGAAAGTGAAAAGTTGGCAGCTATTTCTCACTGGGCCATGATTCAAGGTATAAAATAAATAGCTATGTGATCATTATTAATAAAATAGTAGTGCTAAAAAAGTACTTCAGGGGTAAACTTCAATTATTTACATTGATTTGTACATTTTGTTTATTTTCTTTGAAGGAAAAGAATCAAAACATTTAATCCCATTAATTGATAAATAAAAGAGAGTTTGTAGAGAAAACCCACTGGTACATTATAAGTTCTAGGTTGGCCCGACTATCATATATTCAGGTTTGGCAGATATATAATCATAGTATAATGGATGAAACGGTCAAGATTTAATTATAAGCTGGGTATTTTTGAAAGGTCTCACGAAGTTATGCTCACCCAACTATCATTTGATGTAAAGGTAGCGTAAAATTAAGCAAACTGCAATGGTGAATAAACAGCAAAACAAATTTATCACAAATGAACGGATAGATTTGTGACAAATGTAATGCTTATGGTCAAAACTTGGCTTGCGAGACTAACGACCGGACAGACTGTCTTGACACGCAAATATAGAGAAGCTACTGGTGGTTTACGTGAGCTGATGGCATGCCAATATAATTTTTTGTACTGTTAAAAGAATTATCGCAGAAAAGAACTTCATATTGTTAAATACCGTGTGAGGCAAAGATGATAGATTTGCATTAAAGTAATAAAACTCAGCACATTCTAAGAATTTACTGGTGAGAGTTAAAACAAACCTGTTTGATTAGATTGAATCAGGCCCAGTGCAGGTTTGCAATTTGCTTCCACTCAAACAAACATCTGAACTCTCGGGAGCACATAAAAGATGACTGAACCTAAACAGCCTTATCTGTGAAGATGTTTTCTCAAAGGTTCCAGAACGTTCAATCCCATGGACAAATAAAGAACATTTATAGTTGGGTATAGTTGAGAAATCTTCAATCTTCTTTGTAAAATGAGAATAAAATGAGCACCTGAGTGGATTTTTGACTGAATTATTAGATTCAGTTACAGTTCAAGTTTAAAATGAAACTACAAATGACAAACTACATTTTATAATTAACTTAAATTAAAAGTATAAGCTACCATTACATTTAGATGGCACATGTTTTATTACATTGAGAGTTTGAATCTGTTGGAGTGAAGTTCAAATGAAATCCTGTATTAAAAAGCTATAAAGAGAAAACAAGCAAACTAAAATAAGATTTTTTTGCTGCTTTTACCATAAGCTGGAATTCCATAGGGCTGTCCTGGCTGAGGGTAGGAGCCATAGGCAGAAGCCTGCTGCATTCCTGTGGTATATTGCGTCTGTCCGTATGCTGCCATATTTTGGGCGGAAGGAGTCGGAAGAATGTGTGGATAAGGTCTGCTGTTTGGGAGAAAAAGTAAATGCAGGGAAAGACATATTTTTACTCAAAAGTTACTTTTGCTCACAGACACACACTGCGATTCTGCTACTTAATCATAAATATTTGGCCAAGCTGTGAAATAGAGAAAATACAGCAATTAAGCAGCTGATATACATTCTAAAAGAAAAATAAATGACTAGGGAAATCGTTGCAAGATAATAATTACAACAGATTTTTAGAGCGTGCAAGCTGCGGAGATCAATGCAAACAAAGCAGCCGCAAAACCAAAGATCTGGCAGAAGGATCTAATTAAGATCCAAATGAAGTTGGATGCTGCTTATTTTTTAAAGAAAAATAAAAGAAGCCTTACTTGGAAGGGTAAATCTGTGGAGAGAACTGGTGAGTTTGTCTTGGGCTGAAGCCACTGCTTCCAATGGCTGTGGAGAGACCGAAGGAAAAGAGTAAAGCACATATCTGACATTAAAAATAAGGTAAATATTATTCTTTGCCAACAGACCTTCTGGAATCCAAGGCAACTGTAATTACATTGCGTTGGGCTATTTATTTCACTAACCTTATTTTAAGTTGAAAAATGATGAGCAATAACGAAGAAAAATAATCAGGTAATATTGGAATTTTTTTTGATGACTGTACACATAAAAGCCAACATGAACTGGAAGGGCCCAGTGTCCAAAAAAACACAAACAATGAAGGTCTTTTGATTTGCAAGCAGCATAAGTCTGAGAACTCTAAAGCTAGAACTAGATTTTCCGTTAAAGTATTTTCACTATTAGAAAAACTGTATAATTCAATACTCCTAATTTTACAGGCAGAAACACGGCTGTTTTTTTTTTGTGTACAGTAGTGACCAAAAGTTAGAGTATAGTCAGATTTTATCTTCGCACACCATTTCTCTAAAACTTTACACATTTCAGGGATTCGAATTAATACAAAAATCACAAATATTATATAAATAATCATACAATAAAAATCCATTAATAAAATCTCTCTGACAATGTGACTACGCTGACAACTATTTTTTTTATTAATATTTGTTTATCAAATCTTATTATAATATTCTGTAATCATCTTTGTAAAAGTTGAGCATGGAATGTGACATTTTTTGCCTAGAATCCTTTTCTGAAACTAACATTTAGTTTATCCTCCAAACTAAAAAATACAAACTGCATACAATGGATGAAATATCTCTGATATAAGTTAGTCTCTGAAATATCATCATATTTGACAACTATTATATTTTTTTAAATGAAACATATCACCATATATTGTGTTTTTAATTTTTACCAACATTTTTTATTAATAGTCAACCTTAATGTCTGTCTTTTGGTTTTAAAATGTTTAACTATTACAAATTATTTGTCAACTTACAATCTAAAACCAATGGACAAATTCAGTGTTTTTTTTTTCAATTTCAATAAAACAATTTATTAGAACATCCAAGGTTATAGAACAACAGCAGCATTATTAATGTTTATTATTATTACTAATTTAATGCTTGTTATTTTTAGAACGCTTTGCAGCTTTAAGATTGCATACATAAGGCATCCATCTAAATTTTCATGGATAAGGTCCAACTGAACAGAGACATCCAGCAAAAGTTATTCCCAATAATTAGATGGTTATGCTTTTGGTGTATTGTTGGCCAAGACATCTCCAGTAAGTGTTAGTTAGGGAGATCCCGCTCCGTGTAACTGTATTCTCTACACCCTGAAATCGGGAGCTTTTCCCCACACTTCAGCACCTGGCCTGGGAAAACACAACACCACGGCACTGCGGCATCCCCAGAGTATAAACCAACGTCTCAAATGACTACATTTCATTCATATTGTCATAGATCGAAGTCCAAGCTGTGATTTATTTGGGTCTAACATAAAAGTATCAGGTACTTAGTCAAATTGGTAGGGAAATAAGACAAATTAGCAGGAATGTAATACCCCATGAAGAGTTATCACATTCACTGGCATTTGCCTAGTAAGTAATGTGAGCGGTCTATAACAATGAGGTGATCTACCTTAATTTGTATGCGTTCTCTTTAAAATATCGCATTGGGAGTGTAACGTAACACAAGGAGATTGTTTGCATTTTTCTATGTATGGCATTTCATTTCAGTACTTAATTTATATTTTTGTATGTGCAGAAATTCCTAAAAGATTCAGCAAGATTTATTTCTTCCTTTATTAGTAGAATAAACCCACAAAATATCTCTGTCTGCATGCTTTTGGTGTCAAGCACTTCCTGTGCCTCTTCTATCAGATATTTATCTCTGACCTATGTGTGCAAGTGCTGTACCTGATCCTGAGAAGCTGTCTAGGGAGCCGTCTGCTACAGAGGTGGTGATTTCAGCGCTGCTCATTGGCTCTGTTTTAACTGCAAACAGAAGGAAAGCAGAACATTTGTGAAACATATGGCTCAATAACACACAGGCAAACCCTCTGCACTCGTAAAGTCAATAGACTTAATCTGGGGTAATGTGCGAATTTTAAATGCGGCGGACAACAACCGCGTCCAAGCGGTTTGGTTGGCTGGCATCGGGGCATTCATTAGGTGGTCGGTGTGATGAAGTGGAGTTGCTATTGAGATAATGGAGCTTTCAGGTTTTCGCAGTTCAGTCCCGGCCAGCCCACAGGACAGGCTGACAATTAAATGCTAATCTGTTGCACAAATAAAAGGAGGACACTTCCCCTCCAAAACACACAAACTCTTGTGTTGATTTAAGTACAATGGCCATCCTGAAGGCTTTCATTTAAATGCATAAACCTTTTGACGTAAAAAGCACACTGAGGGCCAGACAAGAATCAATATTTGTATTACATATGTGACCCGCCTGCGAAAACCAAGATAATTTTGTGGAAATTTACATTTTTAATATATAAAATTCTGCACAATGTAAGGAATTTTCTTGAAAAATGGAACACCAACATCTTTAATCTTGACTAAGACCATGTTATAATAATCAGGAAATTAATAGGTAAAATTAAATTTTAAAAGTCGTTTTTTACAGAATAAGATTTTCCAACTTAACCCTGTTTTTTTACAGGCAGGGTCACTTACAGTTAAAACTTGCACCTATTGTATAGTTCTATTTAGAAAAAATTAAGTCTTGGTTTCTTACCAGAAGGTTTGTATGTTGCATTAAAACAAGCAAAGTGAGAATTTAATGGCACGTATAAGCTGTGGAATGCACGGACGTGCAGTAGAATTGATATGTCAAGGCAATGCATGGCGTATAAAATGCGTTTGACCCGACCGCTTCACTCCACAATGAGGGCAACCGGGAGACAATTTCACAGCGTTTAGACAGGCCCGGATCTTTGAAATGAATCCATCTCTGTCTCGGGAGGGGGGTTTGGAGGTTTACTTTTATGAAAACAAAATTCATGATGTGGGTGCGGAGTCATGCCCACTGAAATCCCTCATGGCTGAGGTAGCCATCAGCTTGTCATGTCGAACATGTTGCTGCTACGGTTGTCTCTCAAAGGAACATATGTCGATAGGGAGTGGCTTGAATACGCACCGATACCCCCCCACCTTTCAAAAGGGATATGGGAGAATAGCGGCAGGGAGCATGCAGAAACTAGAGCAGTCAAGTCTTATCACATACCACACATAACCATAAAACCGTCCAAATAAAATGCACATTACGCGTGCCCACAGCTTCACCATTCATTGACAGTGTGGAATCAAAACCAAAAGTCTCAAACCATGCTTTCAACAGATTCACGAGAACACAACACAAAAATGCCAAACAATCCTAATGAAAGCGACAATAGTTGAAGTAGATCAAAGTTGGCTTTCACAACCGTGAAAATGCACAAAATTGGGTTTGCCTAAGATTAAAATAAAAGTCATTTTAGATATAACGCCAAGTATTGTCCTTTCATTTATTGACTAGAACTGCACAAACCTGCAGCGGACTGTGAACTAGAACCTAACAACCAGTCAGCTGTGGTAAGCATAGTGATGTTATCACCTATAGGAAAAAAAAATGGGATAGGACACATGACAATATGCACTATCAGAGGCTGGGGCTTATCACTGAAGAAATGGAAGAAAACCACATAAGATTACATTATATAAACTACTTCTGAGCTGATTCAATTCTTATGGGCTGTAACCCAAGCCGTGAAAATAGCCCGACTTATAATGTTTATAAAGTCTGTGCAATTAGTACAAATGCATTTATGTTAATTGCACTGGTGGATAAGACATTACATTTTAAATAAACTTGCAAATTTAAAGAATGATTCATTTTTTTTTTATTAAATGAATATTATATATCTTAATATAAGAGATGAGTCACTGCATTATTCAAAGAAAAAATAACAACCCCCTGAAAAAGAAAGCATATGATATAACAATTGGAAAAAACTAGTGGAAAGTGTACTATAGCACTTATTAATCCACAGTTATGTAGGTAAATGGCCTGAGAGAGGCTGGAGAGACGCACCTTCAGTGCCATTTGGTGTCATGGAATTGTGATTTATATGTGAGTTGTCAATGTTGGGACCGTTCGGGGACTCACTGCTTCCACTTACTCGGCTGTGTGGACTAGCTAGATCCTGCATTTCCATAGACCTGAGAAGAGACGCACAGATGTTAGCACTGGAACGTGCACACACGTTATAAGTAACATGACGATTGAGAGATCTTAAAATAACAAGCATTTATTAAAATTGTTTTATACAAATAAAAAAATTTTTTTGTATTGTACAAAGAAAGTAATATATTTGCATAGTATCATGAAATTTCCTGCAAATTATTTATAACAGAATTTAAGTTAAAATATAAATGTAGAATTGCATATATTTTGTATAACTTAATAGTATTTGACATGTGCCTTTTTGCACATTGTAATGACAGAGTTCATCTAGGTTGGCATGAACTCCATAAGCTTGTGCAGAACCTGATGATGCATGTTATCCCAGAATGATTTGAGAATGCTCCAAAGGCCATCTTATGTTCTTTAATGGAAGCAAAGAAATCTGACCTTTTGTGCAAAGTACGGTTAAGATAAGTAGTTAACATAGCCAATGCCAACAATTTGCTCACCTCTTATATTTATAATATTATATAATTCCTTAATAATAAAAATCATCCATCTTAATGGATTAAATTAAAATGATAAATCTAGCATTGTAATGTACTCTCAAATGCTTATACCCCAATATATTAAGTTCACTATATAGCAAGACAGTATCTTACAGAATATGAAAAAATATAATAAAAAATATTAAAGCAGATAATAACTTGTAACATAAGAGAATAAAATGCACATACAGAACAGATAAACAGAAAATCATTTAAAATAAATATAATTTAACAACAATTCAAAATGACTATATTTTTGCGAAAAACGTACGATAACAATTTTTACATTTCAACAGATCTCCCGAGTAATATGCTTCACCAGGGCATTCCTCTGAGACATATCAAATGACGTTTTTTCTCAATGGTAGTGAATAAAGAGTTCATTAAAGTGTGCTCAATTGTTTCTTTGTTTATATAACAAGAGACACATCACTGAAAACATTATTCTATTGGCTCTGCTTCACACCTACAGGATTTTATTATACACAGCCAATGGAACAAAACATATTAGAAATACACAAATACTTTATTCTGCTCATTAAGATGCTTCATAAATGCGAAACATTTATCAACATAAATATTTATAACTTTTTTAGTAGTTGTTCTTTATAACGTATCCATTACAGATGGAAGCAGTTAAACGTGTAAAGGAATCCATGCCACGGAAAACTTTAAAAAGTAAGCTTGCTTTTTTTCGGTTTTTGACACAGAATCGATTAGTCAAAAGTTTTACCGTGTGAATTGAACATTTTCCTACACATCATTCAATAATGGTTGCCTAACACCTCTTCCTTTCTCTTTTCCTATATCTTTCACATTTTTCACAAACTTCCCCACACTTCCATCTGAAGCGTTTCAGCACAGGTTATGTTTGATGATGTCTGGATGTCTGGCAGCCTATCCTCTCTCCTCTTAGCTGGCCCTTAACCATCAAATATCCTCTCTTTATCTCTCTATCCTTTCTTTCCACCTGCCAGGACTTGCCAGGACAGAAACAATATTACCCCTTGTTATTTCAGCTCGGTTTCACTGTGAAGAGCCATCCGTGACACAATGGACGTTGTCTAAGAAAACATTTTTGTTATTCTCGCACAGAATGGGAAAAGAGGAGCTGGTGGAACAGAGAGGCACATTGTCTGTAGGCACAACCCCTCTGCTGTTGTTTCCTCCTCCCATGTCTTCCCTCACTTCCTCAGAGAGAGAGAGAGAGAGAGAGAGAGAGAGAGAGAGAGAGAGAGAGAGAGAGAGAGAGAGAGAGAGAGAGAGAGAGAGAGAGAGAGAGAGAGAGAGAGAGAGAGAGGGGGAGAGAGAGGGAGAGAGAGAGAGAGAGAGAGAGAGAGAGAGAGAGAGAGAGAGAAAGAGAGAGAGAGAGAGAGAGAGAGAGAGAGAGAGAAGAATGACGGAAAGGTGATTCATCATTGGTCAACGACAGCTGCAAACTGGATTAGGCCTCCCCCAATCAACATGCAAAGCGGCTTAGCCAAGGTAAGCAGGAAAGAAGGGGGGGCTTCGGGTGAACGAGCTGGGGGCGCCTGCTTGAGGTCGCTGTTGCCTCTGGAAGTGGGAGGGGGGCTGAAGTTGAGAGAAATGGAAGTTTGTTGAACAGAAGCTAGTCAGGCATGACACCCCTAGCATCTTCTGGAGATCTATCATCCACAATTGACACTATCTGAAATTTATCTACACTCCCTCTCCAGGCACATTGACAGTTCCTAATGGTGGTCATTAGGAGGGGGGGGTCAATGGTGACTTTGCCCAGGACACTTGACCACTAGAGATGTAGAAGAGCAGAACGCAATTTGGCCTTATTCGAGTGAATAACAAGAACATGTGGGGTATTAAAAATATGTTATGAAATGGAGCTTGTGTGCATCCAAAAAGGTGTGTATACAGAATTTTTTTTTTTTTTGGAATTACAACATTTTATGTTTAACACCAGTTCCACATCAGTTCTCTCTCTTAGTCTTTTGTTGGAAGTTTTTTTTAATAATTTCTCTAAAAATCCTAAATAAATCACGTGGAAGAAATGTACATGGTTATATTAAATAATTCAAACAAACAATTTTCAGTATACCTTTGTCACAATAACCCAAAAGCAGGCCTGCAAACTGTTCTTTAGTGCCCTTTCACAAAAAATATTTTTTTAAAAATGCATGAATTTTAATGGCAGACTGTTTTCATGAGATGTAGTAACCTGAGATGTTTGGTCTTGATGTTTTTCGCCCCACTCCCATTTTCTTCCCACAATGCCCCAACCGTGATGAATAATGGTCAAGTTTTAGAATTTCTCCCTCCTCTGAGCTGCTTTCCTTTTTTAACACACCTAGCCACGCGCTTATATCCAAATTTCATGCCTTACATAATCTTTGCATAAAAAGTGCAATGCACGTTCTTTCATTGCATACATTTGAGATAAAGAAATAAATGAAGGATGCGGAGGGACTCTGTGCTCATGGAGCATTTCTCATGTTTGTTTCACGGCAGGGTCCCTTATCCAACAGGTGATTTTCACCAGGTGAACCGCAGGGGTCGGGAGGGAGTGGGGGGCTTTTAAAAGCAAAAACAAGCAGTGCTGCTAAATATTTATTGTTTAAACAAAGATGACTGAATTCAGCATCTTTGATGTTCTTTTTAATTCAACCTGAACTGAGCGGCCTTTGATGCTCTCAGAACAAAGAGTTGCTGGAAGTGTCATCAAAAAGCCAAACACGCTTCACTCACGACTGTTTGCATGGCTTTTTGTTTCGCTTTGCTTAGTTCATGGGCTGCGTTTCCATGGGCAAACAACACCGGGCTTTTAACATTGATCATTGTATTGCACGCGTGCTGTCTGAGCCCGTACAGACAAAGACCAAATTCACCTGAACGCTTTAAATCTGATGTCAATAACAAGCCGGTCTGAAATATTTGTCATTTATTGTTTGAAAGCACTTTAGAGTGAAAACAAAATGCAATTGATGTTAGGAAAACAGTAAAATTTGATTTGTTCAAAAAAACCTTGCAGATTTTTGTATTTAGAAAATCAAAGTGGAAACATTATTTAGCTTGCCTTTTGTGCCACATTTATTTTGGGTTTAATTTGACTTCACAGGGCAGGAAATGCATATTTTATATTGAATTTTACAGATTATGCGGAACATGTGTTGAACATTATTAGTTTTAGAGAATAATAGTTTAATCAAGATAACTTTACAAAAAGTAATCCCAATTGAAGCTGGTCAGCTGACTCCACATCCACAGAATGTCGATGTAGACAACAATTGAACACAGATGTCATGAGATTTAGAAACAGTTTACAAAATGCTACACTTTGCTTGACTCTATGACCACAGAGCAAAGAAATGCACTGCCAACAAAACAGCTTTTTTTTAAAAAGCATGAGGAAAAAGAAATCGCATGCAGGAAGAACTAGGAATAAATGTTTCACAGTTAAAAAAGTTCAATGCTTTTTCTAACTCTTACTGAGTGATTCCATTTAATATTGTGCATGCAGTGAAATGCTGGCAATGTTATACTAAATAGTAAAATTGTTATGAAATGTAAAATTAAAAGGATACACTCAAGACCATCTATTATATATTTATAATATTAGTTTTTATATTCTTTAGTGGCCCAATAAAAGACAAAATTACTAGAGCTAAACATGAATTTATATACAGTATTTAATAACAGTCTTTTTTCAAAGAGACATTTGAACATTTTAGAATTTTAATTGTAAATGAAATATGTTTAGTTCTGAGCATGTGTTGTGGTTTGTTAATGTACAATTTGTCTATTTCATTTTGATCAATCTGACAGGGTGCTCGAGCGGTGGACAGCTACATTAAATCTGGTAATTCTGAGTATGTCAACCCGGTAAATTATTTCCAGAAGTCCATCCGCTCTAAGTATCCATCAAAGGAGATTTAAGCCACACATCTCAGCACTACAGTATGACAAAATAAAAAAAAACTATTAATACAAATTAATTACTTGCCTTATATGTCTTTATGCCTTTGCTTTAACATTTGACTAAACAGGTGGCAACAAATAAAATTACAACAACAAAACATCTCTAGTTTAGTTTTCTCCAAATCACTAGAAAATATGCTTCTCTGCAGGCATCCAACAAGCCCTAAAACAAATGATACCCAGGTTGAGCTTATCCTTTGCTACCATTTTTAAGTAAACAAACTCCTTGATTACATGTAAACAAACACAAAGGATTTTCTAAATGCTGAAGAGCCGTGATCAATTGAGCCTCTCAGCCCTTATTTCCTGCTCCGTTTTCCTGAGACAAACAGAGGCATGTTAACAAAATAACACTCTACTGTATTTAGTAAACAGCTAATCGCCTAAAATGGTTTCCGCCGTCTCTATCTTATAAACAGCAGAGCGCAGCATTTTCAATTAACCCCGTGTCTTTCAGCACACACCATTTTCAACTCGGGCTCTGGCCCCATTCGGATCGCATTGGGCCCTCGGCAGATGACGGCACGGCAAGGGTCTGAGCGCATAGGGGCTTATCAAAAGGGGCTTAATGCAGTCAAACGAATACCGTTTTAAAACAAATACAGTGAGTAACCAATCTTAATCGAGTGATATATAATAAGGTAATAAAATAAACAGGCTTAATGTGTAAAATTACAAAAAAGGGCAGCTGTAAGAAAGGCAGAATTCAGACAATCATAAAAAAACAAAATGTGATTTAATTAATAGCTATAGGACTATTTTAAAATATAATACAATTTGGTTTCAATAACAAGACACCACAAAGTCAAAATTATAACTTTTTGAGCTCTAAGAAATATTTACAAGCCAATTGATAGTACCCAATTCACCAAAATGTCCAAAAGATCGATTCCTGTTACATACAAAAACAAAAGCAGTTCTGTTGGTGACCATGTGCCGATGTCTTACAAGACACCAATCTGCACCCGGCCTGCCGGTCTGTCTATACTGAAGCATTTCTGTCTGTAGCAGATGGCCTTGGATGTCAACTGCTAAACCTAAATGGTTTTGTTTATTCTGCAGGCTGACTAGGATCTTTTGACAAGGATTTTGAGCAGATATTCTATAGACAGTCTATAGAATAAACGGTGCTCGTTATTAACCATATTATATCTAATAACAGTACAAAGGTTCAACCTGAAAAAGGTTCAACCTCACCTGAGGGTTGTGGAGAGGGTAAAAGTTGAATTTTGAAAGAAAGATTTGAGCTCTCAGGTGAGACGGTGTCACTTGGGGATTTCAATTTGAGCGGCAAATAGGGACAGTTGATAGATATGATTACTTTTTTTTACAATGTACAGCTTTAAAACCCAAATTAAGCTGTTGGTCTATGTTATGTTAAAATTAAATGTTACAAAATGGTGTGCGTGTACTGGATCTAATCATTTAAAATGTGAGAAATGCAAAAATTATAACATTTAGGGGAACTTGGAATGCTGTAATATATAAGATTACTTTTTATTTTTTGGGTGATTTGAGATCAGTGTTGTAGTGTTTTGAAAATATTTTATATAAATATTGGTTTTAGATGGTTTTTGAAAATTGTATTGCTATGATATTATTTATGTTCTTATATTTACAATCTTTAAAAGACTAAATTGAAATTTATAATATATGTATAATAAATTTACAGATTTATTTAACACAGTTCTAAACATCATTTGATTCATGCCTGGTTCGTGATTTGATTACTTGATTTGTCTTAGTTTAAAATCCCTGTCATTTTGTCATTTAAAAATAAATTATACAAGTGCAAAAAAATAAAGGGTAGTGTTTCACAAAACTTTAATAGTATTCTGTTAAACATCCAAACAGCTTACACGTTGACAACTGATGCAAATAGATTAAAAGTAAGATAACACCATCTAAAAACTGCCAAACACTGAAGACAAAAACAGATACAAATGTCCAAAACATTACTTACTACAAATATTGCAGAATCCTTGTACTTTTTTCTTGTATTCCTCCTCCTTTGAAATGTTCTGTTGACTTTCTCTCCGTTCCAGATCAATAAAAAAATTTCTTAAAGAACAACCTTCACTCGAGTTGAAACGTACAGATTACCACTAAAACACAACTTTTTTCTTTTTCATTTTAAGGGTGAAAAGCAGTGGAGCCCCATGCTAGATCTCAAGAGACGGACTCCGAGCAAGAATGAGAGTTGTCCGATTACTGCTGCAGGCAGTGACCAGCTAGTGTCTGAGAAAGAGAAAAAAGACTAAAAGAGAGAGAGACAGTCGAGAGCGAGTGAGCAAGAGAGAGGGAGGGAGCAGTCTGAAAACGCAATGAGTTGCTTGCTTCTCTCAAACAGGAAGACTTTAGTTTGGAGGAGGCACTGGGGAGTTTTCTTCACACCAGTCCTCCATATGTCATTCACTCACAGCTTTAAGCAGTATAGTCCTTCGCTAGATTGTATCAGTGGTCTTAAGACAATGAAACTGCCGAGCCTTCATGCATCTCTGCTAGTCTGTTGGATCCCACGGCTTGGTGCACACACACACAGCCCGGGGGCAAAGCTTTTTTCTACTCCTGTTTATTTTTATTTTATTTTTTGCATTCCCACAAACCAGTTCTTTTTTGTGGTTGATGCTTTCGGGTTTGTTGCCTCACAAAGGATCTTTGTAGGTATGAACAGTATAAAGTTAATGTCGTTTGTAAATGATGCTGTTTATTTTATGGAGCAAACTGCTTTGTGTGATCGACGTTGTAGTGGAAGTCCTCCATCAACAAGTAGAACGCTCACTTCTGTTTGTAAGGTAATGACGGCTGTCTGTCTGCTCTAGCTTATTACTTCATTTGTTTCCCAAGTTTACCTTCTGTGCCTTCTCACAATGGAACACTACCAAATTCAATCTATTACATTCTATAGGACAGGAATTCCTATTGAGCACTTTGCTGATTTTGTTCAAATTTATTTTCAAAGCATTATTGATAATTTAAAAATCTATTAATTCGTTTTATGTATTGTTGAATTCAATATGAATGATCAAAATAAGTATATGAAACCCTTTTTAGAAAATGTGTATGCATACAGTTAAAATGTTTTTTTTAAAAGAAAGAAATCATGCTGTCAAGATATTCCTCTTAATTTTTTTTACAATGGGGTGGTGAGTAAGGAAAAACACCAACAATTTTAATCATTGTGAATTCTTAGGCAAAATAAAAAAAAATGTATCAATAGATTAATTATTTACAATTTTAGAATATGTGCAGAATTACAGCAACACAATTGTCAAAATAAAAATATTTGTAATTGTCTTTTTAATATCACAGTTATTGTCAACACCGGTACATTTTCACATTAATATACATAAATAAATAGCCCAATTCCCAACTGGTAAATAAAACAGCAGGCGCACACAAATTAGCTTAAATAGACAAACGCATACACACACACACACACACACACACACACACACACACACACACACACACACACACACACACACACACACACACACACACACACACACACCTTTACAATTATGTGTGCCGCGTTGGACTCCCATATATGGGACAGCGGGTCAACATGGGCAAACAGTATAAATAGAGCAGGGCTTGACTCACCTAGAAGTGCCATGCTACTAAAGCAGTTGGCATGCAAATGCAGAGCCGTTTACACTACAGATGTGCCTACAGGTAAACCCAGCGTTTCACATTTCAGCCTCAGAAAATTAAATATATTGCATTTTGAAAAAGCTCTTGATAACTCAATATAGTAATAAATGCAGAGGGCATCTCAAGTAACTACTCGTCATAGCTGAGGGGTGTATACGCCAATCGAGTTATAGCTCTCACTCTCTTATCACGTAAAATTAACTTTCAATGTAATTTCGCAGTTATTTTAAAATTGCACTGCAAAATTACCCCAAGTTGTTTACGTCTCTAAAGCAAATGCTTTCATTTTCCCTCAAGTCGTCTTTGCGAATGATTCTTAGAAAGTATGTTTCACATAACTCTACCACACCGCTATAAATAGCAGAATATCAGGAGAAAGATTCATCATAATAGGTAAGACTGAGATTAAATTTAGAAAGATATATTTCCTTAAAAAGTGTACAGCTATAAATAAAGTAAATTACAATTTGTGGGAAATAAGTTTTTATAGATATACCCAGAAATAAGTGTGAAACACCTAAGGTTCATAATTTCTTTGTTGTCCATTTACGTATATATAAAACGATTTAAAGATTGATTTGACTTTTATTTTTCCACAATCTTAGCAAATTGGCCCTTCAGCATTAGACAATCAGCCCTGCATTGTTCTTATTATGCACCCATGGTGGACTCAACAAAAGATGCATTGATAGTCCTAGACTGACAGCAGTGCTAAAACATAACTTGCCAAAAACTATATCAAGCTTGAAATATGAGAAGTGGGTAAGATTAAAAGTGAAGCCGTTCTTTATTAAGGATTATCTTGATGGGACCCTGCAGTCTTACCGGGAGGCTGCAAAGATGCCTGTTTGAAATGTAGACATATGGTGGATCGACAATGTTCTGCGTTATACAGGGGTTATCAAGAAATTATGTCACAAATGCATAATTATGCGATGATTCATTCACGGCCCACAGCTGAGCCACAAAAACCAACTGCCTGGAGTTGAGCTACTCATTACTCACTAAAGTAATTCAACTGAGAGACAATAAATGGATGCCCTGATGGAATGCCATTATTGCTATTATATAGTACCACTTCTGTGAGCATGCAAACAATGAACGCAGAAAGCAGACAAAATTAAAAACCTCAAACATATCTTATTTGTGACCAATGCATATAAATAAAAAAATTTTTTGTTTGTACATATCATTAGTATGTTTAAATCGCAATCATCGTAAATAAAATGCAACACTAAAGCCCCATTTAAGGCCCAAAGATATGAAACTGGAATCCCGGTCTTTGTCTAACAAAAACAACTTTTTATACATTTACCTAAGAAAACACAAGGTGGAGTAATATTCTGACAAAAAGAGAGCGAAACAGTTTCTGGGCCTCAAAACATTTCCCATATCACTGACATTTAGAACACAGGACTCAATGCTGACTGGTCTTTTTTCAAGCCGATGATATAAGATATTTTTTTCCTCATTTTAAGACGCCTCATATTTTCAGCTTTGAATAGCCAAGGTACAAACAACTCCCCTGGGTGAAAGACAGACAACAGAGTGAAATGTGAGAAACGGAACTAAAATCTTGATGTGATAAACTCACGGACACATGGCAAACAACGCTTCATTTACAAATAAGCAAACACCTCAGTCAGGTCATTTTTATCTAAAATAAATGGTCTTATCAAAAAGGATAAAAAATCTAGCATTTAGCACCACAGTTATTGAGATTACATTACAATTGCAGAAATATTGGACAATAATCTGTTTCTGATATGAGAAGTGGGTTGGCTGATTTAAAAACAGACAATGATCAGGGCTTATGCAACCTGTCAGACAAAGAGTTAAGAAAATACAATCAATTTGTGATTTTTGTATAGAAATGTTAAGAAAGATAAGGTTGATGTTCAAGGTTGATATATATTATATGATTTAAGAACATTCAGAAAATACCTATTAAATGAATCTTTTGGTTAATGAGTTTGGTTAATGTGATTTAATATAACCACGAACTATCGGTATCTATTGCACCAGATATTATTATGAACAGTGAGAAATTAAGTATGGTTGCTTCTCTTGTTGAAGCCCTGTAATACTAAGCGATGCAGTATCACAACACATTACTTGCTCTTGCATCAAGACAAATATCGCACATATATCAAACCTCATAAAAACCAGACCCATATAAGGCCATGCTATACAAATAAAAAGGATTCAAATCTGTAATTCAAAAAACTCAATCCTGTAATGTTGCATTCGTAAGTAATGGGCCACGCTAAATTCGAACACGTCGTACAAGAAGGTTTATGGATTACAAGGCCTCACCAGTGGGTGTTTTCTCTTCTCCTGTCTGATTTCACCGACTGCACCATCAATCTCCAAAACTCCGTTTGCGCATCCATCCTGCAGTGCTTAATTTCATTGGAAGAAAGGAAAGCCAATCAGATGAAATCTGTTCGGAAGAGCACCATGCCCACTATTCAAATATCAACTTCATTTGACTCCAGGACAATCTCTGATGATGATGACAGGTTGCTACCACAATAAAGATTTCGACAGCGCAGACAGATCATTTTAAAGGGCCCTAAGGTAAATTAGTAGGAAAACCAAGTGCTTTCAAGTGGTGAAAGAACTCTGCGAGTGAAGCCCTGTTTCTCTATAAACAAACATGTTTATCTGTCAGGTTCTCTCTCTTGCATGATGAAAGTATTTTCATAGTTGTTCCTCAGCAACACAACTTGAATTTTTTCCCATCTGAATAATTCAGCCGCTTAACCTCAAAAGAACGCTGAATAATTCAAAATTTGCAATCACAGGCAAGACATACAGGGAGATTCCCAAAAGAAGACACATGTGTTTCGTGTTAAGCGAGTACTGTTTTTCTTTTGTAAATAAAGTTTGTACAACGTTGATGTGCATTTAGATTTTATAATTTATTTAAGCAAAAATGTCTGCTATCTGCTAATCAGTACAGAAATAAAGATCAAATACAGATTTCAGTTTTCAAATGTGTCCATGAGTAAGAGACCTTTAGAGTCTCTTTAAAGTGATAGTTCACCCAAGATGAAAAATCTGCCATCGTTTATTTGCATTCTTGAAATTTCTAACCTGCAGGACTTTCTTACATAGAACACAAAAGAAGATATTTTGAAGAGGGTTGGTAGCTGAACAGCACTGGCACCCATTTACTTATAATTTAAGTAATAATAAGTGCCCATATACATTTTTTTTCAAAATGTCTTATTTTGTGTTTTGAGACAATGGCAAGAGGGTGGGTGGGTAAATGATGACAATTTTTAAAAAAGAGTTTTATTATATACTATATGTCACACAAAACTAGCAACTTTATTTTTTAACAGCTTCACTCTTAGAATGTGAGCATACTACACAAAAAAAAAAATCTGATTCCAAGCAGATACAGAAACGAAACACAACAGACATCTTCATTAAATCTCCAGGCTGTAGAGTTCTGCTCTCAGTGATGATTCTGTATGACTGTATGACACATGGAACTGGTCAAGCAGCACAGAATAAGAGCGTTTGTTTAAGAGCTGCACTGCAAACACTTCTGCTCACGAGTGCACTGCCGTCTGAGCTTTATGAGCGTTCTCGCACACCTGGTGAAATGCTATGAGGCTCCTCTGATCCCCTACAAGGCAGTTTATGGCGCTCCAGGACTCGACAAAACAAGCAAACTACAGAGACCTATTACTCAAAATGAGACATCACAGAGGATCTCTGTAATACGAAGGACATACTCCCTACTGGTGTTTGTTTAAACACTGTACTGGGGCCAGTTGCTGTTGTTAAAGAGTTCGAAAAAACAGTGATTTAAATTAACTTCCTTGATTTTCTTGGATTGTTTTAATTTGTTTATTCTAGATATTGCATCTCAAAAAATAGAGTTCAAACTGTTAGATTATTTTACAAAACGGCTGTTTGTTTGGGTTAGTTAATGTCATTGCAATTGTTAATGTTAGTCCACACTGCATTACCTTATTTTAAAGGTTTATATTTTAGAAATGTATTTTTAAATGCTCAAATTAACATTATAATCGCATTGTTGAGTTTTATGATTTTAACTTTAATGTAATCTAACCAATATTACTTTTAAAGTCACCCGAATAGGAACATTCCTCTTGTCATTTTAAACCCCTTATGGCCTTTTTGCAGAACCCAAAAGGAGGTTTTTTGAAGAAAGTTGTTAATTTGCACCCATTCACTTGGATTGGTTTTGTGTCCATACAATAGAAGTACTATAGAAGGTGGTACAGCTTTTGTGTTCTGCAGAAGAAAGTCATATGGGCAATTTCAGCGTTAAGAAAGTGACATTTTGCGTTATTTGAATTATTACCAGTAAACTGAACCAACAGATTTATATTATACAAAACCATTGTTGAAGTGTTTAACATCAGACAGATCTGTCTATGAACAATTTTCCTATTTCAAAAAAAGATAAATTAACATGTGTTGTGGACGTGACCAAAAACAGACACAGTTTTTGGGAGACAACAAACTTTTTAAGATTTCTGTGAACTACGATGTACAAACCAAAAGCCATAATTTCCAACCTTCGGATAAGGGATAGCTCTTTTTTTTATACAAAAAAAATTATATACTTTATTTTTATGTATCAGTTTATAAGCATAATAAAGCTTTATATTTTCATGGTAAGGTTGACATTTTCACAGAATTGCCCTTAATGGTAAAAAATTACAAAAGGGCGAATAAATGGATATATAATTTTGTATTGTTCACTTTAGTCTCCTGAGATAATGTCAAAGTGATTTATTAATTGTTCCATTTTGATATTAGAAATAATTATTTAATGGATAAATTATCATGAAAATTGATTTAAAAAATGTGTATTGTAATCATTCTTAGTTCATGTTAAATCAACATTTTAAAATATTTGTAACCCTGACTGTGAAAACCAGGCTAAGTCAGAAAATCTTATTCTGAGAAAACGAGCATAAAGTTTGATTTTGCCTATTAATCTTCCAATGATTCCGATCTTTGATTCAGTCAATATTAAATATATGAATGTTGTTTTCTCAAACAATGTTCTTTACATTGTTTAGAATTATTTCACATATGAGAAGTAAATCCCAAACAAAATAACTTCACAAATAAATCACATTTTAACAAAAAAAAAACACACAATTAAAACCATAAACTATCAAGACCCCAGAAAATGACCCATGGGCACGTTTACTGTATGCAGATGCAACATAACGTGTAAAGCAGAAAGCCTTTACAGCATTTATAGTCTCAGAATTCAGTTAACCTGTTGACTACCTTAAAATATATATTGAGCATCAAGAAGGCATAAAAGTGTATAATTAGTTGATTATTTTTCCAGTAAAGGAACATTTTAAACTCCTTGGCCCCAAGAAAAGCATAACTGGAATCTTGCATTCCATCACAAGAAAGACTGCTGGACTCCACTAAATTTAAATCAGCTGCGCCCTAAAATACCAATATGTTTTGTAATAAATTTTCATGACGGCTTTCTAATGACTCCACGCAAGCATGCAGTGCGTCCACTGGAACATTTGTCAGAGAGGGCTCAACTGTCTCTTTATTCTAACCTCCTTCCTCACCGGACATCAGAAATATGGCATTCCCAACCTTCACAGCTGCCTCCCCCAATTGGGTCCAGGTCAGCAGAGTGCTGCGGCCAGACCGCAGCTCCCCGACCTCCGGAATGGTCTCTCCCCTGCGGAGAGGACACTTTGGCTTTCAGGCGAGGGATTAGTTTCAGCCCAGCAGAACTCCCAGTGGGGAAAGAGCCCTGAAAGTACAGAGGTTAGAGCCACTGCTTCCTTCCAGCCGGCTGACGTTTGTGAAGCGGGGAGCCCAAATAACAAAAACACATTAGGCAAATGTCTGCTTGGGGTTGTCTGTTTAAATTGGCCAGATGAAAGCCACTTTGACGGGGGCACGACTGGGCTGCGAAAAGGCGCTGGGCAGTTTAGGCGAAAGGGGCAGGCGCATGGAAGGAATGCGAAAAGGGGGAAATACAGCTACATCTCGGTGCAAGGGAAAATTGGAACTCTGTCTCGTGAGTTGTGCAAATGTGCTAGATGATAGCGGATCTTAGAAAATTGCGGCCTCATTGATATATACACATTAGAGGTTAAAGAAACACAGACATTGTGAAAGTAAGAAGTACAGACAAATGCCAATGTCTTTTATTTTGAGTTCATTAGTTCTTTAAAGGGATAGTTCACCCAAAATTGAAATTAATTAAAAATTAAAAGGATGGTTAAATAACAATTTATCCTAAAGTATCTCTGCCCACCAATTCTAAGAAACCCTCTAGAAACAATCTGTACTAAATATATTTTCACATTTGCTCTTCAGTAAGCTAGTTAGTGAGTTAGTGAGATTTCAGAACCATTTTAACTCTAAGAGATGTTTAACAGCTGAACTCCTCCTCATGTATATGCATTAAAAATAACGCTTGGATTATCTGGATATGGAATGCTATTTACTTTATAGGACAGAGGAAGATGTTGCAGTGGCCCCTGAAGTGTGTGAACTATTAGCAGCTCGCCTGGCCAGTAGTCGTCTCCCATCATGTTGGCGTCATAGAAAGTGACTTGAAGCATGACCAGAAGTTCAAAAATAACCAAAGGTTAATAACAGTTTAGGACTATGCATTGGAGAGCTGAGACACATGCTAATAGCATTCCGCATGCAGCTTGGCCCAACTCTCTGTACACAGCTCTGGGTCTCGTCTTCTTGATTGGCAAAATTCACAAAGACAGCTGCCTTTAGTTACAATAAAAAAACATCACCGCAAGTATTCGCACCAGACGTTTCTAGGCAAGTGGACCAAACGTGCTCGAAAATTGTCGTTTTTGAATGATCACTGAGCAGAATGCCAACTTCGTGTTTGTTTCCTTTATATTCTACACGTTCACCATAGCTGCAAAAGGTGATATCCTCCGAAAGGAAAAGGAAATTGCCTTGTGGGACTTCGGGCCAGTAATATTTGAACTCAAAAATATGTTGGACCAGGTTGTATACATGCGACTACTGACAGACAAGATGGCCGGAATCCCAGCCCAACACCGGCCCACATACTCGGAGGTGTAACAAACTTGAAAGCAAAGGTTCTATAACAAAGACATTTTTTTATTGTCCAGATGCATATATATCAAAAAGTTCTTTGCAAACGCATGATCATGTTAGATTTATTTCAGAGCACCTACACCGCAGGGAAAGTGGTTTTTATTGCACTCCTGAATGTACTGTAGTTTACTTGCTCCATGACTTCATTGGGGTGTATCGGATCTCAGTGTCTGAATGGGATGTGCAGGGTGGATTCCTAGTTTTGAATACGCTCCAGAGGAAAATTTGTTTCAAAACAGTTTTTGAAGTTCACCTGATGACACATCCTCTTTCTGTGACTTACTGACCTTTCGCGAAACACAACCATAGCTTGTTTGATAAAAACTGAAAAGATGGTGGGCAAATTGACAGATTTGATTGGCATTTATTAATAAAAAGGACTTCCGTGAAGATATAACCTCTCTTTTGGTTCAACACCATTTAGTTAAATCTCACACACCAAAAAATCAGGCTTTGACTCATCAAACTACTGCTGCCATTCGTTTGATTCATTGTGAGTACAATGTTTATAGGAGACGCTGAGTCACTTTTCATTTGTGGGAAAAAAACAGGAAAAGAAACGAGTATATTCATAATGTAACTTGAATGTCTTCAGAGAGGTTTATAAAACTCTCTGCATCCAATAACATTAGCAGGCTGTCCACATGCGGAGAATTTGGCTTTAATAAACGAAGACAAACTAAAGAAAGGATGACTAGCTTCGCGCTCCAATGGTTAGCACATGATGCCGTTTTGCTAAGACCGGCATATGCTGGCAGAATGTTTGAGGCATATGGGGAAATTAATTTGTTTTAAATTTCATATTCTATAAAAATATGACCAATAAATAATTATTTTGACATAATTATAAATTATGTCATTGTTGTCTTTGTGCAATATTCAAACGCTGAAGAATTGTCTAATCCTTAACAACAATAACAGTGATAAATAAATTTTTTAGGAATTGAGAAACCAAGTGTCGTCGCAGGATCCAAGAGGCACGACTCAGCACTCGCTG
The DNA here is from genome assembly GCA_033220385.1 of Triplophysa yarkandensis. Lineage (NCBI taxonomy): Eukaryota > Metazoa > Chordata > Actinopteri > Cypriniformes > Nemacheilidae > Triplophysa > Triplophysa yarkandensis. The sequence goes on along the minus strand of CM065676.1, from coordinate 9,267,384 downwards.
CTAGATTGACCTATAAATAGAGAAGCGTTCCATGGTAACACTCCCTGCCAAGTCTCGGTTACACGACTAACAACTTTTTATAGGCCACAAAAACGTCCTGTTGCCGTGGATACTATGCAGAAGAACAGTCCAGGATTTGGATGTGAAACAGGTAGGACGGGTCAGGTCAATTAGACGAGCCATTTGCTTGAATCAAAGCTACCAGAGGGGCATTAGGAGTAATTGAGGGTTTGTTCGCTCACCAGGGATGGAATTGTTCTCCCTCGGCCGCACCTGGCTAAGACTGTAGAAGAATGGAAATGACATATAGCTTCGATTTTAATGGGTTCTCAGCATAGACAGCTGTCATATCTGACTTAAGAAGCATATCATAATAGTGGATTAGTGAGGTAAGAACCATTTTGAGATCGGAAAATGGATTTTAAAAAAATAAATGATGTTCTATTAGAGACGCTAATGATATTTTAAGCTTTTTCTCAAATATACCCTCCTACTATGTCCTACATGATTTGCAACCCTAAACTGCATAGAATTCTGTCATTTTACTGTTATGTAAAAATTTTTTTATAGTATACAGTATAAAGCTCAATTGATGAATAAATGGTGCTATGATCAACAGAAATATACAAAACCATATATTAACTTAAATTAAAATCCATATATTACATTTAAATAAAATCCAGTTTAAAAACTTCTTTCTGAGGGTGGCAATAGTTTGACAATAACTACACCAATTTCTGGTTTGTATAGTATAACGCAATGTAAGTGGCTGGGAAAAAAGCGTCTGCCAAATCCATAAATGGAAATGGAAATTTAACCTAAGCATCAAAAAGTAAGAGTAAGAGTATGTTGAAAAACCATTATAAATTTACCTCAAAAACTAGATAATGTTGGTAACTAAATATAATTGAATGGGCACTGAGTTATTCGGTTGCCAAAATTCTTCAAAAGAAAGTCATACAGGTTTGAAATGTCAATATAAATATACCCAAAACAGGGTTTTGTGTGAAATACTGTCCCAGAATGAATTCAAGTCTCCTGAGGTTCTTGCGTCTACCGCCATGAGGAACGACCCATCACAGGATGACAATGCTGTTTACAAAATTACAAGCTAGTTGAAATTCTGTCTCACAGAACGGCTGCTCCTGGCCTAAATAAATGATTGCATATTGAAAAGCTCTGAAACAAGGAGGCAGCCTTCTATGCTGTACACATTCTTGTCCACAGCCACCATAGAATCTCTAATACACGAAAGGCTGATTAAGCAGAAGAGCGCAAATGTTGTTTCTTATTTTTATCCCTCTAGGAGAGCAGAATTCGAAATACAAGATTAGGTTACTGTGGTGCAATCTGTCATGCTGAGGGAACACGCCCAACTGGTACCAATGCCAACTAGTTAAAGCTCCCTGCTGCACGGAGTAACACGATCAGCCCCAACCAGCATACTTATGACATACCGTAAACAACACAATGCAGAGATATAAACACTAACTTCATTCAGTCATTTTTGAAATGGGAATGTTCAGTAAACACTTTGTTTTTCAAGAAAGACTGAAGAACTGTAACTCAAAAGGATAGATGGCACAACAAAATAATAAACACTGAATTAAAGATTACTCAGCCATGCCACCTCAAAAAAACAAAGCCTAACTCGTTGCGCTTCTGCTGCCTTCAAACACAGGAGCAAACTCGGTTTCGTCAGTTGACCAATCCCGTCTCACGATGACCCCGAGGGCACCTGCACCAACCTCCTCAGACCCTTGTCGCTTTAATAAATAGCACTATCTACAAAGGGTGATGAATTGAAAATGTTTAGCTGTGCCATCAATTATTTACGTTGTCTCTCACTCAAATCAGCTTGTGATGAATAATTAAAATTAATCTCATTACAGAAGATTTCATCATGAGATAATTGAATTAAATGAAAACGCAAGGACCTCAGAGGTCTGCGAGACAGCGTGGGCTAATGGGCTGGGAGTGGAGTGGGAGGTTATAGACACAGCCACATACATTATTTAATGGCTTCTTCTAAATAAAGAAAAATCAATAATACGTTGTCATCTTATAAACGTGTTAAAAGCATTTGAGAGTGATGCTGGTGGCTTCTTTAACTAGTTTTGCGTTGCAGTGTTGATTTGAATTTAAACTAGAATTAATGTTGTATAAAACAACATTAGACTGTGACTAAAGAGTAGAAATGTTTTAATTTGGTTCGTGAACATTTTGGAATTTATTAGTAGTACAAAATAACACATTTCTTTCAAATCCACAAAGAATTATAAATTTGTGTCACAATTTACTCACCCTCTTGTCATTTCAAACCTGTAATTTTTTTAAAGCATGTTTTAAAAAATGTTGGTAACTGAACAATGTGCATCGTGTACATGGGTACCCCCATTGTTTACTTACAGTACAAACATTCCTCAAAATGTCTTATTTGTTTTCTGCAGAAGAAAGAAAGTCAGTTTGAAATGTCAAGAGGGCGAGTAAATGATGAAATAATTTTAAGAAATAACTTTTTTAAATGTTCTATGGATGCATGTCTAGTAGAGAAACTATAACTTATAAAGGATTAAAACATGTGAGCAATCTAGGGTTATGGAATGTGACACTTTCAGTCAAGACTGGATTACATTTTCAGACAATGTATTTAATATCAATATATTGAATCACCTCTTTACATTCGTTGAACCCTTTATGGTAGAGTTTTTTTTATTTTAGGGCGAAAAGTATTGTGTTATGGACGTGACAGGAAAAGATGCAACATACTTTGTAGAATTTCTGTCAATTAAAATAATTTTTATGTGTTCCAATTATAAGGAACATAGACAGTTATGGATGTGACAATTCAAGTGCAGGACATGAACACGGAACACTCCATTTTATCAACTTGGAGACTTCAAATGAATATTTAAAACGACCAAATATTAACATCAGACTAATGTGTATGATTAAAATCTTTGGAATTTTTTCATCTTAAGGTTGAAATTTGCATGCAAATGCCCATGTGCTTCAAGAAGGTTTATTTTTTCACAGTCTCCAGTGGCCGTTATAACTACGTCACCCGTCCGTCATTTAAACCATTTAAATATGTTCTTTCTTTGAAATGATACACCTGTGCATTAGGTCCAAAAGTGCAGCAATTTAGACAGTCTGATTTATGAAGAATACAAGTTGTTCACCTGATCACAAAATAAATGATGTCACAGTTTTGTGGAAGCCATTGGGGAGCATTCTTTGTGGGGAGATTTTTCTGTCTTGTCTTTAGAAGCACTCAAGTATCAGGAATTCCTCTGAGCCAGTGATACAAAACTAGGTAATGTTCCAGCTAAAGCCATTTTGTGCCATCCGGGTATCAAGTGTTAAAGTTTCACACACTTGCCTAAATGAAATTATGTCTCAATACCCATGGGTTTAAGTCACGGTACCTTAAGTTGCTTGCATAGCAGGGGAATATTTGAAGGAGTCACGCATGACTGTGTGAAAATGTCACGTCATGACGTATAACAATACCCGTATTGTATTACAAGGAATGCTTAAAGATAAAGATATTGTTTTTGTAACAAAGAAAAAGGTTCTACACTAAAAACAAGTTTATATAAAACTTAATCTATAAAAAAGTGAATACTTTTATACTATAAAAAAGAATATTCTTTATAATAGGAATTAATAGGATGGGCAATACATTGCTCCTTCAATAATACAAGCCAAAGGACAATATGCCTTTGAATCTCATTTCAGCATAATGTATATTCAGGCACAGACTTCAATTTAAAAGAGGAAATCGTGCCTATAAACATTAGCATTTTGTGCAAACAACTGGGTAATTTGTTTAGCCTCATAATAAGCTGGAGATGGCATACAATGAAAGAAGGGTTTTTGGTTTTAAAATGAATAAAAATTGATTGCGTCCCAATAAAAAGCGAATTGGCAGAGTGTTAACTGAATTCCACTCAAACGTCTGTAGCAGTCCCTGGTCGCTTTATTGTGTGCTAATGCAATAGAGCACACTTAGCAATAAATGCATCTTTCTGATGAGCTCGGAGAGGTTTTCCAAAATGGCCTGATGAAATTGACGAAATTAGATTAGGCTGAGCTGCTAATGACTCTTAAAACAAAGGAAAATCTCCAAATAAAATTATCCAAGCCTCTTGTTCTCTAAATAAATCATATGTAAATTACTGTCATTGGAAAAAAGATGCCTGCCTGGAGGGTAAAGGTTTCATTATCTCAATGAGCTTGGAACTCTAATAAGGAGGCTCCTCCAAGACAATTAAAACTTGAAAATAAATCAGAGGAATTTCATGCAAGTTCCGGGAAGCTTTTTTGAATCCTGATACTGTATTTAAATGGAACATTTATATTTGATACTCCTTGGGGCAATTTGAATTCACAGTATATTTGGTAGGAAGTTGAATTATGTCATGTTGTGACAGTGTTGCATTACCTTGAAGTTTTTAAAAGCATTTCTTTTTAGTCATCTGAAATTCGACTTTTTGAAATGTTAAGATTGAACCCTTTCTGTGTGACAGTGAACAATAAATCACGTGTTTGGGTGGGTTTTCATGGAATAGTGAACTTTGAACTTTATATATATATCATGAAAAAACTATTTTTTTAATCTCGTTTTAACACTATTTAGGGAAACCAAATAGGAAACAAATACTGAGTGAGGTTAACATACTGTATGCATGAAAGCATTAAAGAGAAAATTCTGTCATATATTGCTTATCTTCAATTTCCAAAACCTGTACATATTTCCTTCGTCTGTTGAATCAAAATAGTAAAAATCCAAAGATGCCACAACATATTTAGCTATCCTACATCTTTTTAAATATGTGTTACCTGCCTGTTAAAATCAGGCCAATGTCGATAAATCTAAAATTTCAAATATTTCAATTATTTTCAAGTATTTTTTACTTTTCAATTAAAAATTAAATACATTTTACTGATTAGAATTCTGTGACCTGTTCCTACTTAGTTAATATTCAAGACAGCAATGTTGTATTCCCACAGAATGTTCCTCACATTTCGTAGAATGATTTTATATATAAAAAGTAAATATAAAAAATAATTCAGCAGGGTTCTAACAGGCTGGGTCACACATATTATTTCGTTTTCAAAGGAACAATATTTATATTGCATTTCTTCTGCTATGGTAGTCAATGGTGCCCCAGAAAACTTATACAAACACACTAACAAATTTCTTTCTTTGTATTTAACCAAACAATGAAACTAGACTGGTTTCATTTTTTATGGTAAACTGTCCTTTTAAATTGAACTTGTTACACCTTTGATTTGCCTAACTATCCTCATAGGAAAATATAACTAGGTGGTGATATCTTTTCAACTCATACAATATCGTTTGTACAAAAACCATAGAAATATATTAGGAAAAGCAAGCATAGCATTTCCATTCAAAAAAACATAAATATGCCAAAACTTTAAATTTGCTTGAAATAGTAACAAATTATATAATTTTAATGTAAAAGCCTATCATATATACTCAATGAACTACATTTATAATTCTTCAAACTGAATGTCTTGCACAAAACTAAACCGAGTCAGAATAAGTTTCCCACTTGCCCTCCACACACGCCACTGACACAAACCAGTGGACTAATATCACAAGCCTTTAGCAATTACTAAAGCAAATAAACAAGAATGAATGACGTTTACAGAACAGCAGAGTGTGACTCAATACAAACATAGGGATTTCAGTTGCTTAGGTACACCTAACCGCTCTAGTGTTCCTGCCATTCAGGTTAATTCTGTGTATTGTTCACGTTTTATCCCTGTTTGACCTGGTTGATGTGTTAAGCTCTGCTGGAGAAAAGAACACAGAGGGGTCAAAACACTCTTACAGGTGCTCCTAGAATAGGCAAGTATTTGTTAAATTGTTTTTTGCTGTATGCATATGCTGCCAATTAAGTTTAAAATATGAAAGGGGGAAGTAAAGAAAATTACAGGCTGTGTGATACAATGACTGAACAGGTTTAGAGGCAGGGTGCAACAAGATCAACGATAAAGTATTTAAAGAATAATATAGGTTGCAATAGCGAAACATTTATTAATAATAAAAAACTCCTAAAAATTATGAAATAAAACAAGGGGAACTGGAAATTAAGTTTTAAATACAAAAAACTAATTTCAGACATTTAGTCATTAACCTTCAGTTTAAAAGATTTTTTTAATAATGAGAAACATTTCCTAAATGTCACCCAAATCTATGGTAGTGTCTAGAGTGCAGGATGTTACTATAGTGTGGACACAAAATGTTTTTGAAACACAGCTTATCTGTTTTGAGTTTAGAATCTGGTCATTCCAATAATTTACAAAAACATCAATCACAAAATTGTTACGGTACTCCGCATACCGTTAAGTTCAAGACATGCCTCAATGATCAATGTACATATCCCATAATAAAGCATGTTTATGTAGAGATGCAATTTATATAGATTTGATACAATATACAGTATTAAAACGCACATAACCATGCTTTCATATAATATAGATATACTATATCTACTATAATATAATATAGTATAGTTAATTTCATTTCATTTACACTTTAAATTACAATCGATGAACGTAAAAAAATGCTTCACTTATCTCTAATCTCTGTATTTTTGAACGCATCTCAGAAAAATGTTCAGTCATATTTCATTTCAGCAAATGGAGTCACATTAATTGTGCCAAGTGTTCTTAAAGGGGCTAGAAAACACATTACCATAATTGAAAGTCCATACTGCGGTAAAAATAACCATTCTCGTGTTGAGCTAGACCCACTGGTGCCTATTGCTGTCTGTTGGTGAGAACTAAATATATTTTCTGCATTCTGAATGGCATTCCAGTTCAAAGTGTACGTGCCAGTAGTTAACAGTATAAGATCATAAATAGTTTTCTCGGCCAAAGCATTTTCAAGACCGAGTTGTGTCTTTAATGGAGGAAGTACGGGGTTCAAAATAAACCGGCTAATAAGAGATGCTTTTCTTCTTATTCTAAAAGCTTCCCATTAGCAACTGTTCAAATGACATCTAATATTGACAGGATGTTAACATTTCTGGCAACATGATGGTGTAACCGTTCGGGATCCAAACGTTGGGCCAAAATTAAGTCACTTAGACCAGCTGTTCCTGGGATACGTCATCACTCTTAAGGAGTTCGGGCCGCCTTCCAAAAAGTGAACCTCTGAACAGTTCTCTTTGGTTCTTAATTTGTGAGTAAGCAAGCAGCAACAGCCTCTAAGTTTGTGAATGTGGTCAGAGGGGTCACATAAGGGATAAATGGGCTCAACCTGTTAGTCAACACTGTGCTATGGTAGAGGTTTGGAATACATGACCAATTTAAGTGTGAATAAGAAAATAAACATTAGTAGTTATGCAAACCAGATTTTATGGTCAAAAACCCTCTCTATTTCACCATTCCAACATGATAGCGTTTTTATCATATTGCTTTTGCAGTCATTTCTATAAAATTAATAAATCACTTGTGCCATTGCGACCATAGCAAATTTGTTTTCTTGTAGTAGTTGAATTAATAGTTAGAAATATACATTTTGTCTAGTTGTTCTAATCCTGTAAAAATATGTTTGTTTTGATAAACACAGAAAGATATTTTTTGATGAGCAATTGCAACCAAACAATTCTTGGACCCCACTGAGAACCACAGTGGTAGTCAAAATTACCCAAAATAATTTTTGAGTGTTACATTCTTCAATGTATCTTATTTTGTCTTAACAGAACAAAAAATGGCCTTTTCTTATATTGCAGTCAATGAATTCCAAGAACTGTTTGGCTTCAAGATTTCTTATGAATATCTCTCTCTCTCTCTCTCTCTCTCTCTCTCTCTCTCTCTCTCTCTCTCTCTCTCTCTCTTTGTGCCCATTGAAATAAAGAAATATTTTAAATAATTTTAAATAATTTATTTTCAGGTTACCTTTCCATTTAAGAACACCCGGTTAAATCTTCCTTTATTAAAAGGTCTAAACGTGCCAATTTCACACTCAAAAACCGTTAAAATAAACCAGAGTGCAATGCTTTATATCCACATTTCTTCTGAATTAGAAGTGCTAACAGCACAGTAACACAAATTCACTCTCTTTCCGCTATTAACTTAAGTGTACACACAACTTGTTTGTCCACATGTTGGTGAAAACTTCTCTGCAACTCAATAGGTGAAAATGACATTTATTATTTCGACAAACTCCCATTTAATGGACTACATGTAATGAGAAACACAGTCGTTTAAAGTCCAGAGAGTTGGTGGTGAAATCACTTCACACTTTGTGTGAGGTGCTGACAGTGGGGATCAGGACTGAGTTAGTTATTCCAGAGGTCTCAGCAGGATGGCAAATGATGTGACCTAAAGAAGAAGCCGATAAGCCCTCGACATACAGAGTAACAATGCAATACATTTATCTGCGAGATGTTGGATGCATGAAAGTAAAGGAAACGGGGATCAGCAGAGGAGGGAGGTATGCTTTCTGACACTCTTATACTGTAAAGTATAATTCAGATTCAGTAAAACTTTCAGCATAACTTTCTTTTTCAATAAAGGGTCAAATTAAGTTAGAACTAGTTCATTCAAAAATTTAAATTAACAAACCATCTTGTTACAGAATAGAAAATATTTTGCCAAACCTTGGTAACCGAACATTAGTTTGACTTTGTATTTTTTTGACTTTGCAATTGTTCAATTGGCCACTTTCTTAAAAGATATTCTTTCGTGTCCTGTCCTTTCTCTTAAGAAAGGTCAAATTAGCAAAGGGTACATTTTACTTAAGCTAAAAGGGTAAACTTTATGTGAACTAACCTTTTTTTCAGTATGGCAAGCTAGTTGGGACCAAATGTTGCCATGACATAATTAAAAAAACAATTGTTTTAATAATACAAACAAAAACAACCAAACGATGTGAAAGGTCTTATTTTGGGATTCAAAGATTTCAGAGATTTAAAGTTTTATTTAAGCATACTTCTCCCAACAATTTAATTGGAATTTTTTTTTATTAATCAATACGTTGTGTTTCACTGTATATGAAATTACTTTTCTGATCCTGACGGAATTTGCTTTAAAATGAAGTTGCCTTATAGGAGAATCTGAAGAAAGTTGATATTGAAATAAAGTAGCATTTGGCAAATGATAGTAATAAGATATGTGCTATAAATGCTGCCAAATTGCAATTTTTTTTTATCTTAACTGAAAAAGCATTGAAAGAGCAAACAAAGCTGCGTAATGTTTTTTTAACACCTCCACATGACATAATGGACAAAAGATTGAAGGTTTGGGCATTACATCCACATTCACTTTACACACCTATTAAAAAACAGCAGCCCTTCACACCATGTTTAACAGGAAGACGCTATAAAACAAAATGAGTGAGACCTACAGTATTTCATAATTAATAGTTTGCGGTGAGGGAACAAGGTGCGCTGTGACGTCAAAAGGTCAACAATAAAAAGTTGACATAGCAGCAATAAATCTCTCTTTTATAAAAATTCAACATAATGTTGAACTGGATAGAATCCATACTTGCCTGCACTAAATAAAGCCACATATAAGTGGTAGCCGTGATTATAATGACCGGCTATTTTTCCCACATTTATCAGTTCCTCCGGTGGTCTCAGGCGCAGTAGGAGGCCACACCTGCAAACTGTACAGTAAATTACTTCACAGGCAAACATGCCGTTGTCTGCTATACTGTGCTAGCTCTATTGTCAAAACCTTAATCACCAGCACCAGATTTATTTTCCGGGGTTAACTCATGGGAACGACCCAATAAAGTACAGAGTTATTTGTTCTCTTTACAGTTAATGATTTCAGAACGTACAGAACTGGCAACATTTGATAACTTACGGTGATACTACCTAATCAGGTTAGCTCATTTAAAACCCTTCATTTGGTTTTATTATTTATGTTCATGTTTTACACAGTGGGGGAATAAAGCACAGCTATAAAAAATTAGCACGTCTTTTAAAGGATGTAAGGCAGCCTAACATCACTGTGTCTTGGGGTAAAGAATAAAAAAAAACACGGATTACAATTTGATCACAATGAGTTAACATTGGGGTTCATCTCATCATTTAGTTTGTTTTCGCATTGCAGAAAAATTTATCTCAGCGCTTGGCTTTCAGATGTAGATTAAAACAAGTGACTTAATACAGTACAATCAGTTAAAAAATCCCAGGTTTGGGTCCAGAAAGCTGAAACCTCAGCCAGGGCACTTCCAACATACAAACATTCATCTTGATCGTTCCCTGCATTAATGGCCAAAAGCGTTTGCAACACTCAGTTCATAGAGAGTGGAGCGCTTAGTTAATTCATAGATGGACTCCAGAATCTGTGGCGGTTTGAGAGAATGGTCATTTGGATGAAGGGATGTGGGCTTGTGTGGAGATGTCAGGAGTATAATGGCGAGCTGAGTCATAGGTTATAAAAAGCTGTCATTAGGGATTTCAACCCACTGCAACTGATGACAGTAGAGTAGTGAATTATTTATTAAGGTGGAAACTTAAGTGGCCCTAACTCAAGGCTGCCTGTTTTTCTGTGGGCTTTTTCCTCCTCCAGCTTGTTTACACTGCACTGCCAATAATTGGGATGTTTGCAAGTTTAAATAAGTAGGATTTATTATTACAGTATTCGTTCCTATTTCTTTGCTGCCAACTAGTTTTGTTTAATGATAATAACAAATGAATACATTCTGAAAATATGTTTGATTTACTGAATGTAATTAATATTTAGAAATGGGTGCAAATAAACAAAAAATAGTTAAAAGAGCAATTAATTTATTGTTTTAAAAATGTGCAGTGTTTTTATATAATTTATAATGCATTCTATCAGCATTTTATGATATTCAAGTAGTTAGAACATTTAAACCTGATAATATTGTTGTAATTAAACTGAAAAAAATTAATTAAATTAATTAAAAATTAATAATTCAAGGCAAATCAAGATTTGTGTCTGGAATTTGTGTTGCATCAATGCAGTACAAAGAAAAACAAGAAAAAATTGGTAAACACAGTAATTAAATGAAGAAGAACCCTGAAATACAAAATGCCACTTCGATAACACAGACTTTAGGATCCATCAAAGTGGAGTAAAAGTTTTTTACTCAAGAAAGAAAATTCTGTCATAAAATTACTCACTCTCTATTTGTTCCAAATGTATTTTTTTTCTGGTGAACACAGAGCAATTATTTGGATAAAGTATTGTAATTTGGTTGTCAATGGTAACCAAAAACTGATTGGTTACAAGCATTCAACTCGGAAACTTTAAACCAAACCAAAAACTTGTGCATAATACATTTCGATATTTCATAAAATAGAACAAAAAACATTTCCACCTGTATTCATATTGGGTCTCTAGTTTGAGGGCCCAATGCTTTCAAGTTTTAATTATTAGTAACTGTGGCAAAAAAAAACTTAAAGCAAATTCTAAATTTCACAAAAAAACAAAGCTACACTTACATTGACATATAGTCTGTCTTATATGTGTTTTTCCTAAGCCAGTTTTTTACAAAAGCCAAAAATGTTTCAAATTCTCCAGCTCAAATCAATTTCACATTGTTCTCCTTGCCTTCTGATTGCTAACTCTACACATATCAGTCAAGGCCTTCTCTCTTTGCTTTGTTCATAATGTATGAAAATGGTTAAAAATCCCATGGGTCAGGGAAAATGATATGTTCATTCCAGTTGCCTGTTTTAAGTCAGTCAAAACATTCCAGACTTCAAAAGGGGGCTTTGCCTTCTTAGGCCATTTCAGTGTCCCCGAGTCAATGGCCCAGGAGGGCTTGGTTATTTGGATAAATTAATTTCTGGAGTCTGCCTGCTTTTACAAAAGCTCTGCATGTCTGACGGCAAATTAGTCTCACTGAAACAACAGAGACTTTTAAGACTGAAAGGAAACACCAGAGTAAAAAAGCGTGCGTGGACAATACGGCGATTAAATATTTAAAATATACATCCGCCGTTATGCATAAATTTTTTTCCTTACTGAACATCAAAATTGCAGTTTGAAGCAATTAGTGCCGATCACATGGGTGTTAGAATAAAACCAGTACATGTAATAGATACCGGGTTTTCCTTGCAGGAAACATCATAGGCTAAATTTCCTTAAAGGTTCCGCAGCCTACATGTTACGAAAACAAACTGTAAAAGACTAACTCTGGGGCATCATGTCAATGTGGTACAAACACACTGTTTGCTATTGTATTGTGTTCAGTGGCGTTAATGCAAAACTTGAAACTGCATGGGTTTTTGATGTCAAAAGTAGATGAAATGGGCAAACCAGTGTCTTAAGAACATTGACGCTAAACCATAGACTTGAGGCAAAGGGGTGTAGAGCAGAGGTCTTTAAAAGTAGAGGCCCAGACCTCAGCCAACACGTGAAGACAATTCAAGATAAATGGAGCATGATATTTTCACAGTACATGAAAGGCTGCCCAAGGACACAGCTCTGAAAGAGAGAACTAGCCAGCCAGTAAAAGTGGAAAAAGAAGAAACATCAAAGTGGTACCCAAATGTAGTTTAATTTACAATAATTCATTTGATGAAATGCGTTTTGGTTCTTGGAATTGGTGCAGTTACCACTTAAAAGGATAGTTCACTTAAAAGTAAAAAACTATTGTCATCATTCCAAATGTGTATACAACTGTTTTGTTGGATGAACACAGAAAATATATTAAGAAGAATGTGTACAAGCTAGTAGTTCTTTATTGACCACAATAGTAGGGGAAAAATCTGATTATTTTATTCCATTGGACACAAATTTATATATTTTGAAATTTCCCCTTCTATTGTATAGTAAATGGGGTCACTCTCACACCCACAACATTACATATATTGACTTTAAATGAAAATGTTACATCAAGGTCCATTATATTTTTATACAAAAAAATATTTTATTATCTAAATGTAACTTAAATGTTAAATTCGCCATGACATTGTTTTCTGAGATACAGACACTAAACCATTTAAACATACTGGGACCAGATCCAAAACACTGAATAAAATATTTTGATATTTGAACATTGACACAAACTTTGTCACACACAGTTGCATTAAACTTTATATGTACACTGTGTTATTCTAATTCAGTAGAAACCATGAAACCCCGCAGTTGTGTTGTCATCTGCACGGCTCAACCGAAAACGACAAAAATATACTGGATTTAATTAAGTAGAAAACCAGACCTTTGGTTTACATATGAATTATTATTACACAAAAATATTTCTGCTTCAGCACAACCTTGAACTGCATGTAATGACACCGGTGGGCTAATGAGACCACATAGCCTTGATGACGCTAGATGTCTAACCAGAGAGAGGACTAGTGTGTCAACCACACAAACTAGACCAAACCCATTGACCGCTGTTCCAGCAGGCAAAAACATGTTCAGTTAAACTCATCCACACATAAATGAATCTTTTTATGCCATGCTAGTCTAAGAGAAAGCAAATAATCTTACACAATTGGATTAACTTACACTTAACTTTGGCCAGATAAGTGTAATATGTTCATCGTAGATATAAGGCGTTGGAGAACAATTTAAGCTGAAGCTGTTATTAAACACAATTGGTATGTTTTTATTATTTATATGTATGTTAAGAGAAGTTACCTTGTAGATATATGTACTGTTAGTACTTTGTATTCATTCACAGTAATATATTCAGCTTTCTTTTTTTTTTTAATATTATGATGTGTTTTTATTTTTAAATTTAATCAAATTCACCAATGTGCTGCATATGAGTTTGCGAATTTAAAAAGGTTTTAGATTCAAATTATCGGACGCGCTCGTCTGGCCCAAAATAAACTTCAGGTCAATGTCTGGCTAGGGTCATATAACATGTATTTGTCTTGTATTTTTATATACCTTTTTATTTATTTTATTTGATATATATTATTAATTTGTATTTCACTTAATAGATGGTAAAATTATAATAAAAATGATCAATTAAAATATATATTTCTTTATTTTTTTATGAAAAAATCACATTTAATTATGTATTAAGTATTAATTTGTAATGTATTAAATTAATTAATTTAAGTTTAGGCAAATAAAGTACACAAAATACTACAATCTAGAAATATACTTAAAAACTTGCTAACTTATACAATTTACATTCGTTCTTACATTGACACTATTCTTTATGGATATGTACCAATAATTAAAGTTTGGGCCACAGAAGCGTATGCACAGTTAGTTTTGTTTATGTTGTTTCTTTGAAACCAGCGATAAGTCTAATCAACACATTAACAAATTTTAATCTATTTATTCACTTAATGTGGTTTACTATATAACTATAGTAACAATGTAAAAGTAAATGACTGAGAAACACCGCACAGATCCTTGGAGGTAGTACCCCTCACCTTCAGGCTGTGAAATAGCAGCACATTGTGGTAAGATTACCCCTTCACCCCTCCTGGTGTACATTTTCTTGTATTTAATATTGAATGTAATATGCCCTCTAGAGGATGTTCCATCAATACAATTTGCAAAACTACCAAGTCTGACTTTCTCTTAATTTAACTATTTTTGGTTCTTGATTCGAATTTCTGTTTTTTTACTTGAAAAAAAGAGATATTTATTAAAAGCCACTCCAGAGTCTAAGCATTGAACCACATCCGCACAACATTCCATTTTGTATTCCTGTCCACAATTCCTTTTTATTTTTAGATGGCGAACATCACCACTCGTCACTAAGGATGACCTGACATTAACCCCACATGTCATATCTTGATCTCACATGTAAAACTGTTAATCAATACTAATTGCCTCATCCAACTAAAAGTTTTCTTCAATGAATCTCTTGTCTAGAATCATTCAAGACGGTACTCTTCATCTGTAAAGGGATCGCTTCTTTAGGAGCATATGGAGACGGCCTTGCACACCAGTGCGGTACCATCAGAGAGAAATGCGTCTGTGAGTGAGCGGCGCTTGGCAGGAGCACATTCTTAATTTCTTCATGCTCCATCTGTTGAAATGATAAAGTGCAGCCATAATGGAACACAACAAGATTAGATTAATTGGGTTTGTCCATTATACTGCAGGCCCTTCCACAGATGATCGCAATTTTCTCGGTTAGGGCCATTATTGTGAGATCTGTTTAGCAGCTGATGCAATTAAAATGGGCTTAATGTAAATCTAACAATACAAATAACACTTTCCCTCCATGTACATTTGAGGGGGCGGTCAGCGCAAAAGTCCAAAAGCAGAGCAGATAAACCCAGCTACAGCCCATATTTAACTTCAAACAAACCAGAGCGCGATTTGATTAGTCTGAACCCTGTGATCAATAACTTTGTTATTGATGTGATCACTGGCCATGTTTTCATGTTCTAAGAGATGTTCAGGGATCCAGTTGCAGACCATCCTCTTAGTGTTAGATGACTGGTGTACTGTGTTTAAATCGCTTATGGGCCTCCGAGTCTATAACACTCCTATGAGCTACTGCTATATGTTGATATACAGACGTGTCAGAGCCAAAAACTGTCAAGCGGGGCATATTTTCTCTTGTTTCTTTTTTCTCTTCCTTGTCGATCTGATAGGGCTCTTATTGGCAGTTTCCTGCAGCGGTATCAGGTCACTTTTGTGGAAAGAGTCCAGCAGGAAGTACAACTAGCAGGATGAGGTCCCGGGTATCGCCCAATGCTCTCACAGCTATATAAACGACGGCTCAATGGGCCAAACACTTTCAGTCTCAGCGTGTCTATAACTTTTGATTTATATGAAACTATAAAACTACAATAACACCACGGCTGTTTATTTTATTTTTTAAACAGAGGGCCAATAGTGGACATACCTCACTTTGTAACATGCATATTTCATTTAGGGATCCGAAACAACATCTGTTTTTTGTGACTTTGTTTCAAAGTTCTGAGTTATTGTGGCTAAATGGAGCAAATAACCATATCCGATCAGACAATGCAGTTATAATGTTTTCGCTTGATTTATTTTAAAGACAGGCGTTTTACATTACTGTTCTATCATATTTCGGAAAATATAAAATAGCCTTTACCTGGCAAGAGTATATTTACTTTTCAAGCAAAGAAAAGCAAAAAATAGACTTCTTTAGTAATTAGTTTGTCATTGCTTTGTGGTATTTCATCCTCAGTTTCCCTCCTTGTTTTATCAAATATGCACATTTATTATAAAGGATTTTTGGCAAAGCAAGGACATGAAGATTTACACACCTTGTGGTTATGCTTTAACAAGACGGGATATGAGTTACTGGCAGACACAGACAGAAAAACAAGCCAAGTAGTCATTTACAGCACAGTGATATTTAATATCAAAGTTTTCGTCATAGTTCTTTGTTACTAAAGACAAACCCAAAAATAAAAATAAGAAAGCTAAAACATAATCTAAAAATGCTGAATAGAAGCAATTGTATAATTTACTGTACCATCACATTTAAGAAGTTACACGTTTCCAGAGTATGTTATTTTTGTGTTAGGAATTCCCTAAAAAAGGTACAGCAGAACATTTGGACGGTTGAGGTCACTGAGAAATGTTAATAAGCTGCTTTGCCTATTCAAATACTCTGTTAGTTTGGGTTCGGAGATCTGGGAGCCAAGGAATTTCACAGGTAAAGGGGAAAAACAGAGCAAAAAGTTATAGAGAATAATGAACTTCGATCCTAAACCAAAAACAAATGCTGCTGCAAAATTAAATTGAATATATAATGTTTACCTGCTCATTTGTTCCTGTTAACCACCAAAAAAAGATAAAAAACATTCAATGGCTCAACCAGTTGACACCAGACAGAGACTGTGACATCCTATTCAAATCATACAGACATACGAAAACCTATTTCCTAGCCACTGTGACTTTCCTTACAGCATATTCATTCAGGTATTCATGAATAAATAGAATTGTAACACTCTGACTATCTACAGTGAAATTCAAAATGTGAAATGTGCATGCAAAACATGTACAGTGCGTGTAGATCATTTTAACTTCCCAATGAATTTATAAATGCACATGCGACCAAAATGGATCAGCCACACACCCACGAGCTCTCATTTCACTCTGCCAGGCCATTTGCATTGTGTGTACAACTTAGGAAAAGCAATGTAAATATGATACACCTAGAATCACAAAACCTACAGGTGAATTGTGGCCGAAGTGTTACCAAACATGTCCTGTTCACCTGCCCAATCCAAAACAAACCTTTTGACTTTTGTGAGAAATTACAAGCAGATTCCATCATGTTTAGCTATTAGGGCTAGTTCTGTTCCAGTTAATTTCATGGTGGGCTGTTGATAGACTGTTGACTCATGGGACAGACACTGTACTCAGCTTGATAGAGATTAAATAAGTCCAGTCATAAAACTCAACACCAGCACACGCTGTGGAACAAACTTGATTGTGACGCTTCTGCTCACATGAGAAAGGTTTCAAACAGATCTTTTTCTTTGTCCCGAGCACTTTTTTCTAAGCGGAATATAAGAGTGAACATACAAATAGGTGCTTACCGGGTCAGTGGGTGTGGCTAAACACCATACAGTAAGGAATACATTGCTGCATTTAGCCACGCTTGCCTTTGGAAATTTGCATTGGATGCACCTTCGCGTTGCCTGCTGTATGCTTCTGGAATCTAAGCGCCTGATGGAACAGAAACATGCTTGTGGATCTAAAGTGAAGATATAGTGAAGAGAAACAGTAGCCTCACAGCCTTACTCGATCCATATGTGGATTTAAACACAGGAAATACCCCCGTTCAATGCAATCAGACTAGTGGCCTATCCATAGAGAAAGACCTAGTGGAACTCACAGAACACCAGATTGTTGGTTCCAAACATGCAGCACACACAAAAATCAACTTTTATGGGATTAAAGAAATCGCAGTCATCCGACGCAAAAATTCAAAGGCTGAGATCTAATCAAGATTTGAAGAAAAATGATAAAATTTCATTAGTGTACTATCCATAAACCAGTTACATGCATACGCCTATCTCCCAAAACGATAATCAATCCGTTGGGACACAAATTGGCAAACCAAAAGTACAAATCATCATAATTACCGTAAGTGCTTCAAGTATAGAAGAAAATGGATTACATCACGTTTCTGATGGGACATCACAGAAATCAGAAACTTGCATTATTCATCGGCGCCTGATAAAGGTTAGCGGCATTATCTAGTCTTAAAATTGTATAACGAAGGAAAATACCACACTTGTTCAGCAAAGCCACATGGGATTTATTGGCTTGCTTTGTGGTTGCCACAGCAGTAATACTCCATTAAGCTAACACAGACAGATCTACAGGGATTTATAATTAGTACAAACTATTTCAATGTTCGACAGCACACAACAAACAATTAAAATCCACTATACATCCATACGCTCGCGACCTTTAATCTCTTACGATCGCCCACATCTTTTTATCCCCTGACATCTCTGACATTTGCGGGGGTGAGTTTGTTTACCCCATAGCTGGTTGTGGTGGATGGAGTGCGGCTAGATGGACTAGTGCCAGTTGAGAAGAGATCGGCATAGAGTTTGACAGCTCCTTGAGCCTGTCACCCTCAACATGTGTCATTGATTTAACCAGAGCTCCAATAAAAAGCCGGTTAATGCGGTCGCATCTGAATCCGAGAAGAAGGCCGGGTTCAGAAATCCTTGATTTGTAACCTTCCAGAAAGACCCAAACAAGCCCTCCCACACCCCAGCCGTCCCTCATCTCTCCTCTTCTGCCCACTCTCGACTCCTACACAAGTCTCAGCTCAACTCAGCACTCAATACGAGGCTCTGTTGGTCTTCTGTGACAGCATATGGTTATCCACTCAAGTCAGAGTCCCGAGACACTTGTGCATCATAGTCTGCTTATGAACAGTGGGTTGTGTTCAGATTTAACTGGACCAGAGGCTTTTGCTGTACACACAAGACTTGTTCTTTTCACTGTTGACTTTTGATTTTCGACAGTATTCTGGGATTTTATTATGGTAAATGTATAAAACAAAGATTTATATACAAACCATTCTGATTTGCCAAATTGATCCGTTTTTGCTAAAAGTTGCTTGCTACAGAAGTCTGTTGAACGCACAATGTGTTGGAAAATCCTTCTCAAAAATATAAATTTAGAAACAGCAAGACATACCTTATAATGTCTTAAACAAAAGTGTTACATATAGAGGTTAGGATAACACCAATTTCACAATTTTTTGCACTACATCCCATTAGATCTATCTCTAATTGTTTTACTATTCACGAGGATACACAAACATGGAGGAAAACAAAAGACAGCAAAGTTTTAATGGTTAAAGAAAAATGTTTTCAACATAGCCAAAAATGTCAATACATTCACCAAGTGTAGTCACTACTCTGCATGACAATCTCAAGAAACTGTTTTCTAAGCATTTCACTTTATCTTTGGTATGTGTGTCTTCAATGTCGTCTTTGAGAGGTATAAAGAGCTTAGAAGTGTGAGAGATAAATGGGGTGGCCGTGTTTGATGGAGGGATCGGCATGGAGTGATAGCATCCTTAACTGAGCCCTTGGGACTAATAGGCTAGGAAAGAGGAAGGGAGGGAAGCTCTTCTGTCTTCTCAAGTTAATGTATTAGACGACGCTCCCTTACTTCTGATGAGTGCCCATCTCGACTGTGTGTCTACAGCGTTAAAAGACAATGTCTCTCTATCTCTCTCTTCTTCTGATTGATTCTCTAGATCAATACACCTCAGAATGTGCCCTTAAAGTTCTCCTTCAACACATCGACACATGCAGCAGACCCGCAGTCCAACAAGAGGGGAAACAAAAGTCTCTGCTTCAGAGCCCAGACCTTGTGAAAAGGTGAAGACAGTTTAACAGGATGTCTTCAACAACATCCCCTCTCAGGATTTACTTTTCCCACAAAAGTACAAAAAACACAGTTATAAAGGCTCCTACTCCACAGTTAAAAGAAGACACTACCATGACTAAAGGATTATCTAACATTAACAATTTGCATTATTTATTCATATTAGCACCGTTTTCTTTTTAACTCACCACAACATTCTCTTAAGCGGTCTGCTGAGTGTATCGAAAATACCTTATCTGTGAGTGATGTCCCAACAGCAGCCATTTCTTCCTAAACACACACTACTGTGAAGTGATCATAAAGACAAAACTGTATTTAACTGCAATTTATGCAGCGCCGGGAATGCCTTCCCTACAGATGTTATAATAATGAATGCTTTTAAGGTCGCGTTTGAAATCTGACTTTCAGTTTGCAGTTGTAGCCCTAAACTGAACTCATAGGGTTTGGATTTTTAATAGTGCTTCAACATCCCGTAGACATAAAAGAAGGTATGAAGGTTTCCTACCCCCAGGAAGAGTGTAAGTGAAATATGACCAATAAAGAAATGGACAGGGATGATCTGAGTCTCTATAAGGAGCAGCAATGTGTGCTTCTTGTCAAACAGCAAAATGTCAAAGCTTTTATTGTAAATGTGCTTAAGTTACAAAACAGCATTTGTATATGGTAGCAAGCAGATAGACCTAAAATGAATGAAGTGTTAGTCCACTACAACTCTCATTTCTCTTGTTGCCATTTTTTAACTATTTAAAAACTAAAATGTTCACATCCTTATTATGTTGTCTTTGTGTGGTTTAAGTCCCATTTCATATTTTCAAAATACAAACACTAAAATAAATATATATTCTTTAGTGAATTACAAACTCTCTCTAAACCTGTATAAAGGTCTCTGTTTAGTTGAACACAAAGAAAGATATTTAGATATATGCTTGTTAAATGACAACTATTGTCAAACTTACACCTGAAATTTTGTTGCCCTGCATTCCACAAAACAAAAAAGTAGTATTGGTTATTAAAAAATATATTTTTCTAACTTGGGTAGTCAATGGGGTCCAAGACCTGTTTGGTTATAAGAATTCTTCCAAATATCTTTGTCTGTGTTCATCGGAACACTCGGAACAACTTAAATTTCTGTGTCGAATAAGTATTTGATCATAATTACAGAGGTCAAACGGTTCCTGTAGTTCTTCAACAGGTTTGCACACACTGCAGGAGGGATTTTGGCGAACTCCTCCATACAGATCTTCTCTAGACCTGTCAAGTTTCGGCTAGGCAACACAAAGTTATAGCTCCCTCCAAAGATTTTGAATTGGATTTAGGTGTTGAGACTGGCAAGGCCGCTCCAGAACCTTGATATGCTTTTTACGGTGCCTCCTTAATACAGTGCAGTCGTCCTCTCCCCTGTGCAGAAAAACACCCCCAGAGCATGATGCTTCTAGCCCCATGCTTCACTGTAGGTATGTTATTATTGGGATGACACTCATCATCCTTCTTCCTCCAAACATGGTGAATGGAGTTAAGACAAAAAAGTTCTACTTTGGTCTCATCTGACCACATGACTTTCTCCTATGAGTCCTATGATCATACAAATGGTCCCTGGCAAACTTCAGACAGGCCTTGACATAGGCTGATTTAAACAGGGGAACCTCCTGTGCGATGCATGATTTTAAACCATTACATCTTAATGTATTACTGATGGTAGCATTGGAAACGGTGGTCCTGGCTCTCTTCACGGCATTGACCAGCTCCTCCTGTTTAGTTCTGGGCTGGTTCTTCACCATTCTTTGCATCATTGATACCCCACAGAGATCTTCTGTGTGGACCCAGTCTGACGGAATTGACATTCATCATTAGCCTCTTCCATTTTCTGACAATTGCTCCAATAGTAGTTTTTTTTCACCAAGCTGATTGGCAATTGCTGCGTAGCCCTCAGTTTGATCAAATACTAATTGATCTCAATGTATTTAAAAACAGAGAAGGCAAAAATGTTTTTTTACTTTGTAAGACATTTTTGCACACAAAAAAATTGGAAGGAATCTTAAATTTTAAAACGTTTATACACCTTAAGTAAAAAAATTAAATCTAATACAGATAATGCATAAATTAATATAGTGTCTGAAATAAGTTTCCTGGCTTTTGGGTGTTTAGCCATCACTATCAATCTGAGGTATGGACACAAACACAGGTCCCTTTGAACACTAGAGGCACGGTTTCAAGTTTGCATTTAACGAAAAAGCATTTTAAGACAAAACCTGGGGTTTCCCCTCAAATATAACAACAAGGATTTATACCAATCACGGTCATGTAACTTTAATTCCACATCAGTGCTCCTCCCTCTTTCCATACATGGACACACCTTACTCTGCAGCCCATTATGATCTTTAACAGATAATGAATACCCAGATAAAGCACAAACTCTCCCAAGACAATAGCCTTCCTATTGCAAGTGTGGATAATTTTCCTGAGAAAAGCAGGGTGTGTTTTGGCAAATTGCACCAGATTCATCTATTAGGCATCCCCTTTCATTATCGAGTTTCCACCGTCCAACTCTGGGGCGGGCTTATCGCGGTGCTGCCTCTCAATAGCCTGAGCCATTGCTAAGATTTCAGGTGCTCGGGGATCGGGCTAGCGGGAAACAGGTGTTCCCTCTGTTTGTGGGCAGCAGAGGTCCCGGAATGGAAGCATGGGAAAGGGCAGTCACCACCATAGTTCTACATCAATGGGCAGATAACAGTGAGCCATTGATTTCATGAATTCAGTTAAATTGGCATACTTAAATAGGGGCTATAAGTAGCGCTAAGAAAAAGGAAAAAGAGAAGTCGCCCATCAGTGGGTTTAGGAAGTGTGTGACATACCAGAGCCATTGTGGAAGTATTCAATAGACATTCGCCCCCATGCTTTTAAATGCATTTAAAATGTTTAATATTACTATTAATGCCAGTAAATATAAATAAATATTATTCTGTATGGGCAAATCTTAAAACTAAACATCAATGAAAATATGATATATATTGTCATATATTGACAGGAAAATTACGCTGTCTAAAAGTAATAGTTAACCTAAAAAATACAATTCTATCACCATTTACTCAATCATTTATTATTTTAAACTTGTATGGCTTTCTTTGTTCTGCAGAACACAAAAGAAAATACTCAGAAGAAAGTTGAAACATTTTTCTAATATCTTCTTTGTGTTCCACAGAAAAAAACTGAGTCTGTTATTTTCCATCAATATAGATGTGGATGCTGTGATGGATGAGAATATTCTTACCTGAAACGAACTGCGTTCTCAAAAGTGACATTGACAGCATGGCCCTAGTTTAAAGCTGCTCCCCTTACCAACGTGGTGAGATCAAACAAAGGTCTATCACCTCTGGCCATACTGCTCAAAAACACAGGTGATCAATGGGTACGGTGTGATTGTGGACACCTGCAATCCTGCCAATAGAAAGTAACAGATATCCATACATAATTATAATTGTGGATTGATACATGGATGAATTGTGTAAGCATTTTTGATTTTTATTAGTCTTTATTATGTAAAATTTTTATGTATATTTTATAAACTTTTGTCATGGTAAACACATGCTTTGTTATGATATATAGTGTACTATGTGCTTTGTACAGTGAGTGTACTAAATGAACAAGTGTTGTTACGATAATGGAATTTCCATCTGATAAAACGCAATACCTTAAAAAAATGTAGATATTCCACAGATACCATAGATAAAAAACTGCCATAACATAAGGGCCATAAAATTTTAATCTTTAGTTTTGAAAGTGTAATAAAGCAATACAAGACAAATAGGTATGTATTTACATTATTAATTACTTGTTTATTAAATGCTAATTTCACCAATACATTTAGTATTGGTAATCAAAAGTTGTATCTGTTAATATGAATGACAAAGAGCTTACATAAATAGTTACATTTTTAACTTAAGTAGAAACATCCTCCATAACTTAATAAGTTCTTCTTCTTATTATAGTCAACCGCTCGCTCTTTTCTACATTTTGTCTGTGTTTATCTCCGTGTTCTGTTGAAATTGCGTCTTCACATTGTTTGCTCCTTTTTGGTCCTGATTTGACGGTCGTCTAGAAAGATATCACACTGCATTTTCTGACAGTTTCAGAATTTAATGTTACAACAAATTCAATCGCAGTGACTGTTAATCGGCAGTTGGCGAACCTGTCAAACTAACAATCAAAAACTATAAATATGGACCTAGGGTTTCTGAAATCGCATAGTGTGAAACCAGCTTTACATGCAGATGTGTGTCACCATGCCCAAAACTACACTACACTGTTTTCTTAGTTTTATTAAAGTACACTTGTTCAAAAAACAAAATCTGTCAAAATTAAGTTAATGTAACATGGTTACATTAAAAAGAATCCAGCAAGAAGAACAGCCGCCTTTTTATGAAGCATGGGTTGGAAGTAGTAAAGTCTCTATGTTAACTATGGAAAACAAACACATTAAATTTTAAATATCAGTTGACAGTCTTTAAATTGTGTTTTCAATTGGTGATTTCAAACCATCTTAATGAGTTTGCAAGCAGGCGTCGTGGATTGGAATTTTACATTATAACTTCGCCTGACAGTCAATTGATTCATTTCATCCATTATATTTGATCAATTTATCAGTCCTTCCTATGTTGCAAGTGTATTTTATTATTCCATCCGCCAGTCCATGATATATTTACAGAAGT
Source organism: Triplophysa yarkandensis (assembly GCA_033220385.1). Classification (NCBI taxonomy): domain Eukaryota; kingdom Metazoa; phylum Chordata; class Actinopteri; order Cypriniformes; family Nemacheilidae; genus Triplophysa; species Triplophysa yarkandensis. The sequence goes on along the minus strand of CM065676.1, from coordinate 9,242,881 downwards.
AAGCAGAAGTAAACCTATGTTTGGATTACAAATGCGTAAATTTTGAACATAATGACCCCATTTCCATTTAATAAGCTTCCATTTACTTTCAAAATCCATTCATGCTTGCTCTGGTAATTAATATGGTATTTATACATATTTTTGCTTAACTCTAAGTTTAGATTCGCGTTTACACTGGGAATCGTGGCCTAGTGGTTCTTGAGTAGAACCCCTGATCAGAAGATTGCTGGTTTGATTTAAAGTTCCAACAGCTGATGACTGACTTGCCCTCATCTGCTCCCCGGACCCTGCAGTAATAGCTGCCCACTGCTTCAGGTTTGTCTGTTCACTACTCACTGGATGGGTTAAATCTCACCGTTCAGGTATGGGTATTGTCTTCTGGTTTTTTGTATTTTAATTTCCAAATGTGTGCCTTTTTTATATTATGTATTTATATTATTAAGTATTTTTATTAATATACATCAACTTTTTGTTCTGAAGTATCATTATAAAAGCATTTTTATTGTGCTTTTCAGACTGATGATGTAAAAAACGCAGATAAGTTGTGTTTGAGGTTTAATTATGCCTGTCTGAAAACACTGCAAATCTTATCAGGCATAAAGAGTTGAGTCAATGGAATGATTTGTATGCTAAGTTGTACAAAACAGCAAGTAAATTGCAACTTATCGATCACTAACTATCCGTAAGGTAAGTACTTAACCCAAAGCAAATTTGCACAAAAAGTAAATAAATACAAAGTATTATTTGGTTTTATTTTCTAACATTGTTTCAAACTGAATTTCCTGTCATGTCCATAACTTGGAATATTTTTTTCATTAAAGGATCCTTATTTGGACACAGCAGCAGGAACTTCCATGGAAAGCATTTAAGATGTTCACAAAGGTTGCTCCAGAAATTATTCCTTAGTAACTGTGATGGTGCTGGAAGGCCTCCAGGTTACCCAAAAGAATTCTTCTAAAGGTTTTAAAACTTAATGTTTTCTTCCATTCCGTGTTATTTCAACTAAGATGTTAATATTATAAATTAGCCAAACAGAATGTAAACAGTTGTATTTTTATGTTTATTGATGTAATTAACTAATAAAATTAACTTATTAATGACATTGCTTTTAAATAAATGACCCTGATAAAAAACTTTAACATTTCATTTAATACAACTCGAGTCTATACTGATCATATAAACTTATATATATATATATATATATATATATATATATATATATATATATATATATATATATATATATATATATACTTATTATATAGTATATCATATTTTCTTTTGAACTACAACCTTTAGGCTTTCTAGGGAAAACGAAAAATAAAAAAGGCCAGCGTTTGACTTCAGGAAGGTAACTCATTATTAATGTTTCGTCATACTATTACTCCATTACAAGACATTAAACAGTTTTTAAATACGCATGTATGTCTTCACCCAAAGTTAACACCCCATTCATAAACCCTAAGCGACATCTTCATGGTTTTAACCTGGAGGTAGTGAGCAGAGGACATTTGCAGATGCCATTACCTTCTCCTCTCCGGTCTGCACACGAGTGCTAATATATAGATGGAACTGTCATTAAAAACAGTTTCAGGCTCCTTGTGGATTCATTTGCACTGACCCAGAATGCAGTATTTTCTTAACACTAGCAGCAGGCCTCTTTGATGTTATCTAGCTGTCTAAACAGGCTGACTGCGCCCGATCAGCTGCGGTGGACGGAGGAGCCACATGAATCATGCTGAAGTCTGCGAGCGCGCCGTCATAAATCGCGCGGCCTGGTCCTTAACGGAGAGATTCCCTGGACACCCTGTCGTCATTTATCAACACGCTCCTACTCCGGATGCAGGGTAAATAAAAAGCAGGGATTTGGGGGTCACTGGGGCACGTGACGTTGTGCATATCGCGGAGGACGCAATGAATATACAGAAGTCTCTCGCGTTTATCACACGCTAAGGACGTTTGGTTCTGTGTGTTTGCGCGCTCCCGATGTGCTGCATACATTACATATAAACTACATAGACGTAATGACATTAAAGAATAAAGACATTGAACGCATCTCTTTTTCCATACTTCTCCATACTTAAGAAATGTTATTACTTACATGCCTGCGCAAAAAATAACCTTGGGTCTCCTGGCTTATAATGTATCCTATTTTATATTATATGATATTTATTTTGTTATTATGTTAACATCTTATGTTTAAATGTTTTTAGTTAATAAGCTGCTCCTTTTCATATTTTTGTCATAGTGTTTGGCCGATACCACTGCCGATTCTGATGCTTTAAGTTTATATAACTGATATGTAAGCTCTCTGATCACGATTAAACTTGTCAGATAAAGTAGAACTATATATGTTGCATTTTTATATATTATTTTACAGTACATATGTAATAAATGAATGTTACCTACCGTATTAATATATTACTTAATGATTACAGAAGTGTTTTCCTAATATAGTGAACATTTTCATAGCCTTGACAATGGAGTTGTTGCGCCAAAACATTTACAACCCCGCTCATCATGTACGTTCTCACGATTTGACGACATCAATTGAGATCGGTTTATAAAATCGGCCAAGTTAAGCGAGTACTGATCAAGCCGTAGAATGTGATTATCAGTCGGTATCCATCTCCGGCCTATCGGTCTGAGCATCCCTAGTGGAAACACACTATTGAGTAAATCCTCAGTGGATGGAGTCATATGGACTTAACAAAACCATTTAAATTTTTTATTATTATTATCCCGACCATAACTGACATCACACAACGCAGAAATTGCAGAATTACTGGCTATTGCCTTTTGGTAAGGACAAAATATATATACACTTATCATATATCCTGAATGCCAGCAGACACAATAAGCTATTATTTTGATTTGATGCAGTTAATTTATAGACATAGCTTATTTCAATAAATGCATTGAAGTTATTCTTGAAAAATAATGTGGCAGGACATGCATGTAAATGAAAGAGAGAGACTTTAAATAGCTGATAACGCATTATTTCCATTTAACTACTTGCCCTACTTTCTCTATTGTATTTCATGTTTAATGCTCTTGTTTACTGTAGTAAGTCCTTATTCTCCCTCTGTTTGTTTATTAGGCTGTTTATGATCAACTTGTTCAGATGCACCGACTGTAACAGTCGCAAATTAACACAGCAAGTAAAGATTGTCTGGAGACTCTCAAATTTTGCCCTGCGTTTGTTTTACTTTCAGTTTAATGCTTGGTGGCAGACTGGTAGGCGATAAAGCTGTTTCCGTAATGTTGGTGAAGAATTCATGGCTCTCAGATTGGGGAACCAGAATTAACTTCTGTACAAACTGCCATAATGAAAAAAAACAAAAATTGTATCCAAACAAAGTGTTGTGATGGTCAATAGAGTAAGAATGTTACTTTATTAAAACCATGTTGCATTTTTATATGGGTTGATTTTTTTGAAATTTTTTATGAAATTTTGGAACTAAGGGTTTGAATGGTTCTACAGCTGTGCCAGTATTTAGAGTTTCTGTGTCAGTAAACCCTTTGGCTTTCAGATGCATAGATATTTAACAGTTATTCGTTGACAAGCTGAGCATATGAATTGCACGCCTTATTGTTACATCCCTATTCTTTAGGATATTCCAGACCTTAGATGCGATTTTAACAGTCTTTGTCTACCTTTAATTGTTTTATGTTGTACTGACCCGAGTATGCTGTAAAACCCTCTGATTTACAAATATGTTTCAAAGTTAAAATTTAAATAACAATCATAACAAAAAAATTTTGAACTACATGGACCATTATACATCCAGGAATGACTTAATATCCTGCACCTGATCTCTCTCTTGCTATTTTGTTATCTCCACAGTATAAAAGCCAAGGCAAAATCCCACATTGCCTCAAGATCCCTACAAGAACAGCTCATCGACACTTTGAGCTCTTTCATGTTCATACCTCCATCTCCTGAAATGGCCGTGGTTAGGAGTGGCTCATCAGTGTAGTGTGTGAGTGTATGAGTGATGACTCTCTCAAGGGCCAAGACAATAGTCTTGGTCAGGTTACACTGTTGGACACCTCCCCAGCATGCAGACACTCACACACACTTGCTGGTGTCTGTACTGTATGTGGATATGGAGTCACGCACATATGCGTTCAGACACATGCCTCTGGGACATCATTTCTTGCAGTGCCATGAAATATACCTGCTCACTTTCAGCCTTCAATCTTACTTTGTAGAGGAATAATTTTAGATTGAAATGTGGGTATTGATATCCTGTTGGCTGGGAGGCTGTGTTCACATCAGTTTGGAAAGTTGCAAAAACTAGTTTAGGTTAAAATATTGAACTGTAAGATTCTGTAAGAAAATCAAACAAGTTTATAAACCACCAGCTTCAAGTTTCCCAGGCTCTTTACAAGGATTGTGATGGGTGACTTCATGGCGATCTCAAGGTTCTTACACTGATTCTCTGTGAGGGGCACGACAGAGGAACAGAAGGTCCATCATCATAACCACACTGGACTTGTCCTCACTCTGGCAATGTAACAAAGCCTTTCAAAGACAGATGACAAGCACACAAAGAAAACACAGGTGGCTATAGACCACCTGGAGAAGAAGAGAGAGATAGAAATAGGTGGCTCCCCTTTGAACTTTCGGCTTTGGGGGTATTCCCCCCAAGCATAATCTTCTGGTCTGAATGCTTTGTTTCCTTTGGCCAGTCACATGCACTTGTGTGACTGATTTTGTGTAGTTTAGGAAATGACAGAAAACATTATTCTAAAAATCACGTCAAAGTGAAATAAGACTTCAGAACTCTTGTTACAAAGTGTCTTAGTTTGATTTACCCTGTGCCCACAAGTTTTTTAGTCGCAGGTTATATTTCAAAATAATGTTTCTCTCTTAACCCCTGTTTTCACCACTCCTTAGATCAATATTTTATGATAATGAATGGAGCTGTTACGCTCGCTAATCCAATTATGTGCCTTGCTTTCTGAAAGGTCTCGGTCTGATCAAGATGAATTTCTAATGGAGGGCTACTTCTCTATATACCTTTGAACTGAAAGACTGAAAGACATGCATTAATTCTCTGACCTCCATCAATTTCACTCTGACATCCCCTTCGGACAAAAACAGAATTCACAGCTTCAATTTTTTTGTGTGATGGGATAATTCCGAGCCAATAGATCTTTATAGAAAGAAAGAGCACCCGGAGAAGTGGAAAAGGGAAACAGAGCTACCTTTCAGATCCATTCATTATATGAGCTCAACTTTACCCATATTGCATTGACTTTAAAGACCTCTGGAGAAGATTAAACCTAATTGATGTACCAGATAGCTAAGCCATTTTCCAAAGGACTTAAAGTGATAGTTCCCCAAAAAGGAAAATTATGGCATTTTTTTATCTTATGTCAAACCTGTATGACTTTCTTTATTCCATGGTACAAAAATTAAGATATCTTGGGGGAAAAAAGGTCTATCCGCAAAGCAGTCTATTTTACAGACACAAAATCAATTCAATAAACAGGTGCCACTTCGCAACATTCCTCAAAATATCTTCTATGTGTCCTGCATAAGAAAGAAACTCATACAGAATTTAAATTACAAGAGGGATGACAAGATTTTCCTAACTGTGTAATCTAAAAATGAATTACACTTATTTTCCAAAGGTTTTTTCTGACCTTTCTAAAAATTTTATTATGCCTAAAGCTTCCCAATTATCATTACATCAGAAATGAAGCAGTTGAAAATCGCATTGTCCGTGTTCTTGATCCAGATGACAGAGTTGTCCAAGATATCCATATGGTTCAGTTGCTTTCTAACTTTACATGAGCTGGGAAGTTTATCACAGCGTATATACTCTCCATTCCTCACCTATTGAACCTCCAGTCTAAGATAAGTTTCACCTTTGTGACATTACTGGTATAAATCCTCACATCCAGTGAAAGCTGTCTGTGAGTGACTTCATAAAGTGAAACAGACAGTCTTAATTGCAGTTCCAGACTCAAGGAAACGGGACTAAAATATTTGCATAATTTCAGGGAAGGCAGAGGAAATGGCAAAAACATGTGAGCCCTGTCAGTCCGTGTGCAACCCAATACCTGTTTTGCCTGGCTCTTGGGTGCCACCCAGTGCTGAACATGCCAAGAAGAAGGGCATGTGTGTGTGTGGGGCGTTTGTGGTGTGTGTCCAATCAGAAGGAAAAGGTCATGGACCGATCTTATCTCACTTCTTCCCACAATCCCAAGTGAGAGCTTGTCAAACTTCAGTATAGTGTTAGATGCACAAAGAGTGTTGCCTTTCTAATTTTGAAACTTTCCGATAGTTGCCCCTAACGTTACAGATATATTGGTGTGATTGCTTTAGGTTACACTCATCTTTGGTTAACGCTGAATGTTTTTAGACGAGGGGTATGCGGCCCGCCTCCAAGTCAACTATTTTTTGTAATTATTCCAGCAACGCTCTTTCCGGACTGCACATGACAAATAGCATTTGCCTGATGATTATGTGGGTGAAACAGAGCAACGAGGCATCTAAGATTTACAATCAATCACATTAATTTCATAAACAACAATTACACATCATACCCATGTGAAACTGAGAGTTAAAACCCGTGGCTGTTAGCCCGGAAGGTTTGGGCACAGAAGCATAGACTTTCTTTTCCCACACAGACGCAGACTGCCGTGGGCGTAAAGCACAGCTGAGCGAAGAGATTAAGTCCACATCGGACATATGGAAAATGCATAGAGACTGCAGAGACCTCAGAGGAGAACATATGAACACTTTATATAGATCTATAGGGAGATACAACTGCACAGAGACCAGCCACAATGAGATTTGGTTTGTCACCTTATAAAGGAGAAAGAGGAAGGCTGTGATGAATCATGGTTAAATATGGGATCTCATTGTTGGCATCAGAAGAATGAATGCTGTTGGATTGATGGCGTTTGGGGAAGTGATCAGTTATGAAGTGGAGATTTGTTTTTGAGTTCGCATATTGTAATCATAAATATTTGGCTCCCAAAGCCCAAAGTTTGTGGTAAAATACTGTTGCTTCATGTTTGTGGAAAATGTTAAACTAATCAGGCCAAAATGTTATTGTTATAAGAAGAAGTATAGTAAGGTTATTAAATGTTTAGTATTTTATGTGAAATTATAAAACAGTACTTTTAAAGCTTTGGAATTAAGTAAATATACTGTTTAAATTTAGTGTATATGCAAGTAAAACCTTTTTTAAATCTTATTAACTTGTACATTTCTATAAGAATTCACCCCAGGTATTGGGGTGAAATTAATACAAATATTAATTTCTTAAATAAATATCTTTTTCCATTACATATTTAAAGATGTTTGTACATTTTAAAAAAATTAACTGTTTGATTTTTACTCCATAATGTTAATATTTTCAATTGAAAAATGCATTTAAATGATTTTATTAAGTTAATATAACCATTTCATTATTCAGATGTTTACTAAGCCATGACAAATATTTTTTACCATTTATACCTTATTACAAATATGATAAAAGCACATTCCAAAGAATTAAAGTAAACTAGATAGAGCCCATGTTGTCTAAAAACCCTGTCTATGAATTAAAAATATGCAGTTTTGTAGCTTAAAGTGATCTATCTCTCTTTGTCATGCATGGCCCGGTTGGTTCTCTCTGGATTAGCTCGGCACTGGTTCTAAGGGAGTTTCCGACCTTGCTGTTTATCTTTCTCTGCACCAGTTGCTAAGCAAACAGTCAGTCCTCATCTTTACTCACTCATCCCGGCCTGAGCTTTGATCTGTTGGCCCTCGAAGACCCTAAAGAGTCGCTGAGGTCCCGATGCAGAGAGGAGGTCAGAGGCCTCTGTCCATCCTGCCCTTGACACCATGGTTACATGCATTTCACCCTACAAACAACACCACAGCTACTGTTTTAAACACAATCCCAGCATCACAAACTTACAAACGTAAATACACCCCCATCATTTTAGCATACACAGATTCAAACACACAAACGCTCACAACCCAGATATGTACTGTTTTGACAGATTTTTCCCAATCCAGGTGCTTGTCTGATGAAGATGGATGACTTTGGTTGTCACCAGTGATTCATGGCCGACAGACAGATGGGTTCCACTGTGAATAATAGCCCAATGTAATCTACATATGACAATATATTCCAGTGGCCACATGTCTTAAGAAGAGGTAAGACAGAGCCCTGCAGGGACAATATAATGTTGTGGTTAGGAGTTGTCAGAAAATTCCTCTGGTCAGATTACTGCTCGTACCACAAAGACAAAAGAAGAATGAAGCTGTAGAATAATGACACTGGTCAGGCTAATCCAGGCACTGTGTCCCATCTAAAAAGTGTGAAACGTGAAGACAGAAACACATAATTCATAAAATCTTAATCTAAAATCTGAAATTAAAAGCTTGGAGTATTGAAAGTACTTCTTTAAACATCTTTAACAATATAATTCTTAATTAAACTTGATTTTTTATTAATTCAAATTAATCTGGTGGAGTAATGCAATTCATAAAAGTTTTTGAACGTTCAGTCTAGTTTACTAGACTATAATATTCATTAGGCTTCAAATAATTTGAAATCATTAAATCAATTGACAACATCTAAATATATATGTACAAAGTCATAATAATGAAATGTACATATAACTAAGCTGCTGGCCATCTGAAACCTTGTGTATTTATATATTTGTTTATTTTTGGTATAAATCATTGATTTAAGTCGCTCCTTTAAAAAGTTTCACTGGGTTTTTATTAATAATTAGAAACTTTATTAAAACATATAACTATATTCTATAAAAAAATATTATTTAGAAATAAAATACATAACCAATTAACACTGTAGTTTTAGCCTTGTAAACACAGTACTTTGGGAAAAAAGTGTCAATTTTGACATCTGTGGTTTTTGAAGGACTGCAAAGGTGAGCAAATTATGACAATATAACATTTTCGGTGAGCTACTTCTTTAATGCCTTAATTTCAGAACATCAACAGACCTGTTTGTCACCCCTTTTTTAAAATGACAATATAATTCAGGTCATTTGACTGACCCTAGTGACCATCAGCTGAATTCTCCCACAGGTGAAAATCACACGCACACACATCAATGGCTTATACACTCTGACTCTTACCTGCCCACACGCAGTCACGTTCTGATGCATGCTGTCATGAGAACACTCAATCACCCACAGTGACATACTCAGACATCAACCGTGCTCTTTTGAAGTTAGTATAATTAACAGGCCATCCGATACACTATCAGCCAAATAGGCTCCTGGTCTCAGAAGCACGTAGTAGATCCATCAGTAGTTGCTAACTGGATACGCTGTCAACAGCTCCAAGTGCTCCCATTGTGACTCTATGAAGGTCCAAAGACATCCAGATGGACATGAGGTACATACATATGTACACACATGTATAATCTCATGGAGTTTATCAGTTATGTTGATTTCAAAGTCTGTAGCCAGTGATAAGTTATTTATGGCCAGCTGTAAATAAAAGATGATGGCCTGCAAACTGGTGCATGTCACACAAATGTTAATGAGATGAAGAAAAAGAGATGAAGGCTTCAGCTGATGACTCACAATTTGCATAATGAAGAATGCTAACTGTTGACACTGCAATGACCATGTGACTAACCTTTAAATTTAAGCATTAAATAAAAAAATTCTACATAATCTAATTAAATACCAAATCAATCTATAAGCTTTTATCAGGTTCTTTCATATATTAAAATTCTCACCATGTGTTTTTCTAGCATCATGAACTTGTAATCAGGTATACTTTAACTGTTTTTTTTTTATAATTATTGCTAACTATGATACAGCGCTCACCTGTGGGATGAGTTTCCCACCAACCCATAAAAAAGAAAAATCACATTGGAGATATTTTAAATATCCTCATTATTTTCTTCTGGACATCAACAAAAAAAGGAGTGCAAATAGAAACCGATGCACACAGGTCGCCTTAAATTAATAAACAGAAATTCTGTATGTTTTTCTGTTAATAAGACTCTTTGTATAATCTACAATTTGCATTTTGATATGAATTAGCAACCTTGAAAGATAGTTGAGAGATCATGACATCAGGCTGCAAATGTCTTGATTAGAGTTTCAGAAGAGGTCTCTAAACATTTCACAAAACTGAGCTTATATTTGCCAAAATTGTCGTTTTCAATATAAAATCAAATCTTTTACCCAAAAGCAGATCTGTTTGATCTATTCAATCTGCATTCATTTTACAGCCCCATACTCTTAAAGTATTTTAACAAAGTTCTCATTTGTTTCTATTTTTATTTGTTCAAAGCAATCTTAGTAGGAGACACAACTGAAAGGTTAATCAAGTTTTTTAAACTAGGAAAGAGCAACTCTACAGCAATAAATAATGTTATCTGATCCAGTTGTATTTGAGCAATAATGATAATGATAGAGTAAATCTACAGGTGCCATTTAGCAATACCTTTAAAATCAAACAGAGATTCTTGCCAAGATTTTCTAATGTTTCCTTAAGGGGACAATCCGCCCAAAAATGAAGTGTCATCATTTACTCACGCCTGTGTCATTTCAAAGTCCACAACACAGAAAAGTTTAGACATCTCTATTAAAATCCCATGATAGAGTATTGTTCTTTTAAAGTCATTGCTCATCAAGTAAGAGTGATGATATAACTGGTAAATTTGTTTTGAAAATGTTTTGTCTTGGATCAGAATTTATTAGCCAGAAAAATGACCAATTCCATAATAAAATAAAAAGATTGCATACTCTCTTCCTATCCAATTTTATGTAAAGACCAATGTACCATCTTTACAAATGCTGGTAAACTTTAAAAAAAGGTCATAGTTATATACGTCTAATATTTGATTCTTGTGGGTAACTCAACTAATTAAATGTAAGTAACATAAAGTAACTAGTGAGGTGCCAGGAAGATTATTTGTTGTGGTGGACACAGCCGAAAGGCTAAGGCCCTGAGCAAGGAAAGAGAGTTTAATCCGCATTCACAGGTGTGTCACACCTTTGTTGCATCTCTGAACTTCACAACGGACTTTCGGACAAAAGCCAGAGTTCCATGTGCCTATTGTAGCCTGGAGAACAATATAGTGACTGTGACTTACTAATCCCTGTGAAGTGCTGACAGCTCCGGCCTAAAGACTAGGTCTCATCTTTGCTCTGAGCAGTGTCTGTTAACCAAGGCGATGGGAACCGGGAGTATTTATAGTAGCCAGAACCTTGCCAAAAGGGGTGAACCAAAAGCCATTGTGGGAGAAAAATATTATCCCCGTTGTCAACCCGCAACCGTCATTGTTGTATCACTTGATGGATGGGAAAGTTTGTGTCTGGAGGGGAAATAGCTCACTGCATGAAAGCTTTTCAAGCAGCCCATAGAGATTTTTGTAATGAAACTGGCCCATAAAAGAAGAGAGAGATAATGTCTTAAAGAACTGTTCCATCACAGTTAATGTTTTACGAAGGTTACTTTAAGAGTTGATAACTGACTTCACCCATCCTGACATACCTGTCCATTATAAATTGACTGAAATATATTTTCTGTTCCAGCTGGTTATTTCAGTTTCAGGTTGGGTTGACTGTGTTTTGGAAGATGATACTGTAGCTGGTTTGGCTGGTCTAACACTTTTCAAACCTGTATGACTTTTTTTCTTCTACAACGCAAAAGAAGATACTTTTTAAAAAATGATGGTAATCACAAAGCATTGGCACCCATTTACTTTTATTGTAGAGAAAACTCTGCAAGTAAATGTGTGTCATTTACCCAGCAGACTTAAAATTATTATTCTTTTGTGTTCTGAGAAAGATTTTTGGGTAAACTATCAATTTAATGTAAACTGTTAATGCTCCTTTGATGTGCATTAACCTTATGTACCATTCCTAACAGAACTTTAACAATTTATATATTATTACAAATGTATAAGGAAATGCTGATATCAACACAAAATAAGATTGACATAAGTTTATTCGGTGTTAGTTTGTGTAAGTTAACGCTTTGACAAAACCAACTTTTTGGTAAAATGTAAAGTTTCTCATTATACAGAAATGTGATGAAAATAAAGAAAATTGCTAACTTTACAAAACATTTATTTACAAAAAATATATTTGAAATACTTTCCGTATGATTCACATTGTACAGAATCATACAATTGAATAAAAGCATAAATACCCATGATATTAGGCTAAATCCACCTCCAATCTGTTCCATACTTGGAATTATACTCTACATTCAACCAATCCAAGTGGACACACAAATTATGTAAACAACACAGAGCAGTGGTAAGCCATGCTGCGGTGCCCAGAGAGCAGTTGGGGGGAACGGTGCCTTGCTCAATGGACCTTACCCTAGTCGTGGTATTGAAAGTGGTATGTTTTTTCCTCTCCACCCACAATCCCTGTTGGTACCGAGTATCAAATCAATGGGATCATGAGTACAACACTCTAACCAATAGGCCATGACTTGCTGATGTGCTGGATTTCTATCAGGTAAACTGATTTTGTTTGGATGTATTGCAGGTTGTTTTATGTGTACCAACTCCATGTTGTGACAACTGACACCTGGAAGTTTTCAAAGGTGACACTATTCTGAAACACACCTTACCCCAGGAGACTAACAAAATGTGTTCCGTTGTAAAGAACAATACCCTTTGGGAGCTCACCTAAACCCTTTTGTTAAGTCGACAATGACATTGGCTCCCACCCTTTTCAGGTACAGAAAAACACATGCCGTGAAAGAAAATATCACTGTCCTAAATCTCCAAATCAATCAAATAATCACAAGTTGCTGTCCAAACTTAAAAAAAGTACTGAGAGGCAAAGGAATCGATGGGAAGTAGTGGTGAAATGTTTTTTGTCAAAGCTAAATCTCATCACCTCCTATCCCTGTTTGACCTTCCCTTCTGAGCACATCCAGCCACAAAGAGGCTCCATTCTCCGCAGAGACAGAGCGCCTCGCTCTTGTGTGGAAACTCTATCACCTGTCTTAATGAAAACTGTGTCATCCCCCACCTCCCCGGCCTTACAGGAAGTCTTCAGCCCGGCAGATCACAAACCCTGTAATATTTCCAAAGTAATAACCCCCAAACTTTCCAAAGTTTTTATGCACCACAATAATACTTAACCTGCATAAGTGATCTGGTTGTGGAGGCAGTGACCATCGGTTGGGACTCTCTGCAAAGATCTATGGACAGATCTGCAAAGATGTATGAACAGATATGTGTCTCATGGTACACATAGATTTTTTATTTGATATTGGATCTGTCATAATTTACTAACATTTGAGTTGCTTTAATCCGTTATAGATTTCCTTGTTCTGATTTACAGAGAGAAAGATATTTGGAAGAATGCATATTGTCAAACAGTTATTGGACCCCAATGACTACCATAGTAGAAGAAATCACTTAAAGTATTTTTGCTCTGTTAATTACAGGTTGAGATATTTTGAGCAATGTCAGCCAGCAAATAGTTGTGGGGTAATGTAAGTAAAAAATTTATTTTCCCCTTCTATAGTAGTCAATAGGGTCCAAGAACATTATGATCTCAAACATTCTTTCCAATATCTTTCTCTGTGTTAATCAGAGCATAATGTATAGTTTCAAGCAACTAGAGAGTGAGTAACTCATTACAGAATTTTCATTCTTGTGTGAACTTTCCCTTTAATACGTAAAGAATTCTGCACTGTAGATCTACAGTTATTAAATTTAGGGATATGTTTATTTTATAAATTGAGGTTTTTTTTTACATGAAAAGCACTTAGATAAAGCTTATAACATGTGAAATAAAATTACCTACAGAAAACAGATATTCAACTGATAATCAAAGTTCCACATTTTCAACATTGCTATTGACTGAATGAATATTAGATAGCAAATAATAATAGAATGTCCTCCAGAAACTCAAAGAGTGTTCTCTGAATATTGGCAGTCCTTAAGTATGTAGTTAGTGCTTTTGGTTAAACTACAAAGAAAGCCTTTGTGAACTGTGATGTTAGCTTTGGAACTGCAATTCTTTCCTGTTCATGGAAATTTCAAATATTTTGGTCCACACAAATCTGAACTTCCTTATAGGTCAATGCCCAAAAACATTGCTCCATATAAGTAAAAATGTGTCCTCTGAAAAACATACAAAGTATTTCAAGAATGTAATTAAATTTTGCTGTCAATTTTGCTCTAAAAAAGTGAGTTCTTCAAGTTTAGCATTTACTGAAATAACTTTCATTATTCAGTGTAAATTAGAAAAACCGGTAATAATTTACAATACGGTTTCATTTGTTAAGTATTTACAGCATAAACTAACATTAATTAACAATGAACATTTCTTTAAATAATAAAGGGACAGTTCACCCAAAAACAAAAACTCATACTGTCATGAATTACACACTCTCTAGTTCTTCCGAACCTGTTTGCATTTCTTTGTTTGGTTGAACAAAGAGAAAGGTATTTGGAAGAATGATCCCATTGACTAAAAATGTAGTAAAAATAGTTTGAAGAGTCACACAAAATTTTTACTGTCCTACATTTTTTAGAATATCTCAATTTTTAAATAATCGTAAAACTGTATGACATGCAATAAATATAGCCACACATTACTTATAACACATCAAAAAATTATAAAGTAATCTTTCCTACGATAAAAGGGTCCAAGTACTGTTTGGCTGTACGCATTCAGTAGAACAAAGAAATATATACAGATGGGACTACTCAAAGGCCAGTAAATGATGATTTTATTTTGGGTTGAACTTTTCCTTTAATCTTAGTTCATGTTAATTTCAGCATTTTACCTATACATGTTTAAAAATGTAACATTAGTTTATACAACATGAAGTAACATTGTTGATATTTAATAACAAAACTGTTCATTATTACTTAATGCTAATTAATAAGTTTGCAATGTGAATAGATACCTAACTAAAAAGCCTTATTTTAAAGTGTTACTGAATCATGGTTGAAAAGTGACAAGTGTTGAGGGAAACGAGTTCTGAGTTTTATGATAAAGCAATACTGAACTCTGCTGGTCTGCTGAAGTATGTAATTTACAGTATCACATATACTTGATCTGTCAAGAGCTTTATAACATTACACTGTATTTCAAACGCTATTTATGTTTTTATTCTCATCTATTGTTTTTTCCTTCAATTTCCTTATTTAATAACTGATTACAAAATCGACTTATAAATCGAAAGGAAAAGGGAAATATCAATTTTCCTTTCAAAATGTAAAAAAAATGTTATACTTGGCAGTGACGCTGTCTACCTATTTTATTGTTAAGGCCATTAAAGAAAAAAACTCATATAAACTTGAACATTCTATCACTACTAATAGAAGAGTTTATTTAAATTGACTGGTAATGTACAACATGTATAGCCACACATTAAATTACGCTTTATTATTCTTATTTTATTACTTTCTGAAATAATAGTAGTAGCAGTAAATAACAGCCTGGTTCATGAAGTCATGACTTTCAGCAATCAGATAACCTTTCAAGTGCTTTTATCACAGCAGTGGTCCAGAACATGAGATCCGTTTGTGTCCTTGCCTGACAAAGAGCTCCATCTCCCGTGAGACCTTCTCAAGGGACTGATTCAGTGAGCTGAGAAGCTAATGACCAAACAGCTGCAATCCTCCACAAACCCGATGAAAACAGGCCTACAATACTGAACACATTCTCATTAGCACCAACTGTTTTATTTTGACCACAAGCTCACAGTTTGGGGTCTGTAATACTGAGAGGCAAAGGGACACTTCACCTTTAAATAAAAGTAGTGTAATTTTTTGCTCCCTTTTCAGTTGTTTCTAATCTTAAAACATTTCTGATGAACACAGAAAAAGATACTTGGAATTATGCTAATAGTATTATCAAACAGTCCTTCGATCCCATTGACTTTGATAGTTTTTTATCAAAGATAGTTTTTATTAATTTTAGACATTTCTGTTAAACACAAATTAGATATTTTGAAGAATGTACGTCAAAAAAAAGTTCTAGAGTATGTTTGAATACATTTTTATTGTGCCTTCTGTCAATGGTGCAATAACTGATTGGGTACAAAGATATCGTCAGCATATCTTTCTCTGTGTTTAACAGTATTCATACAGGTTTAGAACAAGTAGAAAGTGAATAGAGCTTGTGTTTTTCTCTTAGTGTGACAAACACGTTTATTGTATTTTTTTATGTGTTCAAAAATGGTGCAAAAATAACATTTATAAGGTTTGTTAATGACATGTTTATTGTCCACATTTAACACCAAAAGCGATTCATCTTGGTCATACGGTTAAAAACAACAAACAGAACAAACCTTACAAATCCCACTTATAAATTAACTCAACACAGTTTTCAGGAAACAGTATATGCACAAACAAAATAATATATAAAGAAGTTGCATTTTTTTTATGGTTTTAATATTAATTGCTTGGGCATCTGTATAACACAAACGTCACCATAATGTTTTCTTACTCATATTGTAATTAATATTAAGGGTTTTATAGTAAATAAAAATGGCCAACAACAATCACAAGTCAATAGTTTGTGGAAGAATAGTCTGAATAAACTTTCACAATTCAGTTTAAATTCACATGCAGGCATAATAGACGGGTGTAAAATTATGTGTGTACTATGAAATCACAACCTCTGAATACAGTTTAACTGTGCAATGTCCATTCACATAAGTTCAAAGGAAGTGCATGAGCTGTGACTGTAAAATGTGGTGGATGTGGGGATAAAAGACATAGGGGTGCCAGATGTTTATGCTGTAGCTCCACATAGTCTCATCGCTGCTGAAATGTCTTTGTTGTCCTCTGATCGAGCTGAGACCACAAAAGGCCACGTCTGTGGGAAAATAGTAAAATGTTTTTTTTACGAAAATACGAATAACCATTACAACATGAATGTGATACATTAAATGGTTAAATTAAAAGGCTGAATAGAATAGTCTTCTATTGAAAGTATTATTTAGAGACAATGTAATCTGTCATTTACAGCTTGTGTTATTCATGCATGTTTCACATACAGCATTACTGTATATCAAATATGTTATATGTCTCTACTGTATCATGGTACATTGACTGTCTCAGTTGCATGTATGTACTTTAAAAGAAAAATAGAAATATATTTTTTATTTTAAAGTAAAAAGATTTTTAAAACATTCTGTAATTGGGAATTAAGATAATAAATAAAACAAATAACACTAAGATACATCTCTTAAAAATACAATTTTAATTCTCACAGTATATAATATACACAGTGCAAAATTATTTAATTCTTAAAGGACATAATTCACTGAAAAATGTTTTGTTTTTTTTCTGTCATTTTAAATCTATGTAAAAACATTTGCAGGACACAAAATAATATATTTTGAAGTATGTTGGGAACCAAACAACACCGATCTCTATTAACTGCCATTGTATGAACATATACTGAACTCCACTGATTTTCATCATTTGAACACATACACTAAGATCTTAGACATTTCAAAATATCGTCTTTTGTGTTCCACTGATTAAAACTACTCACAGGAGAACATGCAATATTGTTTCACGGATGTGCCTTATTAACTTGTACAAAACAAAAACAAACGTTATATCTGAACAAAGTTGACCTCACGGATGGGTAAAAAATCCTGGAATAAACTCAGACAACACTCACTCATACCAAATTTACAGGATGCACAAAGCTGTCATATCTGTCCTCTTGTAAAAGCTGTCTGAGGTGAGATATGTAGCTGGATGCCAGACGGAGTGTGTCCAGTTTTGACAGTTTTGTATCTGCAGGAACCCAAGGCAAGCTGGTCTTCAGTCGTGAGAAAGCCTTACTCAAAACTCTCATCCTCGCTCTCTCTCTAGCATTAGCCGCGTTTCTCTGAGATTGTCGGCCATCCTTTGCCTTCTTCTCTTGTTGCCTCTTATTGCTGGTTTTTCCTTTCAGGCCCTCTTCTATACTGTACTCATCCTCAGAGTCTTCTAGAGAACGAGTGACTGAAAGCTCCTGGAGGTCTTCACTATCGCTAAACGAGCCTGTGGACATGATGGCAGTACTTGCTTCAAATTTATATCTTGATTGAAGATGTGTTTATATCCAGCAGTACTGTACGGAAATTCAGCTCCCTTGCTGTATGAATCAATGCAACAGGTGCAGCTTTTACTTATAAACGTCTATAGAAACACAGGAAGGTGGTACATCACTTCAATGGTCATTATTGAAGTTAGAGAAGTTCAATGTCATTCAGCATCTTCAGAATGCAAATGCTTGTAGATTTCCTCTTTGTCTCTTCATCAAGCATTTGAGAGCTTGTACTCTGGTGTACCAAGCATATTTAAGATTTGGGGTTTGGCAGGGTCAAAGTGGATCAGGACTATCTCCTCCCCTTTCCACATCTTAAATTTAATAGGACCTCTTGAGATCAGTTGCATGGATAGAATATAGTCACATAATCTTCCATGTGAGTTGAGTACAAGTTATAAAATAAAACAATTTTTAAAATAAAATTTAATATTTAAAAATCTTGTTCTGTAAAGGGGCACTTCATTCGAAATGAAAAAATAAAGTTAATTCATTCATTTAGAGAAACATTTGTGAAATCAATGTACAAACGTAAAGCTTTTTTAGTGCAACATCAAAGCCCCACAAATAAAATGTACCGATATACTCCAGCCACCAAATAAATATTGAACAATGTTTTTTAAGAGTACATAAAAACTTCAAATTAATAAATGAAAAAAAAAACTTGGAAAACTTTTGGAAAAAAAACTTTAACTTTAAATCTTAATTTATTGATCAGCTTTGAAATGCCTAATGCAACACTTTTTCCCACATGCTCTTAACCAAATAGAAATGTCTGAAAGGCCTATCAAACGCTTTTAATCCATTGGCCATTTCACAGAGATATTGGGTTTCTGCTCGGTTAGAACTCTCTCACTCACGGTTTGTATGCATTGGCTACAGCTGTCAGTACTTTACATCCACAGGAATGGCAGGATGGGGGGAATCAACTGAGACCCTTTTGGTGGAAGGGGAAAATACACATGTTGACATTCCTTACAAGATCCTGTTATGTTCCCATTTCACATTGAAACATATAAGCATGCAAGGTGCATGACTGGGGATTAAAATGTGGATTCCCAGAAAACCAAAATGATTTTATTTAATTATGGGCAGGGCAGATGTCAGTTCAGCTGTTACTGGGAAATCTTAGGGCCTTTTATACTTAAAAGTTGGTGATAAAATGTTGACAAGTAAACTTGCTATACAGTTGCTATTTTGTAATCTGACTAATATAAATACAATGAATTTTTCGAAATATCTCCTATGGCATTCTGTGTAAAGGAAGTTATACAGTTTTGAAATGTATAGAGGGTGAAAATGTATGTATATTGTGCATATACAGAAAAGAGAAGTGATCTCAAACATACTGTATATTGGTTTTGTGTGCCTATAATAGATATCTGAAACTGTCATTGATTACAAATATATATATTTAAAAATCTTCTATTGTGTTCTGCTGAAGGAAGAAAGTCATACAGGACAATAGGATGGGTAAATAATGACAAAATTTGCATTTTGGGGTAAACTATCCTTGATATGAGTCTTACCTGAATTTGTAGTCCACCGAGGATGAACCGAAAACTATTACTTCAACAATTTGAAAAACTATTTTATACAAAACAAAATAGCAATATCCTTTATGTCATATCTGTATATGTTTGCACAACTAATGGTCATTCTGAATCTGTATGTCTTCATATAAGCTGATTAGACAAACTTCCTTTATCTAATTCATCTAATGTGTTTTTATACATACATTTTCCCACAGTTGAGTTTTCTCAGCATCTTACAATAGTCATTGTGAACTTGATATCTAGATTTTTTCATTTCCACCTAATGAGTGTGAAATTAAGATTTAATATTGCAATGGTCCTTGACCAACAATTATCCAAAAGCACAGCTGACTTGCATGCCCAATTTTGGCAGAGATTGTTGTCCAAGTGTAGAAATGTAGCATTTTGAATGAAGTACATTTAAACATTGGTCCTTTTAGCGCATTAAAAGTGACAGTTCACCAAAAAATAAATATTAACTCAAACTCTTGTTATTTCAAATCTGTGATTTTTCAACTGAAAACACAAAATATTTATAATAACACAAGATAATTTATTAAATGTGTTATTGGAAGATTGTTCATTTTTATTGTATCGACACATATCCAATGCAGGTGAAGTGGTAGAAAAATTACAGAATTTCTATTTCTGGACGGACTATTACTTTAACATGTTCATAGTACTATTCCCACAACACAAAGGAGGCAACAGCAGTAATACCATAAGTAACAACAGTGGCAACGACGAATGTAACAACAGAGATAACAACAGAGGTAGCAATAGAGGTAACAACAGAGGTAACAACAGAAGTATCAACAGAGGTAACAACAGAGATAATAACAGAGGTAGCGATAGAGGTAACAACAGCGGTAACAACAGAGGTAACAACCGAAGTAACAACAGAGGTAACAACAGAAGTAACAACAAAGGTAACAACAGAGATAACAACAGAGGTAGCAACAGAGATAACAACAGAGGTAGCAATAGAGGTAACAACAGCGGTAACAACAGAGGTAGCAATAGAGGTAATATCAGAGGTAACAACAGTGGTAACAACAATGGCTACGACGGATGTAACAACAGAGATAACAACAGAGGTAGCAATAGAGATCACATCAGAGGTAACAACAGAGGTAACAACAGAGATAACAACAGCGGAAGCAACGGAGGTAACATCAGAGGTAACAACAACGGTAACAACAGAGATAACAACAGAGGTAGCCATAGAAGTAACAACAGCGGTAACAACAGAGGTAACAACCGAAGTAACAACAGAGGTAACAACAGAAGTAACAACAAAGGTAACAACAGAGGTAGCAGCAGAGGTAACAACAGAGATAACAACAGAGGTACCAATAGAGGTAACAACAGCGGTAACAACAGAGGTAGCAACAGAGGTAACAACAGAGATAATAACAGAGGTAGCAATAGAGGTAACAACAGCGGTAACAAAAGAGGTAACAATCGAAGTAACAACAGAGGTAACAACAGAGATAACAACAGAGGTAGCGATAGAGGTAACAACAGCGGTAACAACAGAGGTAACAACCGAAGTAACAACAGAGGTAACAACAGAAGTAACAACAAAGGTAACAACAGAGATAACAACAGAGGTAGCAACAGAGATAACAACAGAGGTAGCAATAGAGGTAACAACAGCGGTAACAACAGAGGTAACAACAGAAGTAACAACAGAGGTAACAACAGCGATAACAACAGAGGTAGCAACAGAGGTAACAACAGAGATAACAATAGAGGTAACAACAGAGGTGACAACAGAGGTAGCATCATAGGTAACAACAGAAGTAACAACAGAGGGAACAACCGAAGTAACAACAGAGGTAAGAACAGAGGTACCAACTCAGGTAACAACAGAGGTAACAACAGAGGTAGAAACAGAGGTAACAACAGAGGTAACAAGAGTGGTAGCAACAGAGGTAACATCATAGGTAACAACAGAAGTAACAACAGAGGTAGCAACAGAAGTAACAACAGAGGTAGCAACAGAGGTAACATCATAGGTGACAACAGAGGTAACAACAGAGATAACAACAGAGGTAACATCATAGGTAACAACAGAGGTAACAACAGAGATAACAACATAAGTAAAACATAAGTAACAACTGAGGTAACAACAGAGGTAAAAACAGAAGTAACAACAGAGGTAACATCATAGGTAACAACAGAGGTAACAACAGAGATAACAACAGAGGTAGCAACAGAGGTAACCACGGAGATAACAACAGAGGTAACAACAGCTGTAACATAACTTTAATAAAGACAAGAATGGGCAACCATGACTCACACAGAGAGCATTATATATAAATAGTGCTAGTGATAATCCCATTGCTGGCAGGAGGAGTGATTGCAGACAAGACACAGGTGAGGGAACGTAAAGGATCGTGGGAACCTGAGACCATGGGGAAAACAGACACATGGTATGCACAGACCGTGACAAACATTTTATATAGTTGGATTTCCACCTTCTTTCATGGCAGTGTATATAACGGTTGGTAAAGTTGTGGGGGGTGACTTTATCTTTTCTTTAACTGATGAGTTGTTTAGCACAGAATATTCCACACTGGAGTAAAATGCTTCATTTGGCTTGGGAAATATCACTAAAAATAAAACTAATATGTACTTTTGAAAACCTTTAAAAGATTATTTAAATATTTTTGGAAAATATCAACATAATTGATTAAAAAACCAACAGGCAATTTCTCTCAAATCTCCAAATATATATTCTCTCGATATCGTACAAACGCAACAAGTGCAGTGACCCCCTCAGGAACCTAGTGACCAGGTGTTGTTGCCTTAGTGACCTCGCGTCCACCAGATCATGATTGGCTGCTATTGAGGCCACATACACTTTCAAAGTGGAAGGGGCGAGCTTGTGCTCAAGCCCCTCATTGAGGAAGGACAATACAACAGGACAGCACAAGGATCCTTACCACGTGAGGAGTTGCCACTCTCCTGGCCGGGCCTCTGAACCCGAGAGCACATCGATTGTCATGTTCAGAGCACCTGGGTGATGAACAGACCACAGGAATTTAACCACTTGCTGACTCCACAAGAGAAGACTGTGGATGAGCTGTGACATGCCTGGAACGTACAGCAGAAGCACTGGTGGCATTGATGTGCCAGCATAGATGGGGACCTGTCCGTTGAGGCGTGACAACCACCCACCTGGTGCCGATGTGCCATGCTCTCTTCGGAAGCCACCTCAGTAGCCAGTGGTCACATGTGCATGAACCCGGGAGGAATTACTCAGGCCGAGGATGCCATGAGTCCCAGGAGACTCTGAAATAGTTTCAGGGTGACCGCAGGGCGCTTGAAGTGTTTCAACCACCCGAGCACTGACTGGCCGAGAGTTGACTCAAAGGTCCAGTTGACCCGGGGCCACGAACCAGCCTTGAAACTTGACCGAGTTCAGAATGCCCTTTCGGGTCAGCAACCTCTGGAGTCACCTGTTTAAAAGCCGTGGATCCAAGATTACATTTACATTACATTTAGGCATTTAGCAGACGCTTTTATCCAAAGCGACTTACAATAGTCGAGGAGACAATGAAGCGGTAAATAGCCGAAACAACAATAGGTGAACAAGTGCTACAACAATATTACCAAGTTATACAGAGAGAGAATTATTTTATTTTTTTTGATAGAGTGAGTAGGTTAGAAAAGAAGGTACTCCTAGTGAGTTAGGTGTAGCCGGAAAATATGAGTTTTTAGGTGTTTTTTGAAGATAAAGACCGAGTCTGACAAGCGTGAAGCCAGAGGCAGATCCTTCCACCATCGAGGAACTGAAGCAGAGAACGTACGAGAGAGAGATTTCTTACCCTTTTGAGCTGGTACTACAAGTTTCAGTTCATTTGCGGAGCGCAGAGATCTTGAAGGCCTATACCTTTGAATTAGTGAGTTAAGGTAAGTGGGTGCTGACCCGGTGATGGTCTTGTAGGCAATGAGAAGACATTTAAATTCAATGCGAGCTGCTACAGGAAGCCAATGTAGTTTAATGAAGAGAGGTGTTACATGGGTCCTTTTTGGTTCCTTGAACACCACTCTTGCCGCTGCATTCTGAATCATCTGCAGAGGTTTAGTTGTGCACATCGGGAGTCCAGCAAGCAGCGTATTGCAGTAGTCCACCTTGGACAGGACCAGAGCCTGAACCAGGATTTGTAGGTAGTGTTCTGTGAGAAATTGTCTGATCTTCCTGATGTTGTAAAGCATGAATCTGCAGGATCTGGCAGTCACGGCAACATGATCTGTGAAGTTGAGCTGATCATCAATGATTACTCCCAAGTCTCTCGCAGACCTGGAGGGCACAATGGTTGATGCTCCTAGTTGGATAAAGAGGTCGTGACGAGTCTTCGGGTCGGCAGGGATGACAAGAAGTTCCGTTTTCGCAAGGTTAAGTTGTAGGCGGTGTTCCTTCATCCAGAGGTAGATGTCGCTCAGACATGCTGAGACTCGGGTCGAAATCGAATGATCTTCCGGATGAAACGCAAGGTGGAGTTGCGTGTCATCCGCATAACAGTGGTAGGAGAAGCCATGCTTACGAATGACTGATCCCAGTGATGTCATGTAGATCAAGAAGAGCAACGGTCCAAGAACTGAGCCCTGAGGTAAACCGGTGTCAAGAGTCGAAAGGAGAATACTGTGGTTAACGGTGTCAAAAGCAGCGGGTAAGTCCAGCGTAGACTTCTGCCATTCTTGGACACGATGAAGTAAGGGCTGTAGAATCCTGAGGACACCTCGGGGGACATGCTAGACCGCGGCCTTCGCCGGAAGGGTAGCAACCTCGGCCCCAAGGACGGAGGATCCCGAGACGTATCGTTCCTTTCAGCCATCCTGACGGGGTGTACAGACGAATCCAGGCTGGCAATCTGCTTGCCAGAGGGACCAGAGGGTTGATTTTCTTCACTCTAGCCGAGGCGGGTGGTTACTTGGCTGTTGAGAAAAGCGGCCAGCCAGGGGAGGGGCCCTTAGGGGACGTATGATCTCGACATACCTGCCTTGACTCGCAAGGAGAGCGTATCCGGCTGTGGAGAGTGACTTCTGCTATTACCTTTAGCCCTGGGTTGCGTCACCGTAGATCTAAGAATCTAACTGCAAGTACTGGGGTGCAGGCAGGGCCGCTCCAACTGACAGCTTGTCCTCCTCGTCACAAGACCTTTCTCGGCCTGCCAGAGACCAAGACATGTGAGGCAGACATTGTGGGTAAGAATGTCTTCGAGAAGCCGGATTCATTCAAGAGAACATTGGCATCCGAATTCAGAAATACGCTCTGTGCCAATGTAAGGAATTTGTTCTTTCACTTGTAAGCTTTAAAGTCACCTCCAGAAAAGCCCAGGGGAAGTCGCGACCAGGAACGCTGCACTGTGTCATAATTTTCAAGCAATCCAAGATAAGACTCAAGACACTTGAGGAGCACACCAACGTTCCGGAGAACAAATGGCGATGAACAATCTCTTCCGTACCCTTTTATACCCGTCAGCATGAGCAGGGACCTTAATTGATTAATTTCACCAATTAATTGGTCTTTTTAAATAGGTTCAGAGACAAACAGTTCTCAAAACTTTGATATAACATTGATAGCCATCGTATAACATTTTTCTCTTCGTGGGAAGAGGGGAAAATATTTATAATTTTTTCCTTAAATTGTCAGTTTTATCATTCTATGGCAAGAGTTTGTCTTAAACAAATTGATAAATGAAGCACTTGCTTTTTAAATAAGCAGACTTTAGCTTTGAGCAATATTTCTAGGGGTCATTTGAAAAAGAATGACTTAAAAATAATGATACATTGAAACCCATGATATTGTTCCAACTTTAACCCAAATCTTTGTTAAATAAAATAAATTCATGGTTCTGTACTGTATATCAACTATCCATAACATTAGGCATAACATTTTCATTCCTTCACATAATTCCTAATGACATGGGAACAGGGGTGGCACTTAACTGCTGCAGGACAGAGCTCACATGAGAAATGTGCAGATGTCTGTCGGTAAGTGAGTTAAGGGTTTACGGTGTGGGCAGTGCCTCTCTCTCCCTCTCTCTGACTGTTTGTGTGAATGAGTAAGAAAGACAGGTGCAGGACTATGACATCAGCCCTTATGTGTGTTCTCCTCCTGCCTTGGTTCCCATGGTCACCCTGTTCTCACAGCTGCGGTGCAAAACAAATAGCATGAAACAGCATCAAACTGGCTATTACAAAAATCAATACAGCCCTTTTAGGCCTCATTGCTTTGAATCAGAGGATTTAATCGAATGATGTGCCTGGAGGAAAGGGGAGCTGATGTTTTATTTGCATTCAAAATGTGACTCTGAGAAAAGTGTTGAGAACGTCAAGGTTTTTTGGTTCACCTCATATTCAAAACTATTAATAAAAGAAAAATTAAAATACCTTCTATTTCTTCAATAGTTCAATTATAGGGGAAGTTCATTCAAAAATTATATTCTGTCATTATTTACACTGCCTCTTGTCATTCCAACTGTATGACCTTCTTTCGCAGAGCACGGAAGAAATCATTTAAAACGATCAGAAGTGGCACTCATTAGCTTCTATTGTATAAACAAAAAAACAGTGCCGGAGAATGGTTGTCAGTTACCAAAACTCTTCAAAGAATCTTCTTTTGTGTTCTGTAGAAGGTCATGCAGGTTTGAAATATCAGGAGGGTGAATAAATAATGACACAATTCTTATTTGTTGGTTAACCACCACTTTACTTTTAGTATTTGTTAAAATGTATTATATAATACAGCTGTGCATTTGAATTACAATTAATTGAAACTATGTACGATTAATAACATTGTAAATACTCACAATAGTGAATTTAGGCTTACAAAACAATAGAGGCAAAACAAATATTGTGCAGCATTCTTTTTATCAACAGCAGTTTTTCCATCTATTTAAAATTTAATTTCTGTTTATTTTAAGTTTAGCATTTCCAAACTTAACATCTCTTAAGTTATGTTTTTATGCAGTTTGGAAGTCATACAAAGTCTATTGATAATTTATAAACCAAAACAATTATTTACTATTCCTTAATCAGGATTTCTTAGTTTGAAAGTAAACACAAATTATAAGATTTTAATTGATGTGAGAAATATTTTACTATCCACACCCATGAGAATGTGTTTGTGCTTTATAAACTCTGAACGCTTTAGGGCACTGAGACATGAGAATTGTCATTCATCTGTTACTCTCTCTCTTTCAAAGGCAGAGAACAGCTGATCAGGATGTAATATCAGAGAGTTATTATTTTTTTAGTCCGTGTGGAAGGCACACCGTTATATTGATTCTTCTCTCTTTGTGTGTTTTCCTAAAGCTTTATTTGATTGTTTCCACTAGGATTATGGGTTATATTTGAGTATTGCATTTAAGGCCAAGCACTAAAACAAATCCAACCCATCTAGTTACTGTGATCCTTATCATCATATTTATTACAGCATGGTGTGCATGAAAACTCAACAATTCATTTGTACAGTGTTTTGCCTTTTGCAGAAGCACATCTCATTCTAATCCCAACACAACTGATGAATATTAAAGTCTGCAACATCACCATGAACAACGCGATCAACAAAAGTTCCTTTATGTAATGCATTCATGGGAATCTCATCCTGATGTAGACATTAAATAAATGGGGGATTACACACTTCACTGTTCTGCCAGAACCACTTTGGAATGAGTGTTTAGTATGAGAGAGTTACAATGGTTACAAGGGCAAGGAAATGAACATCATAATTGTTCTACCCATCAAGTGCAAATGTGAGTTATAAATCTGTGTGTGATGCTTTAAATTGCATGTAAGTGCATCAATTCCACATGATTTTCTCAACCTACAACTTCTTAGCTACTGGAGTTAAATATTACTTTAGCCTTACAAATACATTACAATCTGTAAATATAAAAGCAGTAAATTGGGATCTACACAAATACATATAACTACAAGTTTGAAACCCCTCAGTTAATAACCAGACATGCTTGGTTGAAACCAAAAAGTCGGAAAAAAAAACTGTTCATTAAAGAAATGAAGAAATGACTACAAAGTCTAAAGTTTTGGTTTTATACGTTTTGATGTCACTTTCTCGGCCGAAGAGCTTGCATCAGAGGGACCCACTTGGACTTTTGCATTGAGGAGCAAGAGGGCAGTCTCAGAGCTTTGGGATTCTGTGGGCCATCATATTCATCCGCCTCAGATGTGATTTCCATCTTCTGTATGATCAACTTTAGGAGGTTATGCTGTTTATCAAGCATACTCGACATTTCTTTCAACCTTCAGACATACAACAAAATTACTCTGTTTAAATATTACGAAACAATTACTGTAAATAAATATTAACTGACATGAACATTTTAAGAAGCTTAAAATAATAGTAAATAGTGAAATAAATTATTTCACACCTGTACATACTAATTCTTTTTCAAAAGCAAAAAGATGATATTTTGAAGAATGTCATAATTGTTTATTCACTTGCATTGGTTTTGTGTTCATACAATAGAAATGAATGTGTGCCAATGCTGTAAGGTTTCCAACATTCTTTAAAATATCTTCTTTTATGTTCTGCATAAGAAAGAAAGTCTTACAGGTTTAAACTGATAAGAGACAGAATTTAAATGTTTTGTAAAATAATATTTTAAGGAAGGTATGTGCCTGTCTGGTACAGTAGATGTTGTATTATTGGTAAAGAACACTAGAGGTCAGTCAATCACAAGTCTGAATTATGCTGTTGTGATCTTAATGAGAACAACACCACGGTCCAAATTAAGAAGCCAGTGACATATCAATAGCATCAGTACAATAAACGCTCTGATAACTGGTATGCATGAAGGGGATATTAAAACTCTCATGGATCCAACACATGCTTGCTGGCTTTTTTGCATCTGACATTGACCAATGATGAATTTTTACACAGATACTTTTCGAAAAAGTCTTTTGCTGACAAGGGTCTCCTGTGATTTAAATCAATCACTAATCATTTGACAGTTTCTTTTCACTTTTTATACATATAATCATTGCACACAATGCAAGGAAAATTTGGGGAGAATATAACATTGATATTCCTTAGTATTGACAAAGTAGGACCAGGTTAAATATTGAAACCACAGTGAAATTTATAGGTAAAATCCAATTTTAATGCTTGTTTCCTCAAAATTTGATTTTTGACTTTAGCCTGCTTTTCACAGGCAGGGTCACCAATCCTTAAATACAGATGGTGTCCCATTGAATGCATTACCACTTGTGCTAATGAGGTATCCTGTTAATGTTATATTTATATATGTTATAACTTTTGATCAATTGACATCAAAATCAGCCCCACATTTGCTAAACCCAAAGCATACTGTAGGTAGATGGTCTCACCTGTTCTTCTGTTTGTGCATCTCTCTCTCCAGTGGTCCACCTTCAGATTTAAGATTCAAGCGGGTGCGAACTGTGTTTTGGATCTCACCATCAACCAAAACTTGTAGCAAGACTCTCTGCACAAGTCATGATCATGAGCATGATGAAACTTTGACATTGATGCAAATTGTGTGTGTACTTGAGAAGGAAAAAATAAACATAGTTTATAGACAAACCTGGCACTTATTAGGATAGAATGTAATGGAGGGTCTGTCAACTCGCTTTAGAAACCAATATGGCAGCTTCTCTTCAAGGGTTGTGTGAAGATCTATCTATATTAAAAATCTGAAATGAATGTCTGGAATACATCACAATTTTTTCATATTTTTCATTTAAGTGATTTAATCACCGTTTTATTTTGGGTATTTAACAGTGTTAATATAAATCAATTAAAAAAATAATTAAAATATTGCTCAAAATATACAATGTTGAGTCTTTAGAAATGTGCTCACCTGCATTGCTATCCTCTTCAGTTCTGCGTTTCTCTGTACCTCTGCAATGTCTCCCACTGCCAAACCGATCTGCAATGTGAGTGAGATAAATAAGCCTAATACTTTCAAACAAATTACAGCTATCATTAGCAATAATAGCTGGCTTCCAATGTGCCAGTCCTACCATTAGGTTCATGAGGAGGATAGGCATTAGAAGGACAAAAAGAACAAAGACTAAATAGGTGATCCCAGGAAACGCCATCTGTCCATTTTCAAAAGCTTCCAGAAATGTGCTCTGGTAATTCAGTTCTCCCACTGTCATTACAAAGGTCTGAGCGATAGAGAGGCTAAGGGAGCTGAACTCGGCCTGTTAAAAGAAACAAACATCATTATCGAACCGCAAAGATTTGCCGAAGCCTGACGCATTGGTCATGCTGGGTTGATGTGATCTCTTATGAACGTACCCGGTGAAGCATCAAAGCATAGAAGGACAAGCCAAATGCCAGCAGGAGAAAGATAAAGAGCACCATGGTGCACACCAGAGTCCTAATGATCCCGCCAAACATGACTACGTAAATTCCTATCCGCTCAAACCTGGGGAGTAAAAAGGTTCAAACAGTGACTGATGTTCTGTTTAAATTGTTGGGGGGGAAATCACACAGATGTCACTACACGGGGTGGCATATATTTGAAGATTCAGCTTTGTTTCAGGTTTATATTGTGTATTTAGATTTAAGATTCGCCAAAACAGTTCAAGACAAGGAAACAGCAAAAATGTATATGCAATGTACACAGTCCAACTGCTTTCTGGAGAAGCTGTTAAAAAGTGCAAGGAATCAACTTGTCCTTAACTAAAGTAAAATTCTTCTACCATTTTTCACAAGCAGTCACAACAATGTTGAATGTGCCGTTCAATTATGACATTTAAATAAGCACTATAAAATTACATTTAGTGCTTTTTCAAATAATCCCAGGGTTGGCAAGTCTGGTTTCTTCCTGCATACTTCATTTAGAGTACTGCTGCAGGTGGTTTTTCATTTCGAAGGTAAAAGTTAAAAGAATAATGTTCATAAGTGGATATTCTCAAGTTACAGTAAGATTACATTTTTTCATTAAAAACATGTAATTATGATTATGAAGTTATTGTGATTTTTACTATAACATTGTGTGTAATGCCTCAATGTTCATTCAAAATATATAGATAAATGAGTGACTTATTTTTTGTTTAATATATTATGAATATTTCAATTGTTAAGACTGAGGACACTTGAGACTTGTTTTGAGTGGCTATTGGTCGAGTTCAGTAGTGCCGATCTGGCAACCCTGCAAAGGACTGTGTGTTAACATCCTTAGAAGCATGTTTTTAATGTAAAATAATGGTCAAAGGTGGTTAGACTATCCAGTGAATGCACCCCTAATACAAAAGTGTTAAGATTTTTGTATTTATGTTTATCATGAAATATATGTTAAATAGTGTAGATATAATTAATAAGTTGACTGGGAACTTCAAAACAATTTGTCATAATTAACTCGTGTTCTTTTAACTTGTATGACTTTCTTTCCTTCTATTGCAAAGAACAAAAGAAGATATAAAAAAAGTTGGTAACAAACCAGTGGCACCTATTCAGTCCTATTGTCTCAACACAAAACCGTGGCAAGTCAATGGGTGCCAGTTCACATTCTTCAAAGTGTAATCTTCTCTATTCTGCAGAATATGTTTATACCACGTAGAGTAGTGTGTCATTAGAAAATATGAGTTTCCATTTATAAACATTCATTTTAGCACAGATTTTCCAAAAATCTAGTGAAATAGCAAGTGCGATCTGGTGTCATCACATATTTCATATTTTACTACAGTATAAAAAGAGAGAGAACAGTCTTTATCAGGTTCAAAGCTGCAAAGCTACATTACTGTAAAAAGTCTCTTCACAGTACGACATAATACAATTTTCATTGGATTATTACAAATAATGACAATATAAATGTTTGGAAACATCTACTGATATTTTCTGGAGTCAAACTACAGTAAATGATGTTAATGCTGACTCAAACCATTAAATCAATGAAAGCACCGACCCGCAACAAGAATTGTACAGTACTGTATGTGTATTGAAACTGATAAATATACCTCTGGAAATACAGAAGAAAGCTGACCCATGAGGTCAGGATAGCCACAGCTCCGGCTTCCCATTGCCAGGTGTGTTCTACATTGAGGCACATGGGAATAACAAACACCAGAGAACTTATGGCAGATGTCCAGTCAGCAGGGTTAGACCAGTCCGTGAAGTAATTTATTCGCTTCAATGTGAAAGATAGAAAGGGTTAAATAAAGTCTACTCAGGCTACCAAACATAGTGCAATTTGAATACCCAAACCGATGGGGCAAAGGCACAGAACAATGCATGCAAAACATGAGTGATGTTTTGATAAGTATATGTTTTGTCTGTCTGGCAGACAGCACTGCATTCATAGTGTAAGGGAACGCTTGCGGTAAACTGCAGTGCATCTTTACTCCACTGCATGTACATTATACATGCATTATGTCATTTATGATTAGTGAGGTTTTAGCGTCCTGGACTGTGGTGGTGTAGTGATGCATCATGGGTCGAGATGACAAGACATTTACCTGCTGAGCGAACTGCACCAGCTCTTTACAAATGGCGTATACGTTCATGACACACACCATTAATATACAGACAGAGATTAAATAATTTTGCTGGAGGAAGAGAAAAAAAGAAAGACATTTTAATAAAATAAATCCACATTTACATGTTTACATGTCAAGTTCAGTTTTTGAGAATATGTGTCTATAAACAACAACCTTCTTAACAAGTTATATTTATTTAAAGGCAAAGTCCTCCCAAAAATGACAATTCAATCATGAATAACTTACCCTCAAGTTGTTCCAAACCAGTATAAATGTCTCTTTTGGTCAAACACAGCTGAGATTTCTGGGGGACATTCGACTACCATTTCAACTTATTTCTACTATGGTAGTCAATGGTTCTTCGGACATCTCAGTTGCTAACGATGTTAAAATGTCCAACAGAGTGTTCAACAGAAAAAATGTTCAACATTTTTCATTTTGGGGTGAAGTATCCTTTTATTATTTATTATTATTATTTTCTTTCAATGTTCATTTCATTTTGTATCATTTTCTGTTTTGTTTTGTTATTTTATTTTATTATTATTACTTGTTTTCTATTTCGTTTAATTGTATTATTATATATGTCAGGTAATCCCTTTTCATTGTATTATTATTATTATTATTATTATAAGTATTGTATTTATCTATTTTTTTATTTTTTTTTTAATCTATTTATTTTTTTTATAATTAAAATTTTTACTTATTGTAATTTTATGTCTTTTTTCATTTTACTATATTGCGTTTAATTTCATTTCATGAGATTATATCTCAGGAAAAATGGAAATATTCATACATGATAAGGCTTATGGCCATTATAACCTTGAAGGTGACGAATATCCGAGAAACTAATGGATGTCATTCAGTCCATAATGACACTTACTAAATTAAGTAATGGGACAAGAGTAAGGTTAAAACCAGGGGGGGATGCACACGGGATGATGATTATGAAAGTGATTTTGATTGATGGCTTAAGTAATTAACCCGTCAGTGCATAACAGATTGGGCCAACTTTGGAATAAGAACAATGGGTCATTGTGACCAGCCACTTCATAGTGACAAATAAGAACGGAGGCATATAATGACCCAGAGATGACAGCACTGTTGTGTTTAAAGTAACATCTCCCTTGTGTTTTGACACCATTGAAGTGTAGTACCCCATTTAGTAGACAGCTGTTGGGTTAACTGTTAGATAGCACGTAATAAGACTTAAAATATAACATGTGATGAAAAGGTCTGTAAATCTTGACACTGCAAAACTGTGTTAGCACTACGAGGGCAGAATTTAACCTATGTATTTGGAATCTTTTCCTAGTCATTTAAAGATCTCAAAAATCAAACTTTCATTCCAAAACACACAGCAAGAGAAATGTACCTCTTTGAAAGAAACAGGCACCATGGTGACGGATGTGGAATTGGTTGAAAAGTCCTGGCTTGGTCTCAGACTAAGAATGAGGTATGTGAGGGGCAACAAGCCAAGCAGGTATATAGCCAGGTTGAGCAAATGAACCTTGCTGCCATATGCCTTCCTGTTAACAAAAAATATAACTTAATATACAAAACAATCAATCATTTTCACAGTAAACAGACTTTATATTTGCTGTTTTAACCTACTTCACATAAATGAAATAATAAGAAAGTGGTGTCCACATTCTTCTGATCATTATAAGAAAGTAATTATGATTGTAAGGACTATATGAAATCTCTTTAACATACCACTTCATCTCCAGGTATTTTTGGCTCACGGGGTGAGTCAGAAGCTCCAGTCGGTTGTAATGCACCATGGCCTACAGGGACAGGAAACATGATGAAAATTTCTAACCTACTGTGTTTAAGAAGTAAAAACTCAGGATTTTGTAGATGTAATTAAGAACGAATTTAAGAACATACAGGCTTATTGTCAGATAGGGTTACCACAAGGAACAGGTTCTTAGTAGCTACAAAGTACTGCAAGGTATAATTCACTTTGTTATCATTTTACTTTACCTATTGTAATTTCAAACCTGTGTAACTGTATACTTATATTTGTGGCCATACATTACAAGAAATTGAGTTTTCTTAGTTCACGGCAACATTAATATTCTGTCATTATATGACTCTATTACTAATGCAGAACAAAAAATAAGATGATTTGAAGAATGTTGGTAACTGGCACCTATTCACAAATTTTAATTTCTGTCATGATATGACTTTCTTTCTTATGCAGACACAAAAGCAATTATTTTGAAGAATATTTGGGACTGGCACTTATGCACCTTATGCTTTGGTGTTGTGTCCAAGACATTCAATTTTTAATTTTGGGTGAACTGTCACTTTAACTAAATCAGTCACATTATCATATACGATTCTTAAATTTTTTTTTAAATATTGAACAGAATTTTGACAGCAAAACATATATATAATAGCACAACTTATAAATGTGCTCTGATGAGCAAGACTATAAAAATATGGTAATTTCACGCAGTAAGCTGTATAGAAATAGGCTGTTGACGTTTTTTCAGCCCTGCTCTGTCCAAAGGGTTTATCTTACAATGATAAACTACTGACAATCTGCATTTCAACCAGAGTTGCCACTGTCATCTACTACAAAGGACACATATATATTTTGTGTATTATGTATATGTTATATTTAACCTACGTGTGAGTCTCCTGAAAATACAATATATAAATGAAAATAGTCATCTTCACAGAGGATTTTGTAAACTCACATTCAGAGCCGCCAGTGGAAGGAATTTCATAGTCTTGTCTGTTTCTGCAAACTTCTTCAGCTGTATTGGAGCCTGGAGCCAACGGAAATCATACGTCATCTGCAAACGACATTAAACAGAATCAAATATTTTGAAATGTCTTTAGGTCATTATAAATGTTTAATATTTGTGCAATGCCTACGTGGTAATCTGGACTGTTGGCATCATGGTCTGACTCCTCAATGCACAGATCTAAAAGATGCTGTTGAGAGGAGATGGGTTTTAGTTTATCTGATCTTATCAAATGTGGCTGATTGATGTTCTTGTGAATTTATCAGACAGACCTTGAAGGACTCTGGGAGGAACTCTATGAGGTCTATCACGACACATCGGGAGGTTGATGTTCCAACTTTAAACGCCTTTATTGCCTCAGGATGCCTGAAGTGAATAAAAAATGATCAACCACTGATAAACTGAAAGTTATATATATAGTAAAATAGGTTTTTCAAATATTTTGAAATCATAAACCTGATTTTAAAATCTACATGATAATAGAGTTAGAGAGATGAATAGAGTGATGGTTCACGCAAAAGTGAAAGTTGTGTCATCATTTAATCACACTCTCATTTCAAACCTCTATGACTTTTTCCTCCTGTAGAACACAAAGGACCATATTTTGAAGAATATTGGACTGACACCCATTTACTTGCATTGTTTTTCTGTCCATTCAATAGAAGTGAATGGATGCCACAGCTGCTCGGTATGAACTTTCTTCAAAATATCTTCTTTTGTGTTCTGCAGATAAAACAAAGTCAGACAGGTTTGAGTAAATATATATTTTTTTTGTTTCAAGTTTGTTCCAGAAACTTAAGGCATTTTGGGCTATATAATGTATTGTTAGAGATGATCAATTACATACGTGTTTCCTTACCTTTCGTGTTCAATGATGGCATTCACTACATCTTTTTTCTCGCTGCGCACAGCCTCGTGCAGGAAAGAGCTGTCTGTGTTGTTGAGCATCATTTCAGCTCCTCTATCCAATAATAATGTTACAGCCCCTATATGACCCGCTTGAGCGGCAATGTGCAGGGCTGTGTTCTGAAAATAATTTTTTAGAGATATATAATTAAATTGACATTATTTTTTTCGGTCTTTATGTATTCATTACATTTTTAAGTGCTTTCACATTAAAGAAACAAGTGAGATCTCATCTTCTTCAGGGTTTAGAAATGTCAACATTTGAATTCTTGTTTATCATTATTTTTTCCAAACTAAGAACAATTGATACAAACAAACACTTATTGTCAATTAAGCATTTAAAATCTCCCAAGCATTTAAAGATCAATTACATTTAGCAAAAGTGTTCAAAAGTTTGGATGGTACCATAAACAAGTATACTTACACATCTTAAGAGTGCACTTAAAAGTAAAGCTAAAATATAAACAATTTTTTCATCATTCATCACCCCCTTGTCACTTTAAACCTGCATGAGTTTCTTTCCTCTGTAAAACTTAAAAAAAGATATTTTGAAGAAAGTTGGTCACTTAACAGCTGTCGCACTAATTCATTTCTATTGTACAGAATCAAAACCTAAGTGAAAGCGTGCCAGCCAACATTCTTCAAATAACCTTCTGTTGTGTTCTGTTATAAAGATTATAAATCTCAAGAGGGATAGTAAATAAAGACAAAATTTTTGTCTGAACTATCACTAGCAAAGGTACATGTAGGAATGGGTACCATCCCAGTGGTTGCACTGGTTGTGTGTTTTACTATATTAAATTTGATATGGACAAAGAATATCCTTTGTTGTTTAGGGGATTGTGATTTCTTTGGCTCAGTGAATTTGTTGTTCATCCTGATGTTTTTGTGATGTTTAAGACCTACCCCATCCTCATTTGTCAAATCCAGCAGTTTAAGGTTGGCCGCCAGGAGGATTTTCATAGTCTGCGTGTATCCCTCAGCCGCAGCATGATGTAAACAAGACCAGCCCTTGTAATCGCTAGAGATTAAAACAGACGTCATGATGTAGCGTCCAGCTAAGGTCACAACACAACCAAGTGATTTGCCTCTTAGGTTACATCATAAAAACTAAGAACTATCAACTCTTACATAAAGGGAAGGTGCATTATTCCTGCTTTTCCTAAATGACAATATATGGCAAAAGGAAGTTTACCCCTACATCTGTCCTATCTGACCTTTGAAAGAGCGCTCCTCTCCTGAGGAGAAGATCAACCACTTCAGTGTGTCCTCCCTTTGAAGCAAAATGGAGGGGTGTCAAACCCTTGTCATCCCCCTCATTCAGCATCTTGGAGTCCTTGATGGTCTCCAGCAGCCTGTGACATGTATTTATACGCCCAAATCTGACAGACACATTGGGAAATATCATTTTGAGTTTTTTCTTGAATGCACCACAAAATGAATTAAAAAGCATCTTCATACTGAAAAAGTACCTTTGTAATACCGTACAATACATTTTTCAAAAAATGAACACATAGATTGGTCTAAAATATAAAACTGGTAAATACTGACAATTGACAATGCAACAAAAGTTCTCACTCTGCAGCAAAGTGAAGGGCCGATTTCTTCTCCCGTGACTTTTGACCCAAAGGTATATTGAGACCAAGCATATTTTTGACGGAGTCATGGATGCCAAGTTTGCAGGCGTAGTGAAGAGGAGTACAGCCCTCGACGTCCTCATCAGACAACATTTCTTTCACTGCGTTACTCTGGAGGAGGCAATGAGCTTTAAAAGAGTATACTTTATTGCTTGCTTATGTCATGTACACACCATTCGAGGATTGACCGAGTGATTTACATGTTAAGTCAATGCATAGAGTCAAATAGAGTCAAATAGACATTCTGCGCTTGACGCGAATCACGCAACTTGAAAATTACAACCTTGGCGGAAATTTGTGCGTTGTTAACCAATCAGGAGCTTTATTCAGGAGTATTATCACTCCATTTCACAATAACATTCCTTTCAAATTGACAAGTTAATGTGTTTGCCTGGCAGAAGCCCGTCACTCGTATATCGCATGTGTTCTGAAGTGAATTGGACAAAGCCAGTAGCGCGTCAACCAACGTCAATTCACGGCAGGTATACATTAGAGGCAGATCCCACCAAATTTTTTTTTGCAGTTAGTCGCACCTCTTTAAATGAATTTCACATAGCAGATAATGTTTAGCACTCTGCTTATGCATGCTGGGCGCCTCGCATTGTTGAGTGCTTCGAGGTGAAAAAAAAACCTAAAAAGCAAAAAAGCGCGTGACATCATGAGCAGCTCGGCACAAATGGTGTGATCGGCCCCTTAGGATTTTTTATTTGGTGGATTTGCTTTCAAAAAGAACTAGTTAAGAATCTAGAGAAGAATTGTGTTACAAATCTGACCAGATGAATAAAATAAGTCTATTATCATACCTGTAACATTGTGTGTGGCAGATTTTTCAGGCCTTTGGGTTGAAGAGTGGCAAAGTGGAGAAAGTTGCGTCCAGCTTTATCTTTGATTTTAAAATCGGCACCTTTTCCAATGCAAAAGAATGTTAAATACATGCTTAATTTATTATAGAAAGTGCTGGCTGTTTGCTTAAGCTACACTGTAAAAATATTTCATGTGGCTTTGTAAATATACAGAGATGTATTAAAGACAATGGCAAATACAATGAATGCCATTAATTATAAGAAGTCTTTGAAATCTGTTCACTAATAGAGTTATTATGTCTTCTTCTCAAACCATAATGACATACTGCATTACCTTTTGACAGTAAAAACACCACTGTTCTCCAAGCACTACAGCTGGCTGCCAGCAGCAAAGGCGACAGTCCCTTACAGTCAATACAGTTAATCTCTGCTCCCTTTTTGAAACATATGAAAGCCATTAACATTGAAGGAATTAGTTGCTCTATTGAGGGTTAGTAAAAGAATTAAAATTGTCAAAATATTTCTCTTAGCAAAGGATTCACTCAAGCATTTAATCAGTTTTGAGGTTTGCAAGGTGAATATACAGCAGAATTAGTGATCATTTCTGATGGTTTATGCATTCAGCATATTAAACAAAGATACACTTCTTACCATTAAAACCAGATATTCAGCCAATTCAACGTGATCAAACAATGTTGCCCTGCAAGAAAGAGAACAAAAAATGAATGAATGGTAATGAAAAAGTGTGATAAATATGGGTTTCATTACAATGTCAGCTTTAGAATAGAAATGTACATATGCATTTACATAAATACTATTAGTTGCTTTATCTATAGAATGCTACACACAAGTGGTCTTCCATATAAAAGTTGTCCATTAACATTCAAAAGTAATATAAGTAAATAAATATTCTGAAATTTTTAAATATAAATTGTTTTATGGGATGTACGTGCCTGGTCAAAACTTAACTTTGTTTATCTGTTTGGCTATATAACTATTAAGACTATTGTATATTGTTATATATTAATATGTATTAATATTTCATTGTAAACCAGTTGTTATAAATAAAATAATGTTAAATGTTATTGTATTTTGATTGTATTGAATAAACAATTTGTTGAATGTTACTGTATTTCTCTTGTATTAAATAATCAATTTTTAGAATGTAAATGTCATAGTTCTGTGTTTTCCCATGTGACTGTTTTCCCCATGGACTCAATAAGATCAGACAAAAATGGATTTATTTGCCTTTTACTATCCACAGGACATCCTCCTGTGGAGAGGTATGTGGAGGACTTCCTCAATGTCAGACGGTGGGTGAGTTGGGATAATCGTTCCTTAAATATGTGTTTTCTAAGAGGGATTGGATGTCGACTGCCATCGGTGTCTGTCACCCGAGCTCCTGTTCAGACTGATTGTGGAGTTTAACGTTCTTGTTCTGGAGATGAATGGCTCATCCGATCCTGTCAGAAAACACTTCCAGCGCCATAGCTTCACTCACCACCTTGACAGAGTCCTCCGCCGCAAAGCCGCATGGCTCCAAGAAAAGGACGCCACTTTTCAGGGTCTGAACGGCAGCACAATATTGGGACATATCAGGGATAAAAATGTGAAGATGGCCTGTTCTCCGCTCCCAAGCATCATGACCCGGGCTTCATGCTCATTCGCCCTGTCATGTCAGCCTCCATACTCCGGCTTCCGGGCAGAAAGCATCTCCTCTTTGCCAGGGGCCAAAAGTATCTCTTCCTCTCCAGGGGTCGAAGGCATATCTTCTTCTCCAGGGGCCAACGTCATATCTTCTCCTTCAGGGGGCTAGGGTATCTCCATGGCTCCCCGTGCAACTCTGTGGCTTTCCGCATCCAGTTGTTGGCCAGCACCGTCCAGCAGGATACCCACCTTAATAGTATGAAGCATGAGGACACACTTCTGGGCACCGGATAATGTCCCAGTTCTAGGTTACCGTATGTCTATCTCCCAACATCCTTCACGTTCACTAACTTTTAACATGTTACAGAAGCTAATGTTATTTAATTGTTTTTATTAAGTAATCTATGTGGACTGTATTATTTTTGGATGTGTAGTGGATGTAAGGTTTGGTTCCAAAAGCAAGCATTCACAATAAAGTTAATGTTGTTGCACAGAAATACTACCTATATTGCCTTCTTATAGACTACAGGAAGACAATGAGAACACCCATCCTAGGATTAAAATAGCTTCTTTCATGCTCCAAAACACAATGCACATTATGTTGGTACACCTTATTATACATTATGCAGTGGTTACTTAAGAATGTCTGTTGAGAAGCATGGCATCACACTGACCTATGTAAAGGAGTCTGGTTGGCTCCATCTCTGATGTTGATAATGTCTTCCACTCTGTTATAGGATGAAAGCATGATTTTGACAGCCTCCATGGCACCCTGAGTGCAGGCAAAGTGGAGGGCCGTGGATTTGTCACACTGGGGAACGATAAAGGCCACATACACAGTTATTGAGATGAAAACCAGCTATTAGCCTGACATTTGCAGAAGAGGCAGGGTAAAGTAATGCAAGTGAGGCACAATCTCTCAGTTTCTCTGAAACAGTAGTGCCATCCATTAATGATAGAGAACTCTAAATTGTTGTGGCAATGGACAGCATGGCCAAGCTCAGTTATAGATGTAAGTGGTAGCAATTTGTATCAATTTAACTACATGAAGCTATTACTGAACGCATCAACCCTGCTGCTGAGGACCCAGGACAACAAGGACGGACTATGGAGTTTGCGTATGTGCTTGTATCTGTGTGATGGAAGAGTTGTAGCGAGATCCAGAGACAATCAGAAAATAATCTCTTTATTGGAGGAAAATTATACATTTATCATTCATGCCACCATTGTCTAATACCATACATAAAGTTATGACTTTAGTAAGACTGCTTCACTGCCCTTTTTGGCATATATCTAATTTGTTGTCCATTAAAACTGGTGCACTCAAACTATCGGGGACAGCTAACTGTTACATAGTTAAAGTGTATATTCCATTAGAGATTATTCAACATGAAAAAGAAAGTTACAGAAGCTGTTCTCCAAAGCAACCCCAAAGCCTATTTGTGCAAGCAACTTATTACATCCTAAAGTCGGGTCATTCTCATTTTTGTATCAAGTGTATACCAATGTGTATACATGGTTTAAGATTAAAAGAGGCAGTAGTTTAGGCATCAGTGTCTCCGTATTAATCTCTGTATAAATGAAGAAGATCAGACCGATACACCAACTTTGCCAGCACTTCTTTATCAATATATGAAAGATTGCTAAAAATAGCTATTTATCTTTTTATGTTGTTTTAACTCATTGCCTCTTTGTTAGCTTTCAAAAAACCACATGAGCTTATAACACAAGCATGTGACACACATAATTCATTCCCTACTAGCGTTACTCCATAGCAAAATCTTCACACATGTGAATTTTAAAATTTTTACAGACTTTAAAAAAAAACTTATTTGAACATATATGCCTTTAATAAGCAACTTAAACTGCATTTATGGAATACCTATTATAAATATGTGTGTTTCCTGGGATCATAACAAAGATCTTTGTGCAACCATCTGATCTACAGGATGTCTCACAATAAAACCCCTACATTGCCTTATGGCTAAAGTTACTGTGGGAGGGTATGGTGCTTACTTAAACAATTCCCTGGGTCAAAC
Source organism: Triplophysa yarkandensis (assembly GCA_033220385.1). Classification (NCBI taxonomy): domain Eukaryota; kingdom Metazoa; phylum Chordata; class Actinopteri; order Cypriniformes; family Nemacheilidae; genus Triplophysa; species Triplophysa yarkandensis. The sequence continues at coordinate 9,201,039 of CM065676.1, read as the reverse complement.
ATTTTCAAAAGGACGATAGGTCAGACAATGTGTAATGTTCTATTTTTTTTTTTTTGATTTAGTAATTTATAGCAGTCACTATTGGATTCATAATGACAATGTATTTTTTTATAGTTGTTAGCTATTATTAAAAACAATGAGCTTGCTGAGCTTATTACTTCAATAACAGAATTTATAGACTTTTTTATATTGAAAAACAGAACTGATATAGCACTAACCTGTTGCTGATCCACTCTGGCTCCTTTAGAGATGCAAAGTTTGATGACCTCTATGTTCCCCCCACGTACAGCCAGATGGAGGGGGCTGCTCTTGGTCTTGTCCAAATAATTAATGTGCACTAATGTGGAAATGCCCATTTCTTCTCCTTTAGGTGGATGAAAAGACAAAAAATAGAAAAACTTAAAAAAGCAAAAGCAAAAAATTACTTTAATGTCCGAAATGAACTTTAATATGCATAAATATTATTAAGCTAACATACATGCTTTTATAAGAATAACAGTCCTTTAAAAGTCTTAAAAAGGTTTCTCAGGGTGACCACATTAGCAATCTGGTTTATTAAACGAAAGAGAAACATTTCTGCAAACTCTATTCAAAGGTGACTACACTCACAATGATCGAATATAACATGATTTATTTTATATTTTAGCCCAAACAAAATTCTAATAGTTTCCTTTATTTAATAATTTTTAATGAACTGTGATTCTAACATGTTTCCTTTATTTAATAATTTTTAATGAACTGTGATTCTAACATGTGGATTAGATATTAATACACAAGTGATAAGGGGTCCCAAAACCTTTGACTAAAAGAGTTATGTTTTCATGATAGAAGAGTCCTAATGGTCTATCACTGTGATTTTAAAGTATTTAAATACTTTTACAAATACCTATTCATATGAAGAAGGGGGGACAGACATGACCTTATAGTACTGTCATGTCACACTCCTTATTTAAAGTCAAAGCATGTCCGGTTTATTTAGCATCCGCACCACACAGTGGAAAATAAGTCTCGTAATGCTAAACACTGCCAGTAATTTGGATATGTTTATCCTGTAATCTGTTCTGATTTCACTATTTTGCATGTAAAATCTATTTATGTTTGAAAGTCCCTTTTTTGCTAATTGGCCTTTTTGTACAGCAGCAGCAGTGCCTGCAAATATTTGCAATAAGTCTGGTAAATGTAGGTGTAGGGCATAACCCATATACTGTACAAATCTTCCTGAACATCATAGTAAATATGAAGGAACAAAGTAGTAATTGCAAACTATTAGAAAATGAACACTAAACCTTATTACCAATTTTTAAAGCCATTTCCATGGTCTCTTTGGCACCTGCAAAAGCAACGGTGTGGATGGCGTAGTGACCCAGTTTGTTCTGAACACAAATTTTTGCTCCATGCTTGAACTGTGGGATAAAAAAGAGCCAGTTTTATCCCACAATATAAAATACAGTGGATTCTATTTTGAATGCTTAGTTTGCATACCAACACTTGATTTGTATTGACCTGAAACTATTATGTACTCACCAGAGCTTGAAAGGCTTGGCAGTTATTGGTGGAGCATGCCATCATCGCAGGTGTGTTACCCATGTCTCCCTCCAAATTGGGATCTGTTCTTTCATAGCTCAGAAGGAGCTGTGACAAAAATGAAATAATTTTCAATGTATTTTCAAGTTGAATACAAATGTCCTCTATCAATTTAAATGAATAGTTCACCCAAAAATAATTATTCTGTTATAATTTCATCATGTTTAAGTTGTAAATCTGTACACATGTTTTCGCTCTGATGAACATAAAAGAAAGATTTGGAAGAATGCTTGTTCCCAAACAGTTCTTGTTATGGTGGAAGAGAAGTGTAAAACAAAACAACAACTTGCAAAATTAATAACAAATTGGAAAAAAAAATAAGTAACGGAAAATCCAAAATTACAAATCGGAAAACTCAAAATCACAACTAAAATGGAATTGGCAAACCATAAAAATCATCAACAACTACGAAACAGCAAGACAAAAAAGTCTAAAATAACAACGAATTACAACGACAATGCAGAAAACAAAATGACAAGTTAGAAAACACAACAACCAATCACAGTCAGACTAAGGAAGGTAGGGATTTTGTGTGACCAGGAGTAGTCGGTTCTAATTGGAGAAAACTTTTGTCAATCAAAATAATTTAAAATTAATTCCAATATAGAGCATATTATTTAAATAATGTGCAATGGCCATATGTTGTTTCAAAATACAAAACTCGATCTTCTTGTAATAGGAGTGGATGTGTCTGGTGTGCTTTTGTTTCACACTCAGTTGAGCACAATATTATGCAGTTGCCAATTATCACTGCAGAGCAAATGGTGGTAAGTTTCCTTGCTCAGGGGCACTTCAGTCATTGTCTGCTGTGTCAATGTGTCAAGTGCAAGCTTTAAACATCAGACCAAGACTTACCCCATTTTTGAGTGAACTATACCCTTAACATATTATACCTGACAAACAGATTTAGTCAAAGCTCTCCTAAATTTCGAGGCCTACCTGTCCAGCCTGTTATATATTTAAGTAAAATCCTGAAATTGAATTATACTCTAAGTAAGTGAAGTGACACGTGGCCAAGGATTGTGTACAAGACTTTGAATTTGTGCTCTGCATTTAACCCATACAGGTTCACACACACAGTAAGTGAACACACATGCACTGGGAACACAAACCTCAACACAAGGGCCTCAACACAATCATGGTTTTGAAGGGGGAGGAGAGTGCTGTTTAATTATTCCCTACACCTACAATCCCTGCTGGTACTGAATATCCAACCAGTGACCATGGGGATCACGAGTCCAACACTTGAACCACCAGGCCAAAACTACCCTTTTCTAATGTTGGTATTGAATAATAATGTTTAGCTAACCTCTACTAGATGGTTGAATTTATTTGTGACAGCCAGATGAAGAGGAGCCATCAGGGTGGCATTGAGGATGTTGGGGTCAGCACCCAGTTCCAGCAGTAATGCACAGGCTTGCCTCTGATTTTTCTCCACGGCCCAGTGCAAAGCAGTTCTGCCCTGTTCATCCTGAGCATTAAGATCTAAAAAACAAAACAAACATCAAACAATTGCTGTGGTAAAGTAAGAACCCAGTTTTGACCAAGCAACTCACACAGTGTATGCAAAAGGAATATTATTTCATAATTCGATCCCCCTCTTGACATTTCAAACCTATATGACTTTGGTTCACAGAACAAAAAAGAAGATATTTTGATAAAACTTGGTGACCAAACAGCAGTGGTACTCATTTAATTCTATGGTAGGGATACAAAAACAATGCAAAAGAATGGGTGCTCTTTCTTGAAATTCTTAAAAAATATCTTCTTTTGTGTTTGGTGCAAAAGTTTAGACGTTTAATATGTTAAGAGTTTATTATATATGACTTCATTGAAACAAAAGTTCCCTTTCGAGACTCGTATCTCAACATTTAAGCTTGGGGAATCCCCTTCTCTGAACCCTTACTGAAGCCTAATTGTACAATGCCAGCAAAACTTGAACTTGACGTGGCCAAATGTTAGGCAGCTTTGTATAGTGCACCGTCTTAGAGGTATTTCTACAGAATCTTTCTCCTTACTCTACCCTGGGCAGGCCGATGAAAAGATGCAGACGAGAGGAAGAAGCACAGCGGGCTCGGTGGCCGTCAAACCCCGTTGCTTCTATCTGAGGCAGAGTTGCAATCTAAGCTGTGACGGATGATGGCACACCTGGCCGAGAGTCTCTTTGAGTGGGGAGTTTAGTCAGTGGTTTAGCGCTCCATGGGAAAAGAAACAGTTGGAAGCTATTAGCCAACTACTGCCTAGGCGCTTCTGCCCACAACCAATCACTCGAGCATCTTCAACCCCCTGGTCAGACCGAGGGCAACTAAACCGAAGTTTTCAGTAGTAGTGTCTTACGCAAATGCACCTGAGCCAGCAGCCAGCCACATACAGTGGAAAGAGGCGCCCAGGAAGTGCTTTGGTCCCAAGAAGTCCTGGCGTTGGTGCCGCAGACACATTCCTGACACATTGGGGGAAGTCGTGGCCTGGTGGTTCGAGTGTTGGACTCGTGATCCCAAGGTCGCTGGTTCGAGACGGGGATACCACGACTGAGGTGAGTCTCTTGAGTGTATTCACTTACTGTGTGTCAACACTGGGATAGGTTAAATGCAGGGCACAAATTCCAAGTATGGGTTACTATACTTGGCCACACGTCATATCACTTCACATCACTACAGTGTGTGCAATGACCTCCCTGACAGGAATGCTGTTAGGAGGAGAAAGGCAGAAGGAAAAATCCTGGACAAACGCCGTAGGCTTTCACTCGTCCTCTAAGCAGTTGAAGGCAACCCAAAATCTGTGTTAAATGCTCAGGAGGGGGTTATAGCCGCAGACTGGAAGCATGGCAGTCCATCCCAAATATTTGGCAGGGGTTTAGGTGTTATAGATATCAGCTAGTTGCCTCCACACTTCAGCTGCATGGTCTTGTCTACTGCTTCCCCTCAAAGGGAAATGGTACTAAAGCAGAAGATTTTCTTTCAAAACAGACATTAGAGGTCATTACCCTGAGTGAAATGGAGAGTGTTTTTTTTTCTTCCTGAAGAAAGATGGTCTCCCATCTTTTTTGACCTGAGACCCATCATCTGGATACTATTTAGACGTGCGTTCAAAATGACTATGCTGAAACAAATACTTGTGCATATTTGGCCGGGTGACTGGTTCGTTTTGGTGGATTTGAAGGACGACTATTCCCAAATTCTTCACAGGAGATTTTTGAGGTTCGGGTTCGAAGAGACTGCACAAAAGTGAAGTAAGTGCTTCACTGTTAAGTTCAAAGGCTCCTGTCACACTTGGAAATTACTGGTCTGTGTGTGAACATGTAAAAAATGTTAGCAACATGCAAAACTCTTGTTAGCTTCATGTTAATGTGTTAATCGCATGAACTTCATACTAATAATGTGCTATCTACAATATCATCATGCTAACAATGTGCTAACAACATTCTTAAGATCATGCTAATACTTTGGTATTCTTAAGACTTTAGTCTGATTTTCACACACTGTGTTCAACCTAAAGCTTTTAAACTATGTAAATTCTTAAGGCCAGGCTTCGTCAAGCAAACACAAAGTGCGTTCTCAAACCTTATTATCGATTTTTTTATGTTGTAGGATTTTAGATTTGGGTAGTATATGATTGTATTTATTCATACACAGGAGGTTTGTTCATCCTGAATACGCACAAATGTGATCCCAGAGGAGATGAAGCAATTGTTTCTGATCATTAGAACATAATGAGACTGATCCGAACAGCAAAGGGATGGATTGAGTAAGCATCCTCAGACCTCAAGATCTATACTTACAAACAGCAATTAGTTTGAAGCCAATAATCTTGCATTTGTTGTTTGCTACTGTATGTTTTAGGCATAATTATGCATTTTTAACAGAGTTTGCAGAAAAACACATGCTTTTAAAACTGTAAACCTCACCCTCAGAGCCCAAAACTGAAACTATGAGCCGAATTGCATCCAGATTTCCACCAGCTGCAGCATAGTGCAACGGGCTAGCTCCATTTTCATCCCTGGTACTTAGGTGTTCTGGACTTTTCCGTCTCAGTCGGTCGATGGCTGAAGCATTTCCTTTATAAGCCAACTGGCCAAAGAACAGAATATGAAACGAAGAAAACATGAACTGTTTTTCTCTGCTCATTGCAAAAGCAGTTGTTATGAGAGAGAAGCAAACAAAACACACATGTGTGCTGATTGCATCTTCTTTAAATGTTTGACTCTACACCCACATCTGCTTAAACACATATGTAAGGAAAAAAGCATGAACTAAACAAAACCGCACCCACCTCAAACACATCTGCAGAATCCAGGCCTCCATCTTCATCATTTATCACGCACTTGTAGAAGCTGCTTTGCCTCACAAACTCTTTTCCAATCTGCATTTGGTGAGCTTGGTGAGGTTATTCTGCAAACACAAAAATGTATCGATGATTTGACTTTGTCGCATTCAATGTGTTTGCCTTAAACATCTGCTGTTGTATGAGGGTGAAATGAAAGCAGGTTATTGGTCATTGTGCATATTCACCTCATTACAAAGTATAAAAGAAACTTTGGACTGAGAAATGCATTTGAAGACATTTTTCTTCAACATTTAAATCAACATTTGACACTTATCTAACTATGGGAATTACTAAATCAAATGAATTTTATAATTAATGAACCAGCATCTTGAGGTCTTATCTTGGGAAACTCATATGCTTTTTACTTTTCGGAAATTATTCATTCCATTAACGTTTTTATTTAAGAACGTTTTAAATAAAATAAATAAGGGCTGTCAAACGATTAATTACTATTAATAGTTTGTGTTAACATAATTAATGTCTCTGAACTCTGTGTCTAAATTTTGTTCTTATAAAGACAAAGACATCCTCATACTTAAGCAATAAGGTACAAGAGACTTGCTGTATTGTAAATAAATCACAGCTGAAAGGTGTCATTCTGCAACTTCTTCAGCCATGATTTATTCACAATACGGCCTGGTCTTAAGCTCTGGCTTTTATGAAGTAATTTCCAAGCAATATAAATATTAAAGATAAAAAAATATATTAATTTGTATATATTAAGGTTTAAGTTTTCATTAAGTAAAATCATAAACTGCCTTCCACTCTAAAAGTAGTATGTTTACATACAGCTGTATTTTTACGTTGTTAAGGATGGCTCAATGATACACAAAACCGTTAAGGGAAGTGATCATAGCTGTGCCGTATCATGAAAACGACATAGCTGTTGACAGAATTGAGGAATGGATATAGCCGTTTTATAAATGTTTGTATACAAAGCAAACATTTATATTAATTTATTTATATTTACCAGTAATAACATTTATATAGAAATAAATATTATTTTTTATATTTGATAATTTTATTAAATGAATCCATGTATGTGTTTATAAATTAATACCCACAGAAACCACATATAATTTATGTTAACGCAAACTTTTAATCTAGATGTAATTTTTTTACAATAAACCATTTGACCATTTTTTTATTACAAACACTCTAAAATAAAAATAAAAACCTTTTGACAGCCTTAAAATAAACACTATGCTGCACTAATTCACCTACTTATACTAAGCACTAGGGGTGTGGGAGAAAGATCTGTTTTTTGGTGACCTCCTGACCTCTGTAGAGCCTAAACAGTTTACGTCACACGCATTACAGACGCAGTTATGTGCCTGGAGATTTCCACCCTTGCTGCCTAGAGTATACTGTATATGGAAAACGACACACATTGTAGCGCATGGCAAAACAGAATGCATGCACTGGGACATACTAACAAGAAACGGAAGTGTGTCATTGTTTCCTAGACAAAATTTGATCATTAAAGGAGGGATATCATGATGCTGCACTCAAGTGCTTTAGTTAGTTAAACATGTTGAGTTATTATGTTCAAAATTGTCCATTTGTTAAAAGTTGGACGCATGATTACAATTTCTGTGCTTAAAACACTTCCCGCAAGCAGCCAAAGGCTTCTAAAAGGTTCTTTCAAATATAAAACCTATCAATGTTATTAGAAAATGTGTCGTTTATGGTCCATTCCCCTGTGAAATCCGGCCCCAGCACCAATCAGAGCGCTCGGACGAGAACAGGCATGAGCTTGTACATTCTAAGAGAAGCGTTCGAGAGGAGATTGGTTACAAGCACTGTTCAAGCCCCTCATGTGGGAGCTCAGTAATGTTAAGCTCTATCTGTCTTTTGTTCATGCGAGGTTAAACCAAATACTTTTCCGAATTATAAACAACACTACTGTAAAATTGCAAGAAGCTTCCAGTTATACCCTTCCTTTTACAGTCTCAAACATTAATATAAAGCTCTTATTTGACATTATAGACTTAAAGCTGCGAGAAGGCTCATTAACCAGGGTGTAGGCTCCCAAGAGTGCTTGATGTCCTCTGGGCAACGTCAGGTTGACCTGAGGGAAACCTTTCCATCCATAAATTGGATTTCATAAATAAGTTTACAGCTTATTTTTTAGTTTAATCTTACAACTAGGTTTAGCTGCCTACATATCATTGTTTTTCACTTATAATTTCTCTCTGATTTAAGCGTTCAGTTATGGTAAGGGTTTTGGTTAGGGTTGGGTTTAGCTTTTCTTTTTGTTGTCCTTGGGTAAACAAAATATGCTGCCCTGAGGACATCAAGCACTTAGCAAAATCAAGTCGTGCCCAGGGTATAACCCCAATTAGGCTGATACAGACTGAGCACACCTATGATCAAAGAAGTGTCCTCACGAAAGTGGTTGGATATCTCCGCAGGAAAAACATGACATCTTAAAATTTGTGCAACGTAACGTGAGCTCACTTTACTGGTACAGGTGCAATAAGTTGAGTAAACGGTCACAGGCTTACTATTAATAATGAGATAAAAACAAACATAATATTGACACGTAAAGCTCTTTTGGCGATGTAAGTTTAATTATTTACACTTCAGCTTAAGCTATTGATTTTTAAGCCATATTTATGTGTGTTATGCAATATGTTTAAGTAACCACCATAACATGTAATTTGATTGCACATTGAATATAAATGACAGCTCTTATCAAAATTATGCTATATAAAATCTTGTATAATGTCTAAAAAACGTTAAAATAATAATCATGTGTCACGCTGTCAGAATTGTTCAGGGCATTTGGTTCACATAACATCCATAGAATAGAGAAATGAACCCCCCACTTCAGTGCATATGTCTATTTATACAAAGAACAGACTTTTCTATTGCGGACTAAAAAAAATTATAAAGCCATCTTAAATTATGCCATTTTTCATTTTTCCGTTTCCCTTTTCACGTTAAATCCGCAGTGCTTTCATGAATATTGAAAACTTAAATTGAGGTCATTCTTGGTTATTCAGTTGTAGATTATGGCTAAGTGATTTAGTTGGCCATTATGTGGATATTTAATCACCACTGGCAGCAAACATGCTGGTTTACTGCAAACAGTAAGGGACGGAATTAAACACACCAGACATGTTGTCTGAACCTTCTAAAGTTGTACATTTATTGAGTCCCAAACTGAAGTTTCAAGTTACTAAAGCCTCCATCAACAAGATACAGTACATGCTTACTACTATCCATGCTGAGAAAGCCTACGTTTTAAATTTAGAACATGACAGTGCAGTGTGCATCCTTGAGACAATTCCTGTAAAAGTCTTTTCCGAATGTACTTTGTTATAAATCTTCCTGACCGGGAAAATGCATTGTATCCTTTCTCAGAGGGGTGCTGTTAATTGACGGGTTTCTGTCTGTGTTTTTTGGACAGGGATAATACAGGAAGTCTTTCAAATTTCAAGAATAAGCACTGGAGACAGTTGCCAGGCATCAAGAAAGCAGTAGTGCTGAAACACTGGTTTCTACATTCAGCTATTTGCTATTGGAATATGGCTTGACATAAGTGTGTAGAGATGCAAATTGTTTTCTTAAGTAAATTGTTTTCTTTCTAAAGTATTTGTTGCTTATATTTATATATATTTTTTATGCACTAAAAATCTTTTTATCTGCACTGTTTGTTCATTGGTTTGCACTCTATCTGCCATGTGCCTTGCACTGCTTTTTATTTAACCTTTTTTATTTAATTTTTTCTATTATGTCTTTTCTTCACATTTCCTTATTGTATAGTTGTATAGTTTTTATCTTATTTACTGTTAGTGTTATCTGTATGCACCGGGGGACTGAGAGTAACACAATTTCGATTCTCTGTATGTATGTAATGTACATGTGGAAGAATTGACAATAAAGCAGACTTGAACTTGAACTTGAATATAGCATTCTAGCATTCAGATTTGAATATGCAACATAAGAATTAATTAATTCATAAATTTACCCTTAATCTATAAACTTATTAGATTTCATTAAGTAGGCAAGCAATGTCTAAAATCCCAGATAATATTATAAAAGTGCTCATGGAACAAGATACAGCATCTTTTTCAACACACAATGAGGACTGTGTTCTTCCAAAACTTAAATCTTGAATCAGAAAACTAAAATCTCACTGTAACGTACCCATCAGCATATAAAAGATTGTGTGCATAAATGACTTAGCACATTGCGGTTGTAAATGAAACGCAGACCAATCTGGCTTGTAAATCATAATATGCCTTGTACAATGATCAGATTTATAATCTCTACAGATATTGATTAATAAAGTCATTGGTATACAATAGAGAGAAGAAACCATATCTTACCTAGATGATGTGCTTGCGGAGAAGTTGCTCTCTCTCAACATGAAGGGAGTTATATACTGTGGTGGTTGAAGATCCAGTTACAGTGGCTCTTACATAGAGGCAATTTCCTCTGATGTAATCATTACATGTCATGCTAATTTGACATGAGTTTTTCGTTCTCAAAATGCTGGTGGTAAGAGTTAATGTGAAGTACTGTCTCTTCACAATGGCCTGTGGTTTTAAATGTTCTATTTCCCAGAATTTGGAAACCATAATTGCATATTTTTATTGGTTTGTGTTTTTCTTATTGTAGGTCAAAATCTTAAAACCTTTAGTATGTTGAACCAGAAAATTAAATATTAAAAGCATAAAAAACACAAGAAGACAAATATAGGACTGTGCCTATGAGAACCTGTCTGATGGGATTCTAAGCCAATTTAAGGTTTTCTACAAAAATCTTTGTGTATCGTGTAAAGAACATGCTTTGAAAATATAACCTTCTTATTTACTATTAACTCATCCTGGTGAAATTAATGGTTTAAATTGAACTGTTATGCTCCTAATTTGCACACTACACATACTGTATATTATATTCATATATACTTTTATATATACTTTTATTCTTCATGTTAACAATTGTTATTGATTATTTTACAGCTATAAATCTGTTTATTTTGTAATTAGAAATTGTTCCCAAAAATATAGTTTTTATTAGTTTACATCCACTTTTTATGAACAGCAGCTACAACCTTTAAACATTAAACACATGATCTGATAAAGCTCATGCTTCAATCTGTCATAAGGTAGATGCAATCCCCTCCATACTTTATCCCCAAATTCTGCTTTGCCACATGATTAAATTACACTGGACTCAGCTGGACTCCCTGGGATGTTGATCATGTGGATTAAGCGTCATTCATTTGGGAAAAGAAAGGGTGGAATTAAAAGTAGGCACACTGTTTATCAAGAGGGATTATTAGACAAAATACATCATTAAATAGGGATTATGTCATATCAGTTGGGATATCAAGAACAACCCTGTACTTTATGTGGATGTAATATGCTTGTTTACTGCTTGCATCATACATTCAAACTGTTTAAAATTCACGAGCATTTTGCATAATGCATCAGAATCAGAATCAGAATCAGAATGAGCTTTATTGCCAGGTGCGCTTACACACGAGTATTTTTTTGTTTCAGAAGCTTACAGTACACTTACAAGTGACAAGACAAGTAACATGGGGAACGAAAAAGTAAATAATCCAAAAAAATATATGTAAGTTAAGCACACAGTGGTGGAAATGAATGACAAATTAGTCACTTACAAGCATCAACAGTGGGTAGAAATCTACTTAAAAGCAAAAGGAAGTTGCTCTCAGAAATTTGTTAAACTTATCTAAAACTTTCATTGCATCAATGATCCATACTAGTAGAGAAGTAGAGAAAAATATTTATGAAATGTAGGCAGTTCAAGCCAACTGTTTCAACTTTATGACTATTTATAAACTTAAAAAAGAAATTAAACACAGAGACGTACGTATTCATCATGCTTGTGTTTTTAGCAATGCCAGATGAGGATAAACAGATTGTGCTGAAGCCATCCTTCCACTTGACATCTATTCAAATGTGGCAAATGATCAAATCTATTAGTAAAATGTTCTTCTTTAGATGTTTTACTTAACTAAAATCTGCCTGTAAAAGCACCACCTATGTGTTAATGTTTACACACTTACTGTATGTTTACACACTTTTGTTGTTGGACTCACGCATTTGATGCGTTCGATTTTTATCATGGTGTTTATTGGCTGCTTTTCACTTTTGCTGGAACACCTGTTTGCATGTGCCAAATCATGAACAATTGTTTGTCTAGTCATGGTCATATTTCAGTAATTTCCTCCAAGAACATAATTGCACCTGGATTTTCAGCACTGAGCAAATAAAATGGCAAAGGCCACCATAAAACGGCACAAAGGTCCAACAGATGGAGAGTAATAGATCATTAAATTAGACATCAAGTGGTAAAAGAACACAGTACCATGACACAGGTTTAGGAATGAAATTGAAAAATTAGTAGTTCCTCTAAAAATTATTTCATTTATTTATCCTTATTTCATTTCAAAACTGTTGACTCCCTTTGGACACAAAGCCACAGTGAGATTTCTCAATATTTATATATTTTTTGTGTTTCAATCGAAAATCCATTTTTTGAGTAACATGAATATGAAAAAGATAATACCAGGATTTAATGTTTGATTGTACTATCCCCCTTTGAAGTGGTAAAGGTGTGTCCAATTTTTATAGGCGCTTTTTTTTACAGTAAATAAACAAGGTGTTCTTACTGAAAATGGCAAAGAGACTGTGAAAGATGCAGTTTCTTCCACCACAAAATAACAAAAAGGTGAAAAACTTTCACAAGTTGCTGCTTTTCTTGTGGCGGTTTCAATAAAACATTGCATTTAACTGCTTTAAACCTGAAAACAGTGAACATTTCTATGATGTTGATAAATGTTAATGTCACCCATACCTTTCTTAAATACATACGTTACACAATATATGATTGATTCGATCATCATTTAAATGTATTCATGTAGAAGTGTTACCGTGCATGATTATATAGGTTGTTGCATTTTAACTATTTGTATTAAGGAGGTTTTCCCACCTTTCTGTGTCTTTGATTTGTTTATTTTTACTGTGGTGGGGCTGTGTGATTTGGGGTAAAAATATTGAATTGCAATTTGTTGACAGATTTTGTGATTGTGATTTAAGTCAAGCTTTAGCTAATTATTGTCAACAGTGTGTACTACAGTGCATGTATTGTTGCCCTGTTAAAAACAGAAGAAACCAGAGACTATAATATTTTCCAATAAAACAATTACAACATTTCTTTTTATGGTGTCTTTTTGTTCTTCATATTTAAAAAAAAAAAAACCATTTTTATTCTTCAATGCTGTGTGGGCAAGGCCAAATTTCAATGTCAAATTGTGATTGCCATACAATTTCCATAATTTCCACAGCCTTAAACTGTAGTTAATATAATATATGTTTTCTTGTATGGTTTTACAGTGGAATTACATTATTCTAGTCCTTAATGCATTGCACACAGTTCTCTGTGCTTGAGTGCCTTTATACTACAAGAGAACAAATGAAATACAATTGTTTGAGGAAGGAAATGTGATCTTTTCTCTCCTGCCATGATTCTCATGGGTTAACCCCTACTGTATATTTGCAGATGACTTGGCAAGTATTGTTTTACTTTGTTTTAAGATTAAAGATCTGATTTCAGAAATCTCACAAAATTATAAATTTTGACTAAAGCCAAGCCTTTCTATTAAGAAAAATTTACTCAATATACCAATGAATTCATAAATAAATATACGATTCTGGAATCCAGTGGCCACAAAGAGAATTGTGTCCTCTGACAGACTGTTACATTAGCTTTTAACCACTTTACTTTGAGTTTCATTCACTTTGATTTTTTCTCAAAGTTTCAGTCGTTCTAGATATCTTCCTTCTGACTTTAATCTCTGTTCTTCGACTTCACAGGATAAGACTGGGGTGAAAAGTAAATGAAGTGTGATGTCTTCTTGCAGTCGCTGCAGGACACATATATTTAAAAAATATTTAAAACTTTAAATACTCCAACATTCTTTTGACATTTTAATAATATGTATTTTAACATCTTGAATTTTAATCTTCGATTTTAATCAGTTTTAATGTCTCACAGCAAAAACTAGTATAGATCGCTGCTGGTCTGGACTTTAGTCTGGTTGAAAACAATATGCGCAAATATTTATTATTATAAGAAGTTAGTTACAGAGTAGTTAAAGAGTAATGGTTAAAGTCTTTAAAACCCAAAAGATGTTGGGTTTGTTCAAGAATTTAAATACAACAGGTGCTCTTTTCCAACCAAACGTTAACCAGGAACCTCTGACTTACAGGTTAAATCCTGTTCTGACTTCATTATACCTAACAATAAACCACAAATGCTCTAAAAATCCCTGTAAATGTGTTTAGTACATGAAGTTGCTTTGTATTAAAAACTGCTTTTCACTCAACATTAGCATGGGGTAAAAGTTCTGACAAGCATGAATGAGACACATTAAAGTATGTACTCTGCAGCTTTGTAGTCAAGACTAGCTCATTCGAGTTTGTGTCAAAACCAAGATCAGAGAGGGTCAAGTCAGAGTGAGGACTGACACAAGAGAAGGTCAAGTCAGAGTCAAGATTGAGACCAGAGAGATTGTTTATGAACCCTGTAGAGGTTTCCTTTACATATTGACGCAGACATTAGAGGTCCCACTTATTAACAAGTTTTGCCAAGGCTCTTAAATTCAAATGATGAGGAATCGAAACCCCTTGGCATATTAAAATGTCCTTGATATACAAACAAGTTAATTATTTTGTCTTGTGTGGAACCTCGTTGGCAGGCGGAATTAACACCTTTGTGACGTAAAGCTGAAGACAAAGCAGACTCCAAATCAATGCTTGACCTCACTGACAAATACAAGCAGATCTCTAGAGTCTTCAAATTTCATTTTGAATTTGACACTTCCTTTAAAAATGTTTATTTATGTTTTCTTTGGAGAAATTCCTAGATCAATAATCTCTCTAGAATTTATTGTGCAGAAAAGGCTTAAGAGTCTTTCTGCATTTGTCAAGAGAACATAAAATCTAATTTGCTTTCATTTGCAAAACTTTAATGATATCCCATCCCTCAATAGTCTATTAGACTTCAACGTTTTTTTTAAGTTAACCCAAGGAAGATCTTTAGATTTTTTCTATGGCCCCGAAAACTCCTGCTGGATCGGTGACTGTTTTTATTGACTTCGAACTTCCTTAAAGTAATAGTCCGCCCAAAATAAAATACTGTTTTCATTTTCTCACTCTCTTGTAACTTCAAACCTGTATGACTTTCTACTGCAAAACACAAACAGATGTTTTAAAGAATGTGAACTGGCAACCATTTAGATCTTTAAAATATCTTTTGGGTTCTGCAGAACAAATTTAAATCTTACAGGTTTATAATGTCAAAATTATTAGTGAATAATGACAGAATTTTGAACTGTCAATATAAGCTTTGTGTGACTGTAAGCAGTTTAAATAAGGAGATTTCATTGACCTTCACCTTGGTGTTTTGGTTAAAAGTGATGGTTAAAAATGGAAAATTTCTTATCATTTACCCACCCTCTTTTCATTTTAAGCATATATGACTCTTTTTTCTGCTGAAAACAAAAGATGATATTTTGAAGAATGTTGGTAACTGGCTGGTTATGCTTTCGGAACAACCCAGATGCAGGCACAGCAGTAGATTTAACAAAATGACTTTATTCATAAACAAAAACACTCACAATGGGGAGAACGGTAATAAAATACAAAACAAAAACTTCCCACGAGGGGGCTAGACAAAGAACAAAACAGACCTTAACTTGGCACGGGATAAACTTGGCACGGGAAAAACAGGTATGGGAAAAGCAGGCACAGAAGAAACAGGCACATCAATACAAAACAAAACAAACCAGCACAGAACAGCAAACACAAGGGCATTATATGTGGATATATAATGAGGGATAATGACATGGGGCAGGTGTGGAGAATGAAACACTGATGGGAAGATAGACAGGAACAAAGAAACAATGGCCATGTGCTTCCAACATCAACACAAGACATGGGGTTGTTATGATTCTGCCCCTCTAACAAGAAAATAATCACAAGGAGGACAGGACCATGAGACTGGCACCCATAAGTGAAGTTGTGCGACTATTGTTCGGTTACCAACATCCTTCAAATTATCATCTTCGATGTTCTGCAACTTCTGAAATGACAAGAGAATAGTAAATAATAACACAATTAAACTTTTTGGGTGAAATATCACTTTGTTATAACTTATATTAATTATATAAAGGTGGGTACTTATTGGCATACTATAAGAACTTGACAAAAACACAGATATATGTAAGTAAAAACATTGAGGAAATTGTTGTACATAACAAAGTCATGCATGATTGATAAGTCAACAGTGTTTATGTACTTGTACAGTGTTTATGAGACAGGTTGGTCTGTCTGCAAAGCCACAAAGCCTGCATCCCTCCACCCCCTGCTTGCTTTAATCTTATTTTTAAGCATGTAACCATCTGTGGTTCAGTTTGAAGGCGTCTCAAAATTTCTAACCCAGTCTGAATGCCAAGAAAAAGAAATAAATATGGCAAGCAGCATTACTTTTGAAGGCAATATAACGTTTGCACATTAGTGCTCTTAGTTTTATGCAGATAAGATAAGAAAATACCAGCTTGAGATGGTAAGTGTGTCAGATAATGAAGGGTGTCTTCCTCTAGCCAGTCTTGAAGGTCAATAACAGAGGTCAGCAGTGCAGTCAAGCGCATGAAACCCTTCAGGCATCATAAGAAGACATCTGCTGTACACAACATAACCAAGGATTGCAGCTAGATAGAAAAATAGCCCTCAACAGTGATTGAAGCTTAACTTCTTTTGTATCTTTCTGCAGGAAGGAAATCATTGTGATACTGTTTGTTTTTGCCAGCATGCATTAAAATCAGACAGAAATTGGATTCAAATGTAAATGTTTTAAATCCTTGAAGCTATAAAGTCATTTGCAGTGCTTTGGATATAGATGGCAAACCAACATATAAGAGTTAATAGCTAATGATCATATCACCACCTTGTGGACATTGAAAATTAATGATGAAATTTAATTGAGAAAAACTGTAAAACACACTAACATGCACTTGTTAATTTAAAGATCTATTTCTACTTGAAACAACCTAAAAATGAACTAAAAAATGTATGATAATAAAGATGTATCAATATGTACATGTAGATATAAATATATACAATAGATAATATACATGATAATCCCTAATAGTGACTGTGTAAAGCAATTATGTGATCATTGTGTCACCCTTTTGTCATTTCAAACCTGTGTGATTTCCTTTTTTCTGAAGAACACAAAAGAAAATATTTGGAAAAATTGTGGTTCCCAAAAATCATTGGTCCTCAGTGACTTGAATTAGTTTTTGTTCATGCCACATTAAGTATGTGTGGACCAATGGATCGCAACACAATTCTTCAGAATATCTTCTTTTGTCTTCTGCTGGTTTAACATGACAAGAGGGAGAATTGCTATTATTTTTAGGTAAAAAAACGTTTTCTCACCTTCTAGTTGTTCCAAATCTGTATAAATGTTCTTGCGACAAAAATATTTGGCTGGATACTTGTAACAAATTTGGTTATCATTGACCACCATAGTGAGAAAAAATTTTTTTCCTGTTAAACACAAAATTTGTTGTTTGGAAGAATGTAAAATGAAACATGAAACTAAAATACTTTAAAATTGTTTCATTACAAGAGCTGTACAAGTCTAAATAATTTTCAATCTGTTCAGCCAAACAACAGATTATGACAATTAAGTAATTTATCACAGAATTTACATTCTTGAATGAATTATTGATCTTGAACTTTGATAACAATTCACACTGTATCAGTAAAAAAAGGAGTACAGGCAAAAAATGATCAGTACATTTTTTGTTTATTTACGGACATTTCCGTTTGCTAAAGTGTAATGTAATGCATTGCAAAGTTTAAAATGCAGGAAAAACAGCTGTAAATAATGAATATAGATTATTCCCTCATATTAATATAGGACACTGTGCCCTATTTTTAACTATTTTTTAGAGTGCAGTAAGCTTTATATTAAACATTCCAAATAATGCTTTTAAATCGATGTTCCATGTTAGTGATCATGATGAAGAGTTTGAATGCATTTTAATGCACATTTGCATTTCAAATATTTCATCAGTGCTGAGTCAGTTTGCTCCATCTGTGCACTTTGAGATGAATGCTCAAAACTTGTTAATACGCTGGATCTATTGCTTCACATCTGCATAAGAGCAACGCAACCTTTCAAATCCTGACATGCTTTTACATGCATGTACCAAAACTAAAGACTGAGCAGTAAAGGGCTCGAAATATTGTTAAAACCTCACAAAAAAAGGTGCCATCAAAACCATGATCTTAGTAATTTCAAACATCTCAAGATTCTGAAATGGATCCAACAGAATGTTTGGGAGCTTGCATGTAAATAAATCTCTAAACATACCACCTCAACACATTGTAAGTAATCAATCTGTAAATATTATAGATATGTTTACAATCTCCAAAAGTCACGTGGTCCTGTGAAGATGCTGTTGCATTATTACCCCTTTCATCACATAAATCATCACAAGTATTCCAAATAAAACTTGACACAAGATTGGATTAATGCTTTCCAAGATATACAAGATG
Source organism: Triplophysa yarkandensis (assembly GCA_033220385.1). Taxonomy (NCBI): domain Eukaryota; kingdom Metazoa; phylum Chordata; class Actinopteri; order Cypriniformes; family Nemacheilidae; genus Triplophysa; species Triplophysa yarkandensis. The sequence goes on along the minus strand of CM065676.1, from coordinate 9,182,518 downwards.
TAGCTGGTGTATGGAATACAGAATGGCCTGTATCTTATTTCACAGTTTTTTTCATCCTGCAAAGATCTTCCCACATCTAAAGCCCAAGCAAAGGTAAAGAAGCACTTGCTGTAGAATCATTACCCAAGCATGTTAAAAGCCTTATAAAATAATTCAAATCATAAAAAATAACAAACGTTGTGTGCTGTATGAGGAAGGTTGAAGAGTTTGACCTGTGTGTGGGTATGTTCTTCCTTGTGTAGGATGAAATCTCATGGGAGAAGACATACCACCCAGCTGACCTTGCAGTAACACTGGCAATAATTTATTCATTGCTTATCGCACTGGTTTTTGCACTTGCTGATGGACAGGAAATGTGCTTTCTCTTACTTTCTGCTAGCATTTAAGAGGTTCCCTTTTAAATTGTTCCATGACCCGGCATGAGACCTATCGATTCTTCCATATCTGTGATTGGGAATGCTCAGATTGTGATCTTAATTTTCAATCTAATCTATTAGTTTCAGTGACTTGTGAAGATCAAGTGAAAAGGTTTTTTATGCACACAGGGCACGCTTACACTTTTGTAAAATCTCAAGTCACCTTTAAATGTAATTATTTAAACTGCTATGACTCCCAGAGCTATTCAAATAATGCTTATCTGTGTGTCCAGCTGGCAATGTCAGACAAGTGGCACGTCGTGAATCTTTTTTACTGAGCATAGCAGACATACGGAATATGATGTTTTGCATGAAGAATTTAGCTATATATACAGAAGAAATATTGTTAGAAGTTCATGGATTGAAACAAAAATATTAATTTTACGTAAACACATATCTATAAATAAGTAGCAAATTTAGAAAAACTTGACATTGAAATGCTGCTCCTATGTTTTCCATGTTTTCCATTTCTTTATTAAGTTTTTGGTATAAAAAACAAATAACTCTTAAAACCAAGGTAAATTCCTTGTAAAAAAAATCACCAGATTATTGTTTCCTGAGCTGTAAAATGAAACTTTAATGATTAAACAGCAATAAATATCTGCCAAAGGTTTAAGAGAAAAATGCAGCTACCGTTCTATCGATACTTTGAATCATGTATCTTGTCTTTCATAAATCGTTATTAGTCACCCTATATTTTTATCACTGGTTTTGGCATATATCTTACTCATAAAATTCCAGAAAAACTTTGGACATGCAAGATTTCAAAAGGACATGCACCTAAAAATACTAAATGAAAAATTTAAATAAGGATACTTAATTAAAGGTCAAGTATATGTAAAAGTATACTTTATTTCGAAAGTATACTAATATCAATATACTTTCCCGGAAAAAGAATAAGCATGTACAGCCCTTGCCATATTTGTAAAATCAGCTTTAAAGGTAATCACAGACAGGAGCCGAAAACAGGGCATCAGCATCCCCTTATCAATCTCCTTAAAAATGAAGAACGATGCATCAACTTTGCAAGTATGACTTAATCAATATGTAAAAGATTGCTTAGAATTGCTAGTTATGTTGTCTTTACATGCATGCAAAACTTTTACAAAACAACATACTCTAATTACACAATCACATAACAAACGGAGTAACAACTCTTGTATAACTCCGTAGCAAACTCTTTAACAATGAAAGAAAACTCACAAACTATGACTCTGAGTGTTAGGGTGTCGTTGTGAAGCTGTAACGTATATGATTGAAATTGCTCCCATTTTTAATAAAAGTTTCATGCATGTCTTGTATTTCCCCAGGTCCAGAAAATAATCCATCATCGATTACATCATGCTTCACATGTAAATATTTGTACTTAACTGTTCTGTAACAGTATTTCTAAAGATATAAGCCAGTCATGTTTAGCCAAAACTAAGTGAAACTAAATACACATCATCCTGGACATGTCTGTGGTATCATTCACAACACTACAATGCAATTTAAGTATAAGCCTTCTTTACCTGTGTAAACATTTGGGCAGGCTAATTTAAGTCATCACATTTGCAGACGTAGAACATGAGGGCATCTGTATGTGAGCCGTTTCAGTCAGATTTGAGTAATCCTTTTTGTGTAGAATTGCTATTTTGTTCTGATACTTCAATTTTTGATATTTCACCTGTCTAATGCATTCTTGGGCAACTTGTAAAACATAAAAAAATATATATATATATATATTTCGATCAACCACCCCTTTTAATGTTGGTTTTGGAAAACGAAAATAACAAGCCTAAGTTTTATATGTAATTACCATTCCAGGGCTGTTTTCATCAATACATTTTGTTCCAAAGGCATTAAAATGAAGCTAGAAATTAAGTAAGATGAAGTAAAAGGCTTTATTTTGACTTACATCATTAACCCATTCTACTTTGTATCCACTACCTTTAATATACCCATTTACTGTATGTTGAGGTCCAGCTCTCCACTTCTCAGTTCCTAATAAATAAAGACCCAGTCTACAGTTTCTACTTGATTTACTGAAAAGTGTATCACGTTTCACCATTTACATTGGGGGTAGACGCCTGCAGAAAATACTTCACTGCATGGTCTCCATTAATTTAAAGGTTTATACTAGCAGTGTATAACACAAAGAACTGAAGACCAAAAATAAACATTTGATTAAACACTCAGAGAGACACACACTCAGTGTAATCAAACTGTATTAGGTTAATTACCTCTCCCTCGACAGCCCTAATGAAATAGACAGAGTCTGACATCCCTTCAGGTATGCCTTACACAATTAGGTGTACTATTTCAATTATGTCAGAGAGGCGAGTCGCAAACATGATGATACCCTGAAAACTGACCTGGGCAGAAACTTTTCCAGACTGTACCACCTCTCTGTCCATGACATCAAAGATCACGGCGTGCAATTTCAAAACCTGCCATCTTTTAGCTGGATTGGGACGTGATCGTATGCTCGGCCCAAAGGTTAATTTACATTGGCCCCTAAACAAACTTGCTTGCTTGTCACATTTGCAAGCTACATCTTGTGAACAGTGACCAGTGCATTCACACCGCTACCGTTGAAACAGTGAAGATGGCCAGAAGTCATTCATTTTCAACATGAGCTGAGGACGAAAAGGGGAGAATGCAGTCTTACAAAACAAAATGGAGGATAGGCTAATCACTGTTGTTCAGGCTTTTCTATTAAGTATGGTCCCTATTTGCGTACTTGGACATAAATAAAAAGAATGATGCGTGAATCAATTTGACAAGTTTTTGTAAATGTAATGCGTACGTGCGTGCGTTGTATCGTGTCAGAGCGTGCAAAAGATTGTTGCTGCTTCAAAATATTTTTATTTGTGAGGATCACTCTCTACGATCAATATCTAGCTCTGCAGCTCCTTTAAATCAAATTTACAAGACCAGGCGTCAGATCGTCAGAGCGTCAAGTCTTTCTGCTCCAGCATCGGTTGAAGGGCAGCCAGAGGGATCATGGCAACGAGGGTCTCAATGTACGGTTAGCTTGAGTGACCTACTTGCGCAAAGACCTGCATTCAATGCAAAAGAAGTAAACATTAGGCTGATTTATGAATGTATTATTGATTTTAAGTACAATGTCGGTTTTCATGGTTTTGATTTCAATGACTCTTCCTTTATGTTCCAACAAGCTGCATAGTTTGTCTGAGTTTAGAATGTTAAATGTTCCTTTTTGGTCATATTTTCTACAAGATGGATTCAGAACCTTTTAACTACAGTCTATTTAATATATTCCTTTTTTGCTTATACTTTATGTTCTTTAAAAAGAAAGCTGTACTTATTTTGACCATACAATACATTACTTAAAGCTGTCTTCCGAAACAAGTGTATTTAAATAAATAGTTAATTGCACAAATGTATACATGTAAATGTGAGAGTAAATACACTTTAAAATATATTTTTTTACATCTTTATTGTCTCTTGGGTTTATATTTACTGTTATTGGTTACTGCATAATGGTAAGTTAGAAAAAGTAACCTACAATATTGGCTACATACACACAGGAGATCAATGTATTACATAAGTAGTTTCATCCTTGTTTTCTTAGTAGATTTAGACAAAAGGATTTTGACAGTAAACAATTAGAGAAACTTGAGTACTTTCCTCAGCTAAACTAGAAAACACAATTAGATGACAATATTTTCTCTCATCCAGCTGGGACAAATAACAATGAAAGTCTGTGACATTTTACCAGAAACCATGATAGACAAAACTAGCTATATGTAAAAAATGATGAGAGCTAGAATGCATCACATGCATGGTGAAATACCAGTAAGTGATATGATGCTGGTCTGCTGGCAGTGTAAATAACAAGCTCTTGTTCATCAGATACTAAATCGCATTTCCTGGCTGGCCTAAACAGACTGGCAACTTTAAATAAAAAACTAGACCCTGATGATTTCTTTTTACAGTAAAGAGAATGTTCTCTTTTATGTTTTTTTTTAATTAGAAGAGAGAAATTTCTGAACCATGGCGGACTCAATACAGCTATTATATTACATTAAACTAGGCATCCAAACTATTGCAGACCTGTTTTTCCTCTGTGTTCCTGTTGTGACTGTTTTCCCTTGGAACCCAATTTCACACTATCCTCCACGTTCCCTCACCTGTCTCACGTTTGTCCTGACACCATGTGTCATCAATCATGCAGTCATCTGGTCACCATTAATTCTCAAACTGTCTTTGTTTGTCCTTGATGATGTAATGGATGCATCTTGTGTGATTTCTCTGGTTCTTTGATTATTACAGTCAAAGTTGTTGTTGTTATTCCTAATCATTGAATCCTATACACAGCATGTATATTGCTGGATATACATGCTGTGACAGAAGGAGGAAACCCCTAATATTTATACCATTATCCCTACAGAGGCATTCCAGTTAAATTTCCACCAGGATGGTTGCCATCAGTCCAGGGACATTCGTTGGTATCGCATCCCCGCTGTCTTTTAGGGGTGTAGGGGTCTTTTCTAGTTTCCGAGATAACATCTTGTCTAGATACATATTGGATCCGGGTGACTACAATGCCCTCTGATCTGGATAAAGGATTGATCTGGTGTCCACGATGAGCTCGAAATAAGAGAGAAACAGACTAATATTAGCGTAGATGCCATTCAAGTTTGAGAATGTTAGTAAGGTATGTGTAAGCCAGGTTAAGGAGATGATTGGAATCTAAAATTAAACTGCAAGAGTGTGTCTGCCTCCAGAACAATGTTAGGTAGGTTATTCCATAGTTTAGGCACCGAGTAGGAAAGGATCTGCCGCCCGCAGTGGTTTTTTGATATTCAAGGTATTATCAAATTGCCATAGTTTTGAGAGTGCAGCGAATGTGAGAAATTATAATGTAACAGGAGCTTATTCAAAAACATAAACATCAAACAAATTATTTTTACCAAACGTTGTCTCTAAAAATGTTCCACCTCATATTGCATCAATGCACAACCATAATTATTATTAGCAGAGTTTTATTTCTTTAAAATATTGAGAAAATGCTGACCTTGCATTTCAGTAAAATACCCCTGGCTGCTTATTAAATAACCAAATTCAGTTACATGCTGCATTTATTCAATTGAGTATTATAACCAATTCAACCCAAAGGCAACACATCTAGGAAGATCAAATAATAAATCCGACAAAATATATAACCAGAATTTAGGAAGTATTCAGAAAAGTTAATGTTGGCACATCACTCTCAAAGTATCTATTTGTGTTGTCCCATACTTGGAGTTTGTGCTCTGCATTTACCCCATCCAAGTAAACGCACACTTTAAGTGTACACACACACGCACGCACGCAAGCAAAAACGCACACACATACAAACACCATTAACACAAACCCAAAGCAGTGGTCAGCCAGGCCATGGCGCCCGGGGAGAAAAAGATTGTGTATCAAAAGCCTTGTATATGGTTGGATTTGCTGGTTGACTGCAGTTAAAAGGGCATTATTAACATAAAGTTTTTACTAACTTTTGATGTACATTACATTACTTGCACATTACTGTTTTGTTTCTCTCATGTGCTGAGGTGCAGGTGTAAATTCAAACGGTTTGCATTCTGTGGTGCACAGCGGAGGATTTCTCTCTTAGATAGTATAATTTATCACTGTGTCTTTTATGATTGAGTGTCTCTAAATATACACCAGCAAACACACAGATGGGTGTCATTGCCTTTTCCTGTTGACTTAAACCCTCCCCCCTTCACCCCCTCGGCGAGCTATGGTGCTGGTCCAATGGCTGCTTCATTAATGTGTTCCCTGAGCCCTGCACTTCTGAAATCCATTAATCATTAAATTGAAAAGTACATCACTTCAGGTCTCTTACTTCATTTATAAAGCCCACTGACAGAAGACACCAGAAAGCTGTAATGTTAATTCCTTTTTTATAACTTCCCTTTAAAAACCACTTTCAGTCTGACTATACATATAAAATAATTTAGTTGTATTGTTTTGAATATTTTTTGTTTTCCAACTAATATAGAATGTATAAAGAAAATCATGTTAAATGTTAAGCTTTCTTAAGTGAGGGAGGGAGATGTGGCCAGTTGTGACATAGGCCATATACTGCTGTTTTTTTAAAGAAAACACACTTTTATTCATCATTAATTCAAATTACTTTACACTTAAATTGATGATTGTATAACCTATATGGGGCTTGAACTGCATATTGTTTATGTCAGTTTGCCCATGTACACAATATTTTTATATGAGTATTTATATATATATATATATATATATATATATATATATATATATATATATATGTATACAATAGTGCCAGACAACTTAACTATTTCCCCCTCAGTATTGTTGTGCATAAACATTATGTATTATATGTAATGCAGAAAGTGAATCCTTATATTTACCAAAAAATTATCCAATTCTCAAATCTTTGGTGACTCTTAACACAGTTTCCCTGACCAACTTTTAGCTTGACA
>CM065676.1:9050644-9170644 GCA_033220385.1 Triplophysa yarkandensis | reverse complement strand
ATAGAGCTCCCCAACCTGAGTTGGAGGCGTCCGTTGATACCACCTTCCTCCTGCACACTGTGTCCAGGGCTATGCCTTGTCTCATCCAAAGAGGATTCCTCCAAGGAGTCAGGGCTGTAACACAAGCCTGACTTACCTTGATATGGAGACGTCCCTGACGCCAGGCACTGGATGGTACTTTCGGCTTCAACCAGTATTGCAGGGGCCGCATGCGAAGCAGGCCCAGCTGAAGAACTGGGGATGCAGAGGCCATGAGGCCCAGCATTTTTTGAAAAGCCTTTAGAGGATGGAGAGTTCCAACTCTGAAGGAAGCCGCCAACCGCTGGATGGCAAATGCCCGTTGTGGTGTTACTGCAGCCCTCATCTGGTTGGAGTCTAATATTGCTCCCAGGAACGAGATTCGTTGGCTGGGTAACAACATGCTCTTGGCATAATTCACTCTGAGTCCCAGGCACTCTAGATGGCTGAGAAGAAGAGATTTGTGAGACGTCAGCCCCTCTCTGACTGGGCCAGAATGAGCCAATCGTCGAGGTAGTTCAAAACTCTGATTCCCTTCTGTCTCAAAGGGAATAGAGCTGCATCCATGCACTTTGTAAAAGTGCGAGGAGCCAGGGACAGTCCAAAAGGAAGAACTGTGTATTGATATGCCACTCCCTCGAAGGCGAACCTCATGAATTGCCTGTGATGAGGGGCAATTTGAATGTGGAAATAAGCATCTTTTAGATCCACTGAACAAAACCAGTCCCCTGGACGAATTTGCGAGAGGATCTGCTTCAATGTAATCATCCTGAACGGCCGTCTCATGAGGGCACGGTTCAGGCGTCTGAGGTCGAGGATAGGTCTTAAGTCGCCTTCCTTTTTGGGGACGAGGAAGTAACGGCTGTAGAGGCCTGAGTTGCTCTGAGCTGGCGAAACCATCTCTATGGCTCCTTTTGCCAGCAAATTTTTTACCTCTGCACGCAATATTTCCACATTGCTGCTGCGAATAGAGGATGGAGTCAAACCGCTGAAGCGCGGGGGTCTCCGGGCAAACTGCAGTGTGTATCCTCGTTCTATTATCCCCAATACCCAACCTGACACACCGGGGATGGCTCGCCAAGCCTCGGCCCGTGTGGCTAGGGGTAGTAGTGGCTCGTGATTGCTGCTCTGAAAATGTGGAAGAGGAAATTTGCTCTGTTTGTAAAAATGTTTGTTTTTTATTTCTGTTATAACAGAAGTGATCGTTGAAGGCACAGTTAAAGTGGGCCCTGGGTTCACAATCGTGTTGCTTACAAACATTTGGCCGCTGACATCCGGAACAGAACAAGATGCTTGGAGGCCTAACAGAGGTGTCTTCAGGGGTGGGCCTGACCCAACAGAACTTAACACCTTCCTCTTCCTGCTTGTTGTATCAGGAAGATGCCTGAGGCGCCTGGTCCAGCACTACCTTAGGGCGGGGGGCCTGCCGTTGAGGGAAGGGGTAGCGCCTAGCGGAGCGGGAGCGATGGCGAGGCTCAGTTTTAGGCTTATGAGCTGGTGGAATAGCAGAGGGTGCAGCTCTCGCAGGCTGTTTAGTTGGTGCAGTCATAGGACGGCTAGGAGCCATGGACGAGCTAGAACGCTTTGGCAGGAAATGACGCATTGCCTGGGATGATTTTTGTGCTGCCGTGAACCTTTCAGCAAAGCCTTCCACTGCAGGACCAAACAGACCAGCAGGAAAGATTGGAGAGTCGAGGAAGAGGACCTTATCCGCCTCCTTAATCTCTGTCAGATTCAGCCACAGGTGGCGCTCCAGCACGACCAGATTTGCCATGGACCTGCCTATTGCTTGGGCCGTCATCTTTGTAGCACGTAGGGCTAGATCAGTAGCGCTGCGCAGCTCCCTAGATGCAGCATCATCCAGACCAGATTCGCTCATACCACGTAGGAGCTTCGCCTGATAGACTTGAAGGACAGCCATGGAATGAAGTGCTGATGCTGCTTGCAAAGCAGAAGTGTAGTCCCAAACAGCAAGAGCTGATGTGGTCCTGCATGGCTTAGAAGGATGAGCAACTTTTGCCCTCCAACCAATAGCTGTGGGCGGGCAGAGATGTGCAGCCACAGCCTCGTCCAAGGGAGGAAGCTTCTCATAACCCTTTTCTTCAGCACCATCCACTGTTGGCGCCCCGGAAGGAACCATTCATCCAATCGGCTGCGAATGGGTTCCTCAGGTGGAGACCATTCCAATCCCAGCTCCTCAACAGCTTTAGACAAAACACGGAGTAATTCGGCGTCTGTGCCCGTGCTGGCGGCGCTGGGTTGTGCAGACGGCAAGGGGGCGGGGTCAAGCAGCGAGCCCGTTATGTCCTCGGCGTCTGAGGCAGCAAGAGACATACTGTCATCCATCACATCGCACTGACTCCCTCCAAATGAGATCACATCACTCAGAGGGATGTAGATCTGGATTGGAAAAGAGAACAGCCTCATCATCATGTGACGAGAGTAAAGCACGCGGGGTTTGAACCGGCGTGTGTTCACTCTGCGCCGTGCGCTTAGACGCTCTGCCCCGCTGCTTCTTTCTCTCTTGCTCGTAAGAGGGAAGCGGGGGGGCTGGAGGGGCGGGGTCGCGCTCTGAAAAGAACGCTATCCGCGAGCGCACAGAAGCGAGACTTAAGTCCCCACAGTGAGGACAGTCAGTCCCGGTCAGAGCGGCTTCTGCGTGGGTGACACCCAGGCATGAGACACACTCCTTATGTCCGTCAGCACCATGCAGAGAAGCTCTGCACGTGCGACAGAAACGTCGCGGCATTTGAAACAACGCCACTGGAAATGCTCTAGAAATTTGCTCTTTGGAAATTTGCTCTTTTAGAAACCGCCGGATAGCGGCAGGAAATCTCTTTTGTGAAACCGCTGCTGATGCAGGGCTGAAACGGCACAGAGGCAGCGAGTCAGCCGAGCAGAGCGGTAAGGATTCGCTGCGGGGGCGTGTCCAACGGCGGCGTTTGAGAGCGAAGGCTTGTAGCGAAACAACAGGTGTCGCTGAAGGAAAAGGATCTGAGAACCTGTGGCGAAGTGCCTGCTTATATAGCCAAATACCACGCCCCTTTTGGCGGGCATTGAGGCGCTTCTTTGCCATAGGTTCGTGCAGCTCCGCTGCAGAGCCATTGGTTAGTCATTTCTCACCTCACGAACCAATGGCTGTGCAGTAACACTGCGTTATTGAAAAAGGCTTCAGTTCAGGAGGAAAAAGGAGTTTTCCCATAGCGTCTTCGACGCAGTACGAGTGAAGTATCGATAGGGAACTACCTCTGATTGGTGGAACTCACGGTCACATGGTAGAGCCTTTAGTGGAAGTCTCACTCTGTCAAAATGACGCGTAAAATATGAAAGAAAAGTAACGAGCTCATTGTTGCCTAATGTAGCGGAGTAAGAGTACAGCTTCTTCTTCACAAATCTACTCAAGTAAAAGTAAAAAGTACAGTGATTTAAAACTACTCCTTGAAGTATTATTTTTTCAAAAACTTACTCAAGTACATGTAACGGAGTAAATGTAACTCGTTACTACCCACCTCTGCTTACAAGGTACAATTTAAGATCGACGTAGAAGTAAGGTGTTTTGTTTTTTAATACAGTTTTTGGAATAATCACTTTTGTATTATTTTCCTTGTAAGAAACAGAATCAAAAGAATGTTATTCAGTAAAAAATTTTCAATTGCAGTGTAGGTCTCCCTAAATACAGTATTCCCATAACACAAACATTGTCATAACACATTCCAATGTTGCCATGTTTATAACAAATAGCTGATGTTTAGATCATTTTCTTTATTAATGTGGCTTTAAAATCTTTATTCAAAATCTAATTTGTCCCTTTACCTCCATCTTTAATAATGTAGGTTAGGCAGCTTGGGCAGGTCATCTGTTAACTCCTCCCTTCCAACTGTCAGTCTCTAGCTAGTTTCATTTCAAAATGCAACACCTGTTATTATACATTCACTCGAATCACAGACAAAAATCACTGCCCACTGATTAAGCTGATATTCCGTTGCACTCAGTAATGCGTCACAGTACTGGAATAAAAAGGATTACAATTTGCAAGTCACAGAAATTCAATTTCAGTTAATTGAATTCATAAAGTGTTAAAACATAAAATGACAGTATCGTTAAAACATTTCCTAATTTAGTGAATTATGTAATTCTTTGTCTACTTTAGTTTAAACTGCTGTGTTCTGGACAGGTTCCATCATACATGCAGCTTTGACCCCTCTTGTATGGATACACACGCGTATTGCAGTCCAATCCACTGCTGCTTCTATTTTTAGCAAGGGGTCTTGCATCGATTGGCTGCTTATTATTATAATTTAACAGAGCAGTTCCTGCTGCCTCTCCTTCCTGTACACGTTCACTTAAATTATAGCCATCCACCTCCCTCTACTAACAACCCCCCCTTCAGCTCCCCGATAACTTAATTCTATGCCCCCCCCCCCCCCACACACACACACACACACACACATACACACACATACACGCAAGAATACACACACAGTATATAAACTGAGCAGCTCACTAGCATCAATTGTTTCATGAAATAGCAGCTAGCAGCACATTCTTGAATCTGCTTTAATTATGTCCATATGGAAGTGTTAAAATAACTATTAGTTATGTGTAACTGTTATGCTGTTTGTTTTGGTTTCATAGAAACAAGGGGCTTTGTGTATATTTCAAGGGGCAACAGGAGGTCAGTAAGAGACGGATTTACAACATATGGGAAGTGGAAAATACTAGACCCTCTTGAGGAACTGGGATTAGCCAACTACCTGTTGTTCAGAATTATTTCCTTATATCCCATCGTGAGCACCCCTCTAAACACCCACCCACAATCATACCAACTCTGGAAGGCGTGAACACATGTATGACACACGCAAAACACATAAATGTAGTATGGCTAGCAAGTCTCCCTCAACCGCAAGCACTTGCGCATCACATTTATAGGCCGCAATGTTTCTTGCTGTTTTGTGTAGAAATCAATCAGATGTATTGATAGCACTGTACGATCCTAGCTCTGAGGCATACCCCTTTTGCTGTGCCAAAATGTTACTTGTTCATGATGCTAGGATTGGTGTTTCTATGGCAACTGCCTACACACACATGCCCACATGATACAGAGTATTAAACATGCATTACATTCCCAAAATGTTTTGTAGTCTTGGAAACGCAAAGTGCTTTGACACAATGCTGGCATAAAGTTTGTAATTAAAGATGCAGGAGCACTGTATCTTTTAATCATCACTCACAGAGTCCTTCAATACAATAAAAGACTTATTTACATACTGGAAATACAGAAGTAAACAAACACCACTGCATATACATTGTGGTGAATGGCTTATCTGATCAGATGGTGAATCTATTTTTTTTTTGTAAATGTTTACATTTACATTTACATTTAGTCATTTAGCAGACGCTTTTATCCAAAGCGACTAACAATAGTCGAGGAGACAATGAAGCGGCAAATAGCAGATACAACAATAGGTCAACAAGTGCTACAACAATGCTACCAAGTTACACAGAGAGAGAAGTTACAAAAAGTATATATATAAATTTTTTTTTTTTTTTTTTTTTTTTTTATAGTGTGAGTAGGTTAGAAAAAGTAGTGAGTTAGTGAGTTAGATGTAGCCGGAAAAGATGAGTTTTTAGGTGTTTCTTGAAGATAGAGACCGAGTCTGACAAGCGTGAAGCGAGAGGCAGATCGTTCCACCATTGAGGAACTGAAGCAGAGAACGTTCGAGAGAGAGATTTCTTACCCTTTTGAGCTGGTACCACAAGTCTCAGCTCATTTGCGGAGCGCAGAGATCTTGAGGGTCTATACCTTTGCATTAGTGAGTTAAGGTAAGTGGGTGCTGAACCGGTGGTGGTCTTGTAGGCAATGAGAAGACATTAAAATTCAATGCGAGCTGCTACCGGAAGCCAATGTAGTTTTATGAAGAGAGGTGTTACATGGGTCCTTTTTGGTTCCTTGAACACCACTCTTGCCGCTGCATTTTGAATCATCTGCAGAGGTTTAGTTGTGCACATCGGGAGTCCAGCAAGCAGCGCATTGCAGTAATCTAGCCTGGACAGGACCAGAGCTTGAACCAGGATTTGTGTGGAGTGTTCTGTGAGAAACTGTCTTATCTTCCTGATGTTGTAAAGCATGAATCTGCAGGATCTGACAGTCGCGGCAACATGATCTGTGAAGTTGAGCTGATCATCGATGATTACTCCCAAGTTTCTCGCAGACCTGGAGGGCACAATGGTTGATGCTCCTAGTTGGATAGAGAGATCGTGACGAGTCTTCGGGTCGGCAGGGATGACAAGAAGTTCCGTTTTCGCAAGATTAAGTTGTAGGTGGTGTTGCTTCATCCAGAGGGAGATGTCGCTCAGACATGCTGAGACTCGGGTCGAAATCGTATGATCTTCCGGATGAAACGCAAGGTGGAGTTGCGTGTCATCCGCATAACAGTGGTAGGAGAAGCCATGCTTACGAATGACTGATCCCAGTGAAGTCATGTAGACCGAGAAGAGCAACGGACCAAGAACTGAACCCTGAGGTACACCGGTGTCAAGATGTTGCGGTTCTGAAACTTCACCTCCCCACGAAACCTTGAAGGATCTACCCGAGAGGTAGCATACGAACCATTGGAGAGCCTTGTCGGAGACGCCCATTTCCTTGAGAGTCGAAAGGAGAATACTGTGGTTAACGGTGTCAAAAGCAGCGGATAAGTCTAGTAGGATGAGAACGGATGACATGGAGGCCGCCCTTGCCAGTCGTAGGTCTTCAACAACTGAGAGCAGAGCTGTCTCTGTAGAATGTCCTTTCTTGAAGCCTGACTGGTTGCTGTCTAAGAGGTTGTGTAGAGTAAGATAGGCCGAGAGTTGATCTGAGACGACACGTTCCAGGGTCTTTCCGATGAAGGGCAGTAGAGAGACTGGTCTGTAGTTCTCTAGAAGTGCGGAATTCAGCGAGGGTTTCTTCAACAGCGGGGTGATCCGGGCTTCTTTGAAAGCAGTAGGAAATGTGCCGGAGTCGAGCGATGAGTTGATGATGTGAGTAATTGCAGGAATGACCGAAGGAGAGATGTCTTTCAGGAGATGGGTGGGGATGGGGTCCAGCGAGCAGGTAGTAGGGTGATTCGACACGATGATTCTCGCAGCGCCGTTTTCAGTCAACGGAGAGAAAGAGCAGAGGGAGGTGGTCAAAGGAGCCGGAATATGGTCCAGCGGTGGTGGAGCGGAGAACTGATTGCTGATAGCGGTGGTCTTCTTCACAAAGAAGGAAGCAAATTCATCAGCTGTTAGGTCCGATGAGGGAGGGGGGGTGGGAGGACAGAGTAGAGCAGAGAAGGTCTTACAGAGAGCGCGAGAGTCAGTTGAGCTGTTTACTTTTGCCTGGTAGAACTGAGTCTTAGCGACTGAGACATCCTCAGAGAAAGAAGAGAGAAGAGTTTGATAGAGAGAGAGATCTGCAGGGTCATTAGTTTACTGTTAATATTTTGTGGTACTGAGAAAAAATGGCAAAGAATGTAGTACCCATGTATTACCCGTTGACCCATAGTCAGAATTTTCTTTTTTGAGTAAACTATTTCTTTCGGACAAATGTGCAAACTACTTTTTTGCCATTGTTCAACACCTAAGAGACACAAAGGGAAAATTAATTACGGGGCACCGGTATAGGCATATGGCCAGCCACAAGCATATTTTTTATTGAACCGCAGTGGCAGTAGATTAAAACGAGTTTAATGTTGATGTCTGTGTCACAATTTTATCTATAGTTTTCTACCTTGTCCTTTACCCTCACATTATGGTGTATTTTGCACTACACACAGAGTTAAAAAATAAATACAGATAGATTGATCATCTGTCATTTGAGAGACGAACATTAATCACACCAAAGCACGCACATTGGTTGCTCCACTTCATTAGTGAAGAAATCTCAAAGACTAGCACTGTCTTTATACAATGACTATGTATGTGTGATTAATGCTGGCATTCAAAAACATATTTATCAACTCTTGTAGCAGGTACATGGGAACTAAAAGTAATTTGGTTACCAACATTCTTAAAATTCTTCTCTGGTCATTTTGGTCAGACTTTGGTAATTCGGTCAGGCTTCATTTTTTGACAACTTTTCAGTTTCATATGCCTTAACCCTTACATGGACATATATTTGTTATGTTTATCTTTCTATTTTTTTCCCGCAAAAGTTAAAATCAATTCTGTAACATATTCTTAATCCACACTCATAACTCACCAAGCACCTTTTTCACTATGAATGTGATTTGCTGTGTTTTGTATTTGCTGTACTATTCAATCTTCTACAATGAATTTCAATTTCACTCTTTATTTCCTTCAAAGTATCATTTATGGACAAGCTTAACTGAGCCATATCATAATATCAATTGCAATCAAACCACTGGCCCTTCCACACAAAGACTATATTTATCACATGAAGCATTTGTTCTTAAACCATTGTGTCTCCTGTGACACCTCATGCGTACAGATGGATAATTTCAAACTATTGCTACCTTTCATCTTTTTTATTTCCGTTTGACTGAAAGACAAAGCAGATGTCATTTAAGGGCCATCATTTATGGATTGAACTCTACAGCAAAGATGCAGGCAGGCCGTGTGGAGACTGAAACTCAGTACAGCTGCTTCGTCTTTAATAATGGCTGTGACTACATATCCTCCCGTTCTTTTATACATTTTAAATCACACTTCATACCGTACACAAACTCCTTCATGGCAAGCATCATAAAAATATATACACACCCCTGCCACCATAGTGTGTTTTTGTCAACCTATACCATATTTGCTTGCAAAGCACTGCATATATGGCTGGTTGCCAAGTCATGGACCGTATTGATGGCTGCCAGACGTAAAATTCAATATATTTCCAAGATATTGTTGACAGTGGTTTCAGTGCAGCATTCTGGAGCGTATTTTAAGGATTCACCTGTGCACTTTACTCTGTAATAAGCTTGCAAGACATCATCAATAAACAAAAAATTATTTTTTTTTAAAACATTTTAACTTAAAACACGAGTACATTTAAAAGCATTTAAATTAAGTAAATATACTTGTGTATATGTAAGAAAAAAATAAATCTGGTTATTTCTACTCAAATAATTCTATTACATTTCACCAAAAATATTGGTGTATATATCAATACAAATTTGTTCATAGACATTCTATATGTATTTGTTACATGAATACTCTTTTTCACTATATATAATTAATAATTTAAAAATATATATTTGTTGGATATTTAAGGAATTATTTGACTTTTTAGTTAATACACCTGTTTATTTTTAAGTTACTAAGCCACATAAAATTATTTTTTAGTGTATATTTATACAGTAGATAACAAAATACAGATGGTTTTATTCAAAGCGACTTATTAGTATGTAAAGGGACCAGACTCTTTGTTGGGTCAGTAATCTTCCACTTGAGCTACAGAAACCACAAACTGTTTTACATGAACATGGAACATAAACTTTAGTCACTGTCATCATCCTCGCAGTTTATGACATTGAGATTGCAGGTTGAAGTGAAACTTATGCATGCATTATCCTCTGCATGTCTCGCATACACTCATGCATGTATTAACCTTAAGTCGGGAGTGTTGAATATTATTCTTGTTTTATTCTTATTGTTGTGGGCTTGTGCAGGACAACCAAACTCTTGAGAAAGATAAGGGGAAGAATCCTTACTGATGTTGATGTGCTGGTGCCCTTGCTGATGTACAGACCGATCCAATTAGGTTTCACCTCCAGACTGTGATGCAGCTCATGCATCCATATACAGTACACACACACACGCACGCACGCACGCATGAACACACACACATGCGCGCACATACATCGCACGCCCGCACAGTGTCACTCTGCAGTGCGCTCCACACACAGTGCGCGCACCCTCCAGGTTTACGCGTCCGACATCTGCAGACATCATCCAGCAGCCTCACCATATCAAGCCATCGATGGGGGCAGCGCTCTTCGGCCGCCCCGAGGAGCTCTTTCACTTGCAGGCATTTCCCGGCGTGCTGCGAGATCGTGTTTGGCAAAGACGTGGAAGAGTGGAAATGTGTCTAGTTAGAATAAATAATCTTTAATGCCGTGCGCGCAGAAACCCGCAGCCGTCCTTCTCCCGTTTGCGCACTGAGCAGATTGTATATGCAAAAGGTGGTTCGCCTCAGGAAGGTAAGAAATAGTTTGTTGCATTGGCGAAACGCGTCGGAACATTGTTATGACAAGTCGTGATGGCCGGACGTCACTTGTATGAGTGGAGCTGAGGCTGAGTCTGGCGTTTCGTGACGGGATATTGTTTTAACGGCGCGGTTTGGAAAGTTAAAGCTTGGGGAATGTGTTATTATAAGCGGATCGAAGCTGCAGGGAAGTTTGAACGCGCTTTTTGGAAATAATGACTTATTATGTTAAAAATGATGGGCTAAGTGCGTTGGAGATGTTCGGACTTGTGACTGAAACTGTTGCATGCAGTTTCACTTAAAGCAATGACTCTACTGTAAGTAACACACATAGGGCAATGCTCACGAGTAATGGAATAAAATGTGTTTAAATGTGCATTGGGTTATAATCACTGTTTATGATGTCAAAACGAAAGAATAACATGTAATGCTTCTGCCAGCGAATATAAAGTATAAAATGAGAATTGCATGTTGTCCAACATCCTTTTATCCGCTCATCAGATTGGTTTACATCAGACTCCTGAACGTAACCTTGAAATAGAAGGCCTATGATGAATATTGCATGTGGCAAGAAGGTAATACTTGTGTTAATTACTAATTCCCTCTGGATTAAACATGACGTGACATTATTCCATTAAATAATACTAGGGGTTGAGTTTATAAAAGCTTGAGTTTGTTCTTGATGTGGCGTCCATAGGTTTGTGACATGTAAATCCAATTAAACCCTGCCATTTCATTGTGTTCCTGAAGTTCTTAACTTTATAGACTCCACATGAATCCTGAAGAAGTGAAGCAACCTGAGCCGGAGTATTTTGTAGTCACAATAAAAACATGCCTAGTTAGCACAGTCAATGTGGAAACAACAGGTGTCTGTTATGTTTTATATGTTGTTTTGACATTAAGATTTACGTCTCTGTGTTTTTATTAACAGCCATGGAGGGACTCGTCTAAAGAGGACCCAACATAATCATCATTTCACACCTCTGTTCTGGGTTTCCTTTACCCCGTCCCCGTAAGCGCCACCCGAGTCCTTGTACACAATGGCAGAGAAGGCCGGTCTGGGGGTCCCCAAACCCGGGGGTAGATCAACGACGCTTCCACCGGAGCCTATCGAAATCATCCGGACCAAGGCCCGCTCCCGAAGGGTCCGCCTTAACGTCGGGGGTCTCAACCATGAGGTTCTGTGGAGGACCTTGGACAGGCTTCCCAGAACCAGACTGGGCAAGCTCAGAGACTGCAACACACACGAGTCGCTGATGGAAGTCTGCGACGACTACTGCCTGAACGAGAACGAGTACTTTTTCGACAGGCACCCCGGCGCTTTTACGTCCATCTTAAACTTTTACAGAACTGGAAAGCTGCACATGATGGAGGAAATGTGTGCGCTGTCTTTTGGCCAGGAGCTTGATTACTGGGGCATCGATGAGATTTACCTGGAGTCGTGTTGCCAGGCGCGATACCACCAGAAGAAGGAGCAGATGAACGAGGAGCTCAGAAGAGAAGCTGAGACTTTAAGAGAGAGAGAAGGGGAGGGGGAATTTGATAACACCTGTTGTCCAGACAAGAGGAAGAAACTTTGGGATCTCTTGGAAAAGCCGAGTTCCTCAGTTGCTGCTAAGGTAAGTTTGGTCCGCAATGTGACAGGCTCTTTCTCAAAAGACATTTGCTATTGTAGAACAGATTTCCTTTCTTCGCCTATTCGGAGGTTCTCAACCATTTATAAAATATTGGATTTCATTTAAGAATACAAATATAACTATATTTGTAGATGTGGCACATTGTAGACCTGCTATAGGTGGCATTATTAATATATTGAATTTTACATTTTAAAATATTTCGAGGAAAGACGGCTTTATACATACTTAATAATGGGTCTGGGTTTGGGATTGTGAGTCTCCAGAGAAAAAAATTGGTGTGCCATTGTTAGTGAATATTTTAATACTAATGTAATAGTTCACCCAAAAACTACATGTGTTTAATCATTTATTAACCTTTAGCCTCTTGGCATTTCTTAAGACGATATTTTGAAGAATGGTAATGACTGAACAACAGCGGCATGCATTCACTTGTGTTGTAGGGGTAAAAAACCAATGCAAGTAAATGGGTTCTAAAACCAACATTCTTCAAAATATCTTTTTCAGAACAAAGAAAATCATAAAGGTTTGTAAAGAAAAGGGTGAATAAATGACACATTCGTCATTTTTGGTTAAACTATCTCTTTAAATGAAGTGAATAGTGGTTCCAGAAATATACCTTATTAAATAAAAGAATGTCAATAGGGAAATTGCTGTGAAACGTGTTGAGAGTGACAATAGTTTCGATAACAGGAGGTGCAATTGCATGCAACGTGTTAGAAATGAGTAGAGCAACATAAGTGATAAAAGACAGCTGTTAAAGGCGATAAAAATAAGTTTGATGAAGTTTTTCAAGTTCTGTTATGTTTGTTCTGGAAGGCCTTGTTTGGCCGACATGGTTCACAGGCAGCTGGCAGTTCTGTCGAGAGCAATGTGTGAAAGAGCAGCCCTGCTCATTGAGTCACTGTGAGTGACTACACCACACCAACATATAATATTTCCCAACACCATGTCTTTGATTTTCTTAGTTATTTTCCACATATATTGCAGTGCGTTGATGAGTTTTTGTATATATAATTTAAATGCCATAAAAACCATGTCTTTTCTGTAATGATTCATCTCGCACAATGTACACATCTATCCTGTTACCGTTCATTGTATTTGCTCACAACGTGGAAATGGTTTCATGCCCCTTGTAGCCTTGGTTCAGCGTGCCAGGTGGGTGCTGATGAAATTCAATCACTGATAATTTATGAAGAGCATCCTGGATAGAGTTTCGGGCGGGGAAATATTGTATTTCATGGCTATGATAGTGTATCGTAAAAAGCACGACAAGGCCACGTAAATTGTATGGCAAGAATATCTTTGTCAGCGTAATCATTTTAACTATTCTTCGCCGTACGCTTTGTACTGCATCATCTGTTTTGTTGGACATTTCCTCCACCTTTATAGAAATCACTGCTTATTCGATTCCGGACTGCCACCGCCTACCTAATTTATGATACAGGCTTGTGATGGAAAGGTCTGGAGGATTGTGGTAATACAAAAGGCACTGGCTGTTTCCTGCACTGGGTGGGGATTATAAGGGCTGAGCCACTCCGTGTGGTCTGTGAACACTGTGGTAATGCCCTGATTTACCTCACAGGCAACTGAGGGACAGTCATTTGTGTTTGTTTGGCTCTGTTAAGTCTTTGTAAATAGCATGCAAAGGCACAAAGAGAGGCAATAACATGCTCCAATTGTTTTGTTTGTAGCCTACTGTAAGCATACCAAATTGCGCCGTATGAATGACTGCTTCCTCTGAGATTTTAATCTGCATTGCTCTTTAGCACTTAAAGCAGTCGGGAATGGGATGCCTCCTTATATTCACAGGAAATCCCTCAAATTAAAATATGTGCAGGTGCTGAGTCAGCCATTCAAAGGAAAATTCTGCCCATAAATGAAAGTGTTGTCATTATTTACTTGCTCTCGTGCTGCTCCTACAACCGAATGTGAAATGAAAAATATTCCGGCTACTCTTTTTCAAATAATGAAAGTGAATAAGAGCCGGGTCGCTGTTGAATTTCAAAATGACAGAAAATAACTGAAGTGCTTTACATAGGACCTATATTCTGAGTTTCCAAAGGACTAGCTTTGTGTTATTTGCTTTATGAGAGGAAACTGAATATCTGCTGTTTTTGTTTTAGATGCATTAATGAGTTATGTCAGATTTAAATTGAATCAGATATTCATCCATTTAATAACAACAATAATAATAATATTAATAATAATAATAATAATAATAATAATAATAATAATAATAATCACAATCATAATAATAATAACAATAATAATAATAATAATAATAATAATAATAATACCTTGGTCCAGTTTTAAGTTTTAAGATTGATTAACATTTGCAGTGGCCTCTAGCAATAAGTTAATGAATTGCAACCAACCTTTCTTTCCAGAGCAAACGCTACGATGGCAAACACAGGACAAAGATTTAGTTTGTGTGTTTGGGGGAGAAGAGCATGAACCGCATAACAATAATGTTAATAAATAATAAGTATACATTAAATTAGCATACTTTATTGTAAATGATGACGGAGCACTGATAATTAACTTGTGTTATTATATAATAAAAAAACTTACGTGTAGAAAAATACATTTTAGAGCTTAAACTCTTTGTTTTTCATTGACTGATGTATAAAACCGATTTATCAAAAAAGCTTTTTTTTTAGCACAGATTCCCCAAATACAATCCCAAATTTGTGAAATACATTAATGTCTGTCTCATGGCATCATTCCAATACCGATCTTTTAGTACTGCTTGAAGCAAAAGTTTACGTACGTACGTGCCCACGGAGGCCGCGGCTCAACGGGAATGTTCTGCTAGTCATATTGACCAGTGCATGCAATATAAAAACTATTAAATTATTTCAACTGCAGATTGAACTAAACATCGGAACAATTTCTTGTTTATTGCAACTATCCATAAAGTGTGCAGCTGTTATAAACAGAAGAGCAAGTGTTATCATCTTTTTCACCCTGTGAGCGTTTAAACTGCCCAGATATTTGATCAGTTCTTTAGGTGACTTACATTATCGCGGTCTTCAGTTGTGGGCATTGTTTAATGTACAACTTTGGATGCAAACACAACTTGTGTCCGCTGTTCAGAGTGTGCATTGCTCTGTGTCCCCTCACAGGTGTGTTTGTGTGTGCGCGATACAGAGAGCAGAGAAATGTAATTGTGAAACAGAAACCTGACGCCTTAAAAGTAAAATAAATAATATGATTTAGATTTAGTTTGTGTGACTAAACAACGACATATTGACTTGTTCTAGTGACCTATTTAAAAATTACCTTAGTTGTGATCTGAGGCTATAAAGAAAATAAAATTAGCTTGACCTTCAAGAGGGTGGGGTTGCCGTTGGAGTGGCGGGGTGACCCTCTTATATAATAGTAGGGGAAACACTGATTCAGAATTAGATAATATATTTAGGAAACATGCCCTGTAGAGCAGGTTGTCTATTTTTGGCAACTGTAGAAACATCCTGGCCAATTTTGTGTAAGGGAACCCACGCTTTATCTGGGTTTTTCCTGGGTCAAAATTGATCTTCAGTGGTGGCAGACCGGCATGGTCATGCACACACTGTAAAAAGAAGGGGTGTAACAATACACTTAGCTCACAGTTCGGTACAATTTGTTAGTCCATGGTTGAACGATCTGCCCCTTACAGCATGTTAGGCAGGCTGTATCTTTAAAAAACACCTAAAAACTCATCTTGTCCGTCAACACCTAACCCACTAAAACCCTTGTCCTTGTCTTTATATAAAATGAAAATTAACCTTTTTTTCACCTCCTACAGGTTTTATCTTGCATTGTGTAACTTAGTTACCTCGTTGTAGCTCTTGTTCACCTATTGTTTTGTCTGCTATTTACTGCTTTATTGTCTCCTCAATTCTTTGTAAGTCTCTTTGGATAAAAGCGTCTGCTAAATGCCTAAATGCAAATGTAGATGTACATATTTTGATGCAGGGATAATAATACAATACACATCACAATATTTAGAACAAAATGACACTGTAAATAAAGACTTTTAAAATGTGAGATTCAATTCTGATATTTTTTTTGCTGTATCGGCTAGTCCTTATTACATTGTAATATATGGCTTTTTATTTATAGAGAACGGAAACAGCATATTCTTCAAAAGCAGTCACAGAAAATATAACAGCGTTTGGGTACACCAGTGTGAATAAAAATTGACAGAACTTTCATTTTCGTGTGAGAGTGGAAAGAGAAGAGCATTATTAGAAATGTCTCCGGTCTCTCCCTGGCCAGTAAGGATGCATTACATCAAATAACTCTCCTTGTACTGCGAAACCGTTCCCAGAATGCATGCAGAGAACTCATTACATCTCCTCAGAGAGGTATCTCAACTAATGTGTCCAAACATTACAGCATCGGGCACTCATTTAGCCCACCTTCCTTTGCGGGATACTCGGGTTAAAAATGGAAAGGGATTAAATGATTGACACATTGTTTTGGGGTTCCAGTGTTGAGGGCACTGCAGCGTGTATTTTGGGAAAGTGATGTACTGGATGCATGCATGTGTATGTGTGTAAAGAGTGAGGTGGTCTCAGTTGTGCCCAGAATGCATCACTCTAAATGATTTCTCATCAAACATTTACCATGAATAATAAATGTGATGGTCATTTCACACACATTCACACAAGGAAGCCTGCACATATGGATGATGTGTCGTGGTAATGACTTGTGGAGGTAACATTCATAGAGGAAAGAGACTTGCACCTCTGCTACACCTATAAATAGGCGGCCTGCTAATATAAGCCTAGCCGTAGGTGAGGGTACAGTGCATTTACCTGCCATGGGGATTTTATCAAAGGACGAACGCTATAGGAAGTCCTTCACAGGACGAACCAGAGCAGTACTTGAAAAAACACAACGAGATGCATCAAGCTAAGTAAAAGGGGTTAGCCTTTACCATTATTTGTATATTATTTATGATTTAGGATGGTAGAAGCCATGAATAAATCAAGAACATGACAGATGTATTGACACACTGATGTGGAGAGGCATGAATTTAAATGCAGTCCTATCTCATACATTAAAGCTTATGTTGGGCACATCTGCCAAATTTCCCTGAAGCCCATGGATTGCTACTGGGAACAAGCACATGTCTCACATTCCGTAATGGTCAAGTTAAACTTTGCTTTACTAAACGGAAATAGGCCTAGAGTGTGCTAAGAGGTGATTACATTCCTGCAGTTGTAGATGCATGGCTTCTGGTGATCTTAGCAAACGTGCTACTAAATAATTTCACTTTCTGGGAAAAGTAAGAGAGTGATTCCCATATTTTGTCAAGACCATTTTTTCCCCAACGCACTATTTGAGGCTGAACATAAATAGACAGTTTTTTAAGTTCATGCAGGTGTAAGAGATGACCAAATCTTCGTGAACTCTCTGTTCTCTGTTGTTGAAACTGAATTTTGCTGATTTCTTGCTATGGGAGCCATTACAGAGGACAAAGTTTAACATTAGACGATAGATTGTGTGCAGATTTTTGTGTTATATATAATATAAGATATAATACAGAATAATATATTGTTTGGTATAAAGGAATATTTGCTCATAATGATATCCGGGTATTTTTCTGGAAGTTGTCATATTTTGAACATTTTTAGTATTTCAATTGCTCAAAAATAGGTGATAAGTTCCTCCTTCCAACATGCTCTGGGTAGCGTTACCCAAAAGCATCATTATGGTTGCCAAACCAACTATAGTCGCAAGTAGCGTTGTCCGGGATAGTTCAACATTTCAATTGTTTCCTGAAGCCATTGTTCCAATGAACATTGGCAAACAGTCTCACAAAGTTGCATGGTTGGAACTAGAGGTGTAGAGCTGTGGTTAGGAGCACCGTTCCTTATTATTTTGACATGTAGACTTGCATACATCCTGAGCAAGTAAGCCATCAACATTTTTTGATTTCTATATCCATCATTCCGAATATATACCAACTTAATTTTACACCTTTTAGTTTGTCAAGAAAATAGAAGCATTGTTTGCTGTGCATGCACTAGGACCCTTGGGAATCCCTTGGCGGAATGACGTATGAGGAAAGTTATCATGAGTTATGTCATTATTTTGGAAATGCATTCATGATTTGTCCAAGGGACCAAGTCTTTTGTGATTGGTCTTCTGCTTGGAGCATACTGTATGTTGGAGATTTCCCACCCATTACTATATCCATGTTCAAAGTTCCTTGAGCAAGGCACGGTTTCCCCCAACTGCTCCCCGGCCCCAACTATTTGGCCATACGTCACTTCACCTCACTACAGTGTGTGCCATGACCTTAACCTTATACAAATTTAATATTGTACATTAACCTTATGTGAGGGATTGAAGTGATAATTCATCCAAAAATAAATATTCTGTCATCATATTTGTGAAGAAAGATGGTGTCATTCATTCCTATAATTTATAAACGTAAACGTAAACACATAAAATAATGTATATTAATCAAGCTGCATTGTTTAACTCTAGGTAAACAAACAAAAATCCTTCACTCTGAAACTCATATTGCATTTGTTTCATAAAATGTGTTTAATTTATAGTTTTTGCCATGTCTTGCATAAATTGTAATGGCAGTCAGTCTCTGCTGTTACAACTGTGCCCTGTAGGTAGATAACAACTACAGAAGTGCTTCTCTCATTCAAAGTCAAGATAATGACCTTATTGAGTATTCATGCTAGAAGTGTTGCTTTTACACATTGGCTCTTGCCTTGTATTTATGTCTGTGTTTCAATCAGAATTATAGGACTAAAATATGCCACAAATCTTTCTGCATAGTGGAGCTTAAACCCACAGGTTGATTTAAGATGGGTTTAAATGAACTGGCTTGATTTAAAAGAGAGTCCAGGCCCAGTTATTGTCAGCATCAGTTTATTTGCCACTGTCCCAAATGTAGATGAAGTGAGAAAATCGTATACTGATGGAGTGTTGTGGATTGATTAGATTAGGTGTACCTGATGAATGCCCACATCTTACTGTACCTCACACAAGCCTAATTATGCAGAAATGAAGTAAATACTGCTCAAAATGCAAGAGATGTGCTGCTTTATATGTGTGTCTGGAATAGAGATTTACTAGAGCCTGCATTTGAAGTATCAATAATCGGAAAATGCGATAATACTTCACATTTGTTAAGGATATTTCACCCAAACCGGTATTAATTTCTTCTGCACATTTTGAAGAATGTTCAAGCATACTGGCTTCCATTGTATAGACTCAAAATCAACGTCACCATTTTTAAATGAAAAAAGTATCATACACTGTCAAAAAAGTAACAGTAATATACAGTTTTGTTCTCAGAGGAATAACTAGACAATTTTGTTTTTTTTAAGGAGTGTGTACAGACTTTAACAAAAAGTGGGTGAAAAAATGTTCTATTTTAATAAATTTACTATATAAATTTGCTACTGGCAACCAGCCAGCCTTCATTCAGTATGTCTCCATTTAATGACAATTATGTCATACTCGTTTTGGATAGTAAAGTTTCTTATTAAATTAAATATCCTGTCTATAATACATATATTTGTTATAACAATATACGTGTTTGATCACCTCAAATGAGTATTCTTTGCAAAAACATGTGTTAATATATCTATTATGTTTATTGTATTCTATATATATAGTTCTAGTTAAAGTTTGAACAGACGGCTGTATATATATATAATATATATATATACATAATTTTGAGTTTATGAACATAAGCATACTCATATATCAAAAATATAGGGTATATTTAATTTACTCATATTTATAATCATTTAAAACTATATTTAGAAATGTTTTCTTAAATTAATACATTTATGTTAAATGTAAATATATGTGTACTAGATAGGTTTATAAATACAAAGGGGATGGGGGAAATATTAAATCCCCTTTGATTATTATAATATCAATACTATAACATTTGTCTTTTAAAACATGTAGTTATTTTGTATATCAGAATTAATAAAAGGAACAGAAAAAATGAACCGCAGAGTGGGCAATCCTGGTGGTGACGCTTAGAGTGAGGATGTGACAATATTAGTACAGAAGAAAAGGAGCACATTCCACCATTCTTTTGGTTTAAACCAGAGCATGATGCACAACCAGTCATAATTTGTAAGCAGTGCTTTTACATTGTCGCAGCACTGCAAGGTAACACCTCCAATCTCTACAATCACCTTAAACATCTCTAAAAAATACATTACGAGTTAGCTATAAAAGACAAGGGAGCCCCACCTCAAAATTCCAGTCACCAGACAACCACAAATTTGCATAACTTTGACGGTGTATGAAGCATCGCCATACCCATCAAGTTTCCTGCAGCACAAAGAGATAACAAACCCCACCGCTTATCAGTTTTCGTTTTTCTATTGTTAGGCACAGCTTCTCAAAGTCCAGATCCCGTTTTGAAAACAGGACTCGGAGGAAAATCAATTGGGACCTGACAGTTTTATAAAAAAGAGTGTGTGGTGTTCAATAAGCATTTCTTTGTGCTTTAGTGCAATAGATTTTGAAAAGTATGTGAACCTTTTAAGAAAAGCGTGAACTTAATTCCCCTCAAAAGAAAAATCGAGATTTACATTTTGGCAAAAATCGTGCACCCCTTGTTACCTTTGCTTAGCTTTAATGGACATGCATAGTTGTCTGGGATCTGGCTGTTTACGTTGTTTGAACAAGGGACTGGACTGTTTTCAAGAGTGCTTTGGAAAGACTGTGTGGTTCGTGTTGGAAATAAACAGCTGGTGGATACAGCGTTTATAATAACACCTTTCTTCTCTGTGAAATGTGGTTTGTTCTGCGAAATCCCAAACTTTTGCAGTACATTATTCTCATATAGTTTCACTATATTTGCTGTATTTCATTGGAGTCATCAGTTTATCAGTCATAACTTGACAGAATATATTAAGTCTGGGACAAAAAGATGATCATAAATATTTGTGGGGGAGTTACATATTAAAACCATATTAGTTTTGCTCAGAAATATTCATTGATATATATTCATTGACATTATAGTTACCCAATAGTCATTTTGTTATTCATAATAGACTATCATTTACTGCTTGGTCCACCTCTAAAATGACTGGTCATGTGGCGGTTTCTGATTGGTCGAAGAATAATAGTTTTTTGTATGTAATCAAAATGAGTTATAAATATAATCAATACAATAATTATATCCTATAAAGCGCATGTACGGCAATATTAGATGTATGTGGTGAATAGTGTAGTTTCTTTATACCTCTGGCAAACTAGCTGTTCAAAGAGCATCATCATGAATCCGGATTGACTTTTAATGCTGTGTGTCTTTTATTTAAAGGACCCCTCAGGTTCATCTCTCTGTTGCTAAGCAAAGACATCCTCTTCTAAACTGCGATGGTCTAGTCACACAATACTTTCCACAGAAACCTAATCAGCATAGGCTAAAAATTTAGATGCCTCATACTAAATCCTCTTTTCCCCGCATTCATAATCAGATAAGAACTCTTATGATTAGGGGTAACATTGGTTCTTCAGGCTTTATAGTGGTGGCACAGTGTTTTGATTAAAACGGGATGTTCCAGACGCTGCCCTTTGTTGGATATTTGCTCAGAAATGCTGTCTAGAATATTTTTGAATACCTGTATTGTACATTTTACTACCATTTAACATTATGTGTGGATATACAGTAATGCAGGATTCCAATTTTTTTTTACTATGCTTACTTGCTGTTATTTCATTTTAATCATAAGACCATGTGTTTTAGTTTTGAAATATTAATGGAAACTGGTTTGAATTTTTTTATCTGAAAAGCAAAGATATGGGTTTAAAGCTGCACAGCGTGTGCAATAGTTTTCTTACAAAAATTTCAAAAATTGCTGGAGCAAAATATCCAAACTATTTGTGGATTTTCCAGACTGCTGCGCGGTGACAATACACAAACATTACTAAGCCTGCAAACCAGCCTAAAAAGATTGTCATTGTCTATGTGAGTAGCTTGCATCAAAGCCAAACTTTTCTATAAAATTTTTGGTTTTACTTTTATTTTTGTTAAAAAAATATACACAAATGTAAAAAATATAGTTAACTTCAAATCAGTGAAATATTCTGTTTAAATTATGTAAGTAAAGTAGTAAGTACCGATGGCATGGTCATTTTAAAACGATTCCAGGATTTTTTCTAACCAAAATAGTTCTCAGTAACTTAGATTGGAATAAATAAGGGCAAATGAGATGGGGATATTATTCAGCTTAGATTATCTCAAGTAGCTTAAGTCATCCAAATTGATCCCACTTGATCATAAAAGGACAGGTAGATCATATGAGTACAGTTCAGGGAGTTGTCACTGTTTATTTAGCATTTCATTTAAGAAGCATGCGATGCAGGTATCTGAGAAATAATGAAAATATCTCTTGATAAGAAATGCAAGGAAGCACCTCTTCCTCTTGACTTTAACCATTGATCTGCACCAATGAAAACCATTCTATTTGGGATTTGCAGTTTTAATTATTTCACTCATAAACCAGAAATCAATGGCCTGGTAATTACAAAGGCATGGATGTAGAAAAAATAAGGAAGAAGATTTTTATACCAACCTCTGCAACAAATGCTTCACGCTCAGTGCTTTTGTTTTAATCGCCCAGATAGAGAGCTAACGTCCGGACTTTTGGTCAAGGGTCATTACGTCCCTGCGTGATGCTGCGCCAATGCATTGCATAGCTTTGTTTCCTGTAATGTATTTCTAACATCTGTCAAACAAAACATGGATTAAAGATTAAATGAGATAAGAGAGAGGAAGACTCTTCATTATTGTTGAAGTTGATTAAAGGAGTATATTACAGGGGTGACATGTGTTTGGTTGAGAGAAAGAAGTGTTGAATGGAGATGTCTAGGAGCACTTACTGTGGGTTGAAAAAAATGACTTGAGAGGTAACTTGAAACTACAGTTCTACTTTTTTATATTTGTGAATGTAATTTGCTCCTGTATTTCACAGCAGCTTCTTTACATGAGAACATTGGTGTAGTGTGCAAGTTTTAAAAAACATTGATGTTCATATAAAGAGCTGTTTACCAAAACAAGATAAGTAACACATAAAAAATATGAGCTTGTCATGCCAATTTGTTGTGTGATGAACCTATATTCTGCTCCTTCAATGTTTCACGCAAAATTACCATATTTGCTTGTTTAAAATGTACTGCAAGATGCATTTTTTTTCCCAAAAAGCTATAAATCCTGAACCAGTTTTGGCCTAAATGCAATATGTCCTCTCGACTTATCATCATTTGTTCAATGCAATCCAACATGGTTATGCTTTGAAGTGTTTGTTTTGTGTTAAATCTTTCAAAAAAGGGCAAAAGAAGACCAACCTCAGTTTTTCTTAATACACCATTATTGGTACGTGTTTCGGTGAAAATATTTTGTTTTGTTATTATTTGGTAAAATGTTTAATATTCCTTTAAAATTTCAAACAAAAATGTTTTTTATATTCGCATTTATTTGCGAAAAAAAAACTGGAGAAAAAGGTCAAAATAACAGAAAAGATATCTATTTTTTAGACCTCAAAATATTGCAAGAAAACAGATTTATTTTCAACTATAAGGACCACAACAGTAATCTTTATGCATGTACTTTATAAATATTTAGGTTTTGTAAACCTTTAATGTTTGTAATAACATCTAGGTTACTAGTTTAACCCCAGTTTCCTGATGGAGTGAACGAGAAGTTGGGTCAAAGAGGACTGTATAGGGTTTGAACTTGAGAACCTATTGACTCTGAACTTGAATTTGAAAGGCCAATGAAATGACTCTTTCATCCCCTTTGTGCTGAGGAACGTGAGGGTGACTCACGATTGCTTGCAGGGGGTAAGAGACCCTTACACCCGGTCTCCACAGGCGACGTATCACAAGATATCCGCCAACTGTGAAATGCACTGGGAAACTCTGGCCCTCAAAGAGGGAGTGCATTACAGGGGCCACAATTCTCATGTGTGATAGATCCTGAACAGCAGTCTGTACAGACATGGGGACGGTTTCAATCGCTTCTTTTGCGAAAAGAGTCGCCACCTCTGCCCCTCAGGATGAAGGAATCGTCTCCTCGTATTGAGGTATGGAGGATTCCTTAGAAGTTGCTTGGGTCACAAACCAACTGGATCGCATCGACGTTGGGTCGAGTGGATGAAACATTGGACTGATGAAATGTTGAGTAACTGCACAACTTCGCTTTAAGAGTGATTTTGGTTGTGGATTATAGCCACGGTGGCCTGGTGGACCTTCAGGATCGCCATGGCTTGGAGTGATGAAGCAGCTTGTCCAGCGGCAGTTTAAACCTTTGACCCAAGGGTGGAGGAGAACACGCCTTGGAGGGGTGCCTTTGTCGATCTCTCCAGGTGGCAGCGGTCAGAGGGCAAAAGTGCACTGCAACAGCACGCTCCACCTGGGTCACATCGACATAGCCCCTAACTGCGCCCCCTCCGGGAAGAACGGTACGGGGCTGTACGTGGCTTTACACCCGGCACAGACCTCAGATACCATGCATCCAACCACAAGCGTTGGTGTGACGGCAGGGCCGTACACTGCAGTCCAATGCTTGCGGGAGCCCGGGAAAGCATGGCTGCCAAGATGTCATCCGGATTCGAAGCCAGCAGGTAACCCTGCGATGCTGCGACAGATAACCCGTCCTCATCACGCAAGGACTGCGTGGATACAAGAGACAGCTTTCCTCCTCCCACTGACACGGGGTGACGAGCGTGCGGGGGTAAGCAGTTTGAGCAGGTCGGGTCCACAAACGCTGTTTGGGTCCGAGACCCAACGTGAGGCCGATGTCATGGGTGTCCCCGTCTGGGACAAGTCTTCTTCAACCCAGGGTAAAGCGGTTCGCCATAAAGAGGCAACATGATGTGCAGAAATCTGCTCTTTTAAAAAATCACTGGCATCTGCTGAAACACCCATGAGAAGTCGCTGTAGAGTCGCTGCACCGCGTTGTAACACCAACAGGCAAGATGATCGCCCAGTCGTGGATATGTAAGTTCCGAAGAACAAAAGGTGATAAATGAGCACACAATACACCCTTTTATACCCATATGTACAGGTGGGGAATGGCATGCAAATTTAATTTGCCAATTTCATTGCCCTTTCAAATTAAAGTTCAGAGTCAATAGGTTCTCAAGTTCAAACCCCATACTGTCATTTTAGACACAACGTCGAGAGACCAACAGAATGGGAACCTTGATTTGTATAAAAGCTCTTATAAGTATTATAATGCTTTCAAAATGTTTTAGGTTGACTACATAACTGCTGAGGTTTGATTGTTTTAAATTTCATGAGACACTGACATGGACTGAAATTACCACAATACATATAGAAAAACAGATTAAATGAAAAAAATGAATGGTCTCTGAATTTTTTAATATGTTTACTGTTAGCATTGAGATTGGTCTGTACACTTTTCATTAACCTAATTCTTAAATCAAATACAAAAGAATTTGATCAAGAACATGATTGATGTCTAGCCAAAAGAAATCTCAATAATATTAAGAGTTATAATAAAAGCTCTCGTTTTGAATTCAACTTGAGAATATAATTTGAGAATTCAAGCCATGCATATTGAAACAGGTGCCTTTAAAAGCAAACACCATGCCTGAGTAAAAACATTTCTGGTTGCCGGTATAAAGATTACTTTGACCTGATATGCTTTACTGCCCCAACCATTATCATACTGACGAGGTACAGGTCCTCTTCAACCTCTGAGTTGTATTGTTTTTCAGGTGTGGGAAGCAATGAAACAATGTACATCCTGTCATCTGACTGGCATGCGAAGACACGCTGGCGTATTGGCACCTGATGCAGCACTTTTATTTTTGGCCTCTAGTCAATCATGTGATTCAGACTGGTGTTGATCCGTCCAGCTTTGATTGGCCACCTGCTGCTGGTCACTGATGAGGTGCAGAAGTTGTGTCGTGGCGACATTCTTTTAGAAACAGTCAGAGCGAGAGGGACTATGACTGACATCTTATTGACATCATTGAGCGTGTATGCAACCACCCCTCACTTGTTTCAGTCCTTGCTTGGAAAATAAAACTGAAAACGCTTGAAAGCAAGAGAGGGTGAGAAAAGAAGGAATACTAATTGACTACATTTTTCACCCCCTCCATGAGGAAAGCTAGAGTTTGCAGTGTTGTCATGGAGACATGGAATGGCCTGGAGCATGGGTATGAGTCTTATTCCTTTCTTAAAGGAATAGCCCAAACTGGTGTCAGTCCTGTTTGATTTTCCTTTCCTGAGCACTTAAGAAGTTTACAAAAAATTAAATAAATACATTATTTTACATTTTAGCTGTATGTAGGGAATACACATTTAAATAGTAAATTCTTATTCTTATTTTTTCATCACACCTATGAAATCTTTGATATATTTAAATTAGCACATTGTGATTTATCATTTTTAACCAAAAAAAGCAAGCAAGTTTGTTTTGTGTTGTTGCTACAAATCTGAAGTTGCCATAAGGGTCTTTAAAATAATGCTTAAACACTGACACAAAAGTCTTTGTTTCTATAATAAACCTTAGCCAAGGCTTTTTGAAAGCTCTGCATTAGGAGACGGCAGTTTAGCGTGTATAACGTTCATTTCTTCCATTTGATAAAAGGGATGGGTTTAAACATAAGAAAAAAAATGTTGTAATCACTGCTCTAAATCATTTCTTTGAGAGACCAGACGGATGCGAGAGAAAAGGAGAACAGATGATGATACCCAGCAGCCTCCTCAGACATACTTACACACTTGTTCTTGCTTTCCTGGCACCTATATGGCCTCATCAAAGCTGTAAGCCAGGCTCCATCTGCCAGGCACAAACAGTGGTTTGAGGAAATAATTGTTGTGTATGAAAGGGATTAAGTGGAGCTTGTTCCTGTTGTTTCTGTTGAGTCCATAATACATGATTTTCAAGAGGGAGAGAGAAGATTAATTATCAGGCTGAGATAGAAGCCTGCTAGGTCAATTTAGGAGTGGTGAAGGGTTTAACAGGTCAAGTGGTTGGACAAGATGTGATTGACATGTGGAGTGACAGGGCTGGAGATGTTAAAAATGAAAGTAAGCTGAGAGCAAACAGTCTGTGTACATTTGTAATTTGATACCCCTATATGGTTTTATCAGATGCACATGGCCTAAAGTTAGCCCTCAGGGGTCGCCAAACGCGTCTGCGCGTTTAGAGGCATGTTGTTTAAATAACGTGGAAAAGACCGTAAATATCTCTTTCATTTTTCATCATACAGATACAATCAATACATAATTAGAATCTGTAAGGGGTCTACTTATACTTGCATACACTTATAATAATATTAAAATATTGTGTTCTTCTTAAATGAAGAAAGCAGACAGTGAGTGCTTTTGGTCGTTTTGGGTCTCCGTCAAGTTTTTTTCACCAACATGTAAATAAAACAACATTAATCTCAGTGAATACTTGTCTCACATACAAATTAAAAATATGCATGGTGAAGGAATATGAAGGAATAGTTTCTCCGGTATCAGCTCATTATAGTTAATGGCATTCCGCACACTGATCATATAAAAATTATCTCAGGTGAGACATATAATCATGTTCACACCCCCAAAACACTGACACAAACATCAAACTTTATTATAGAATTTATTTAACTTTATCCATGCATTTTTAATGATGGAAGACTACGCAGGTTTTTAAACTTTAGAAGGATCTAGGCAGCGATGAAGAATATATCCTCACATTACGAAAGAAACACAATTCAGATGACAAAACCTTACAGAACATCTGGACCCAGAGGAAGATAATAATACCTGATGAGTAAGTCTTTATTTTTACCTTTATCTCAATTTCCTTTATGTTTTAGTATATTGTTGTGATTTCTGTTGTGTTGTTTGTATGATTATGTTATGTAGTGTTTTATTCAGACAGTTTTAGTGTAACTCTTTTCTTATATTATCAAAGGGTTCAACGGTTAGCCAAAAGGATCTCACGCGTACTGTTATAATACACACGATAAATGACACAATATGACATAGCACATTATTGATAGTAAGTGTTGCTTGTTGTCATCCTGATGTTTTTTTGTATTATGTTGATGTTTGCTGGACTTTGAGGGAGTTTTAGGCGATAACATTGAGCATTATATATCGCTGTGAATGAAGTTACCCCAACTTAACAAGCCAGAAGCGACAACGGCAAGGGACCGAAACTCCGTCGGTAAGAGAATGGAGAACAAACCTTGGGAGAAACCAGGCTCAGTTTGGGGGTCAGTTCTCCTCTGACCAGACGAAACTAGCGGTTCAATTCAGGGCTGCAGCAGGGTGGAGAAGAATCATCTGTATCCTGTGAACTTATCCCGATGGTCATCTGAGGCAAGGTCTTACCGAGGTATATCTGTATCCAGGGTTCCAATTGTCCTTGTCTCTGCCATCCTTTGGGGCTGATGGTCAGTTTCCAGTTTCCGATCAACCATCTGGATCTGGATATTTACTGGATCCGGGTGACTGCAATGCCTTCTGATCTGGATACAGGCTGGATCTGGTGGCTTTGTTGAACTCAGAAAAAAAGAGAAACAGACTTATATTAGCGTAGATGCCATTCTTCTAATGATGTAGCAAATATATCAGGTGTTTTGGAAAGTGTTTCTGTTTCCGGTTTACCTAATTTATGCAGCCTAAAAATCCTTTAATGGATATGTGTATTAAAAGCATGTTAGTATGTTATGTGTAAGCCAGGTTAAAGAGATGAGTATTTAATCTAGATTTAAACTGAAATAGTGTATCTGCCTCATGAACACTTTTAGATAGGTTATTCCATATTTTAGTCGCCAAGTAAGTAAAGGATCTGCCGCCTGCAAGTTGATTTTGATATATTAGGTATTAATAAGATCAAGTTGCCTGAGTTTTGAGAATGCAGAGAACATGGATGATTATAATGTAACAGGAGCTCATTCAAATACTTAGGTGCTAAACCATTCAAGTCTTTATCAGTAATAAGCAAGATTTAAAATCTATACGATGTTTGATAGGGAGCCTATGCATTCCATTAATTTTTGAAATTGGTGTGTTTCACCTGGCCTCAATGAAATATAGAGCAGAGTGTCATCAGCATAACAGTGAAAGCTAACATCATGTTTCCTGATGACAACAAAGGTAACATGTATAACATGAGGACTAGCGTGAGCCTTGAGGTACTCCATACTGCTCGATATAATAGCTCTTCATTAACTGCTACAAATTCATAAAGATCAGTTAAGTAGGACTTAAACCATGCTAATGCACTTCCATTTATGCCCACAAAGTATTCAAGCCTGAGTGCGTGTGTCATGGGCAGCTTGAACATCTGGAAAGGCACCATCAATGCTGAAAGGTATATCCAAATTCTAGAACAACATATGCTCCCATTCAGACGTCGTCTCTTTCAGGAAAGACCTTGCATTTTCCAACATGACAATGCCAGACCAGATACTGCATCAATTAAAGCATCATGTCTGCATAGAAGAAGGATCCCCAGGTACTGAAATAGCCAGCCTGCAGTCCAGATCTTTCACCCATAGAAAACATGTGGCGCATCATAAAGAGGAAGATGCGACAAAGAACACCTAAGACAGTTGAGCAATTAGAAGCCTCTATTAGACATGAATGGGACAAGATTCCTTTTCCTAGACTTGAGCAACTTGTCTCCTCAGTCCCAAGATGTTTGCAGACTGTTTTAAAAAGAAGAGGGGATGCCACACAGTGGTAAAATGGTAAAATCAACTTTTTAGATATGTTGATGCCATGAAAATAAAAATCAACTTATTTGTCCCTTAAAATAATACATTTGCTCAGTTTAAACACTTGAAATGTAATTTATGTTGTATTCTGAAAAAAATATAGAAATTTGAAACTTCCACATCGTTTCATTCTGTTTTAGTTCACAATTTGTACAGTGTCTCAACATTTTGGGAATCAGGTTTGTAATTTAAATTTTTTTTTTACTATATAGTGAACATTGTAATATGCAGTTACAATAAGATTTGCTTAGGTTTGCGATTATCCTTAAATTTACAGCACTTCGGAGATTGGGCAAGATTAGAGTCATTCAATATGATCTCCGGATCATGAATTGGAGCATCCCTATTTTATTGTCATCACTGGTATTTTTATGACTAACCATTTTTTTATAGGTAATTAATCTTTTAGGAAGGTGTTTTATTTTATTGTGTTCTAATTTTAGTAAAGAAGCAATTTGTTGAATATGTCATTTAACTTTGTCACATATAATGGTTCTAATGTCATTTTTCTGAAAATGAGCAAGAGCAGTGAGACTTCTCAAAAAAAAAACATTCTGTATTTGAATCATGAGTCGAGGCTTAAAACCTTGCCACACGTAGAACGTGTTGCACAGCATGACTTTGTCTTTATTCACATGCCTATGTATTTAAAGAATGTATTTTAGATTGTCACTGGTCATGTACTTTATAATAACCCCAGACTTGACAAAACACATCAGTGTGTTACCTTTTATTGGAGAATAGCCAGGTACTTGGTGTGGGATTGTGTTGTGCACTGTGTATGATCCTGTGTAATGTCAGGTAATGTGTGTGGAAAAACATTAATGCTTGTACAAGACTACTGACATCATAGAGAGCTTACTCAATGACAAATGTCAATCATATCAAATATATATATTGAGCATGGTAGAGCCGCAGTATTGGTTTAAATTTCTGTAATCTGCACTTTAGTTTCAATTTAACTATGACAGAGCAACTTTAAGCCATATTTCTCTGAAGGACTACATTAATGAAATTTCCACTTTCCCATTTATGCTTTTAAAACCCTCAAAGAGTGCCTTCTGTTTGCATTAATTTTACAGTAAGTGATGTCCTGTAAGCACAATTTCCATTTTCTTTGTTAAAAATTGATAATAAGAACCATTCTACAAAAGCTGATTAAACCCAGCCCATATTCACCCTGAGAAATTAATTCAAAGAGAGAATGGAGATGTGGGGTGGGTTGCACACTTCACTCATACTCATACAAACAGTTTAGTGTGTTACGCCCAGGCACACAAGCCACTACATAAGTTGTGTAGGCCAATGCCAATGATAGGTTCTCACTGTGAACTTTGTATACTTCTTTTACTCTCCTTACAGACAAAGTGCCCTTGTCCGGCCTACGTTTGGCACTTAATGAGCTTAAAGTCCAGGGTGCAGCTGAAGGCATGACATTGAATTGATAGAGGTAGAGACAAATATACCTAGTGACACTTCACGGTAAAGGAAACCAACAATCTCAGTTTACCCATCCATTTAATACCTTTTGTGTACCAGAGGGTCACATCAAATGGCAAGTTGGAAAGGCTAAGAGGCTGTATTCATGTTTGACTCCAATTGTTCTTTTTCTGTCCTTCCTGTTTGTCTTCGTGAGTCTCCCTCCACATGCACAAAACTTCAGGTTCTGTAGACTATTTGTCTGAATTATGACGCTGTCAAAATGCAGCAATTCTTATGAGTTTGACATACTGATGGAACTGGACCCTATGGCACAAATGTCTCAAGAGTCTCCAATCAGCTATTTTATAAACATACAGAAACATCAGGAAATTAATTGAATAGAAATGTGTATAGTATTTAAGATTAGCAAGAAGGGAGAGATCACCCAAATAGAAATGATCAGAATGTTTAAAAAGTGGATATTGCTATTTGGAGCACAAAGTAGACATTTTAAGAAATGTCAGAGGTTTGGTGCCTTTCCAATGGAAGTCAATGGATGCCACTGTTGTTTGGTTCCCAACATTAATCAACATATTTTCTTTAGTTTTCTGAAGAAGAAAAAACATCATATGGGTTTGGAATGACATGAGGATGAATTAAGTGAAGTGACATGAAGTGACGTTACGTGTGGCCAAGTATGGTGTCCCATTCTTGGAATTTGTGCTCTGCATTAAACCTAACTCAGTGAACACACACACACACACACACACTGTGGACACACACACACTGTAAACACAGCCGGAGCAGTGGGCAGCCATGCTGCGGCGCCCGGGGAGCAGTTGGGGGGAATGATGCCTTGCTCAAGGGAATCACCTCAGTCGTGTTATCCCCGCTGGTACAGAGAATCAAACCAGCGAACACTCAAACCACCAGGCCACGACTGCCCCCTTTTAAAGATGTTCTTTACTTATTTATCCTATTTTTGTAGCTTAAAATGTATTTGCTTTTTCAAGAATCATGAACAAAATTAGATTATATGAGACTACATATGCATGTATATATTCATATAGTATCTATAGGATAATGCAGATTATACAAGCACAGAAACCATCTCTCATATTCCTTCACCCTGGTTATTTTGCTTCATTCACATGAGTCAGTTTCATATGGCATTTTCGTTCAATCTGGGCTGTAAACCAGCCTGAACAGTTGGCATGTTCTGAAAATCACCTTGATTCACGCTTTCTCCTTATCTCGTCTAGAAATACATGCAAACTCAAAAAGCTAGTTCATATTTAATATCCACTGATATGTAGTTTTGTAGATCTTTCTTCACACCTTCATCTTAAATAAAATGCACATTATGAACATAGAAAATAAAAATATTGTCAATAGTCAAAGCAAGGTTTTAGCTGTAGTTATGATGTATGGAGAATTATTGGGCCAGGGATTGAAGTGATGTCCCAGCTGGTTACGTGGGAAGACAGCCCTCACCACACAATAATCTTTTGCTGTATTAAAAAGTCTTGTATTACAAGAAATTTGACCTTTAAGGCGAATGTCTAATATTGTCTAGGTCTGGTCGGTTCCACAGACTTCCATAGAGTTGATAATGGCAGTTAATCAATTACTTAACTTCATGCAACTGAGCTAGCCTATTTATCTCATTAGCTACCTAACCTCTCTGTGTCCCAAAAAAGCTTTAAGAGGACTAATGA
Source organism: Triplophysa yarkandensis (assembly GCA_033220385.1). Lineage (NCBI taxonomy): Eukaryota > Metazoa > Chordata > Actinopteri > Cypriniformes > Nemacheilidae > Triplophysa > Triplophysa yarkandensis. Next base: position 9,137,931 of record CM065676.1, on the reverse strand, counting down.
GACTGCATTACTGTGACTGCAGGTTGCCTTAGATGGCCTTTTATGCCAGCTGATACTTTTTAAAATTACAGAGGGAACAAGAAGACCAGAGCACAGTTTGTCGCACAGTTTAAATAGTTGGTAAATGCTGTCACAACATATAGGAGACTGTCTACCTGAACAACATTTCAGGGATAATAGGTGCAATTTTTTCTCTCTAAAACCTTGGGCATCAGTTTATTTCTAAAATTGTTTGTATCCTTCATGAATTATGCACCCACAATGCATTGTCATTAGCAATGTATAATATTCTCACAGTGGAAAAGAGGCAAGGGAGACATTATTTTACTTTTGTAGTAATAAAGTGTATTTTTTTAGAAAATATTCATAGTTTTTTCAGTTTATATTAACAAGATTTATATTTGTCAGAGAGAATATTCAAAAAATGTACACAAGTTGTAAATAAGGTTTGTTCATGTTTCAACCGCATAAACTTTCTGCACAAACAAGAGGCTTTGGGTGGTATTTTTTCCTGTTTTATATGATCTATATAAATTGTGTGTCATTTCTATGATGTCACAAAGTGGAGAATTAGTGCACATTTCTATGTCACCGGACTTATTTGCCTTAACTTTATTTAAACAAGGCAACAACGGGTCTGGAGTGGAGAAAGTTTCTGGAAAAAAAGTATAGTAATCAAGGTTATAACACGACATTGAAAAATGTCTAAGGATAAACCATTTACCGCACTGTACAGTACCTTTACGTACTAATATGAACTCTTTGGTACCAATGTACCTCTAAAGTATTCATATGCATTCCAATATGCATTTCAAAAGGGTTATGCCCTATTAACAGCTTTGGTACCATTTTATCCATACTTATTGGGCTTTTTTGCCTTTATTGGTACAGGAGAGCAGACAGGAAAGAGGTGTACTATTAACATTCACACTGTGTTTGCTGTCAAAAAATCCTCTTGCAGCTGATACTGCACCTATCTCAAATTATTACACTATATAAGATAAACTGTACACATACTATAAGAACAAATATAATATTAAAGACATTTAATGTTATTACTTTGATCTGGTAATCAGACCCGGACAACATGAAGAGGATTGAGTAGAACCTGTGAAAGCACGACTTTTGTACACGTTTAAACATATAACATTTGCGTGATTCGCATGTCTGCAGCTAAACTTTACCAGGTTGAATTAAATACTGGTCTCGTCGTCGGGCAGGAGTGACGTCATATGGCTAATTAATATAATGAAATAATTGTTTTTTATTGTTATTTTAAAATAAGTTGTGTTAAGAGCACATTGCATTGTTGTGATATCAATATTTGTTCTATGGCTGTGAGGGGTTTGCATTTTATGTTGAGCACTTTCACACTTATTTCCTAACTTAAATGCTATCCCCATATTTAAAAACTTTAAATTACGATATTAATAGTATGCATGTTTTTTGTTACCTAAATGTTATATTGAATTAAGCCATTTTCAGACGGGATCAATTTGACATCAGTATATTAAAATACAAGATTAGAAAAAACTGTATAAGTATATAAAGTAGGAGGGGTGACTCACGCACTGTTGTCATCTCCCTGTATTCACGTGCGTATAACATTTATTCCGGATATAAGGTATGCAAACATAACAAACACATAGGTTTTGATAATGATTGAGTCAGACATTTGTATACTGCTGGGAATAGGCATAATTAATACCCTTTACAAGGGTATTAACTTGGTAGCATTGTTGTAGCACTTGTTGACCTATTGTTGTATCGGCTATTTACCGCTTCATTGTCTCCTCGACTATTGTAAGTCGCTTTGGATAAAAGCGTCTGCTAAATGACTAAATGTAAATGTAAATGTAAGTGCTTTTGACCTTCTTTCCACTTATATCCATCATTGTATTCGGAAAACACACTTGCCACTGACCTGTCCCGCCGCCTAGAATGCAACCGAATGCTTCTCTGCATGTGTTCTTATGTGAAAAATTAAACCTATATAGAATAAAATGAATACTTACATATGTATTTGGATTAGTTGTACCCGACGTAATTTTGCGGAACCACTTCTTGTATTAATTACGGAACTACTTCTGAATTATTTCCTAACACCTGCTCGCTCTCAAGTTCATGCAAAATCTTAAACACTATAATTTTGGTTATATTTGTATTTATTTCGGTTTATCAGATTTCACAAGACCTCAGGAAGTTATTTACAAATTCATGCTGGAGTTGAATTTAGAGCTGGGTGATATGACTCCAGGTAAGCTATTTCATGTAATAATATGGTAGTCCTTATGAAAAACCATAACTGTATTTAACACATTTTTACTGTCAAGTAGCTTAATAAAATGATAAAAATGAAGACTCCAGTTGTCTATTGGGTTGCTTTCAGGACAAGTTTAATCCTCATAAGCCTATATTTAACCCTTTGGGAAATCCTGTAATAAGCTAATTGATGGCAACAGACATTTGACCACTATCAGCTAAATCTATCTCAATCTTTTTCCTTCTAATGGGTTATAAATCACCAGACAGTGTTCTATGGATGTTCCCTAAGGTTTGTCCGAGGTTTGTCCTGCCTGTCATCAGTGGTGATGTAATATAGAATGTTAAAAGCCTTCCAGACTGTGCCGGGTAAGTTTAAGCACCTTTGGATTTGAAGGTCATGGTTTTGATCCCTGGGGCTGATTGACTCAGATCTAAGCCTGCCATGTGGAGGCCATGAAGTCTAGATAGATCTTCCGCTGACAGAGCAAAAAAAAAAACTTTCACTTTCTCAACATTCTGGTACAATATTTGTCATCTGATAGGTTAATATCCTATCTGTTTTTCTGTGTCAGTTTTAAATTCTCTTTTTTGCTTCACTGCATCTCTATTTCTAATCCCGCCTACATGAGGTAATTCTTGCCACGTGTCACTCCCTTCTACCTATCCTCTGTGCCACCCACTCAACCATGTCCCACGAAGAATTGCTGCTCTGCCCTCTGAAGTACTGTGGTGACAAGCCCAAGCAACTCAGAGGAGTATTGGCACAGTGCTGAATACTGTGTTGTGTCACACTGTATAGCTTTTGCAAAGAAATATAAAAGATTAAATGGTAGTAGATGATGTGTGTATGCAGTGTTTGCGGTTTCTGGTAAATCAGCTGTCCTGTCTTCTCAGTAAATCTACAGCCTGCCTGTCAAATAACCCACGGTTAAACAATTTTGCACTGTTTTACTACTTGGTTTAGTTTGCGCAATTTTCCCTTTCTTGCAGATTGTATGAGGTTTGCGGGAGACGTGAAAGACGGCTTTGATCTGGAATATTTTACAATAAATGTACAGCTTAATTGTATTACTATGATCTACATATCCTTAATAGTGATGTAGAAGTCCAATTTGTTATTGCAGCCAATGACTCGATTCACCGCCCATCCCTCCTATTCTAAAACAATCGTTACATTTGTGCTTCTTTTTTCCAGAGAGAGATAACATTTTTATGAAAAGCACTCTATAGTTTGTCCATTATGTGCTACTTAATCCCTGCACTGTATGTGGATAAACAAAAATTTTTGAAAAACATAACAGGTCATCACGTTACGTCGTTTTACACTTGTGAAGACACACTTCTGGATATATTTTTGAACGTTTCTGAAATTGTTCCAAATTCTCCAAATTGTTACACATCAAGACCTTCAAATGTTAAAAGTGACATGGATGTGCTTTTGGTTTGGTGTAAGAAGGATGACCAACAGGGGTTATACTGTAAACTGTCAAATTAAACTCAAAACTTTGAGGTAAAATTTTAAAGTTACTTTACAAAACTATTACCATAGTAAAAACTTACATAAAAAACGGATTCTGATGACACTCGTCAAAATGACTTTATTATTGGTCCTAAATGTTCAGGTAGCTTGCCAGCTAGCTTGCTATACCTGAGAAGTACTTCACTTCATTTAACTCTGGGCCCAGCCTTCTTCCTCAAGAGTGCAAGAAACTCAACTCCATCTGACACCACAGTTTAAGACGTCTTAGGGATATAGTGTGCCTGCTGTAATCCTCCTATTTTAAGTTCTGTTTCCACTGTTATAAGTCAGAATTGGAAGGCTGTTGGTGTAGCCTATTATTTTGTTCACTTTCATTTTAGAAAGTAAAGCATTATTATTGAATTAACATGTATAGCCTATGGTGCTTAGTGAAAGGTATTTTAATATGCACAATGTAAGTGATGAATATCAAGTTCCCATTAAAATGTGTGCTGGAGGAGGAGATAACATGACCTGGCTGAAATATAAGCAAATTTTACATACAATGAAAGTCAGTGGCCTCCAGTCTTGTCTGGTGACCAATATTCTTCAAGATATATTCTTTTGTGTTCTTCAAAAGAATGGAAAGCATTCAAGTTTGAGATGTCAAAAGGGTAAGAAAATTACAGATTTTTCATTTTGGGTGAACTATCCCTGATAGCTAGTTTCAGTTTCAGCAGCTCTTTTGGTTTTTCATAGTACAGCACAATATAGACAGGGTCCATTACAAGAGTGCTGCACCGAACTGTCCTTGCAATGTCATTTTGACACAGAGGACAGGACGTTTCAAACACAAATCCATCAGGGAGGCATTACCCATGATCCCCAGTGCCGCAACAGAAGGAGATCTGCTCCCCATCATTAATCTACAGAATTTTTTGGCGCCAAACAAAGCCACTCGTAACAGCACTTGCCTCTTCAGCTGACACAGGACTAGCCAACTTGCATTCTTAACAGATCTGATCTCAGATCAGCATGAAAAGGTTAAGCAAGCCACGTTAGGCATTCTGATGCGTGTGCGTCAGCTGAATCATCACCTGCTGCGGCTGCTCATAGCTATTCACAAAAGGATTAGGAGCAGAAAATAGCAGACAGGTCATCAGACAGGAAGGATTTTAATAACAATGTATTGCTTAATCAGATATAATCAGCTCGCCACAGTCACTGGTGGATGTTTTTTCTTGCTGTTGTAGTGAAAGAGTATGATGTAGGATAATATTGGTTCAGTGCATATTCTTTCATTTAGGGACAAAAGTGTACAGATCAGAAAGGAAGAACAATAACAACACACTTTCATCGGTATATTGTAAACTATTATTACAAAAAAGTGCGGTTTCAAAATCTCAATGCTCATCACAGACAGCTGCTTTTGAACATTTGTTTTCTAGGATTTTTTTCTTTTCATACTTATAGTAGCTGTAATTTTTTATTGGTGCATATAGGTATTTTATAGCCATCGCTGGTGATACAATGATTTACTTATTCTGCGGAACGCGGTTAGGGCGTCCTTCTTGTCGAGAGCTCAACATTATTTTTAGACATTCAGGGAAAAGGAAAGACTAAGTAACCAAGACAACTGTGAATTCCATCGACAGGCAGTAGTAGACAGTTGGCAATGCGATCACCTTAAAATAATTTTAGCATGGAGTGAAGTAATCCTTGTCTGTCTTTTTTTAAGTTCATCTCATTTTACACATGGAAACACAGAAAGATTTTCAAGGTTATCACTTAGACAAGACGCTGTGTGTCAATTAATATTTAAATACAAATTAAACCTGTGAAGAGGACATTTCGGTAATAGAATTTTTTTTTAGCTGAAAATAACTTTTTTGTTTAAAGTATTGTTTGTAAAATATTTTAAGAAATTAGTTTTTTTCTTTAGGAGTGTTAGTAAAACTTTTCTTTCCTGCATAAGGGCTTTAACTGCAATATATATATATATATATATATATATATATATATATATATATATATAATTTCAGTTTTACATTTTAACAAGTTGAATATTAAGTTAATAATTAGTTTCTAAATAAAACATATGTATCTAATGTTTTAATGTTGTCTCTAGTTAATGATCACTATCTCAACATACCCAAATTATAGTTGATGATAGTTTTTGTCATATTCCAGCTGCCCTACTGCATTTTAGCTACTTATAGTGATAGTTCACCCAAAAATGAAAATTATTTCATGACTTTCTTATGCAGAACAGATAAAAGATATTTAGAAGAAATTTGGTGACCAAGAACAACAGTACCCACTCAACTGTATTAAATTGACCCAAAAGCAAAGCAAAAAACTAAATTTTATACCACTATTGTCCATTTACCAGCATTCATTAAAGGCAGGTGGATGGATGGTAAAAAAATATTTACAGCCCATACAGTAGATCCTATTGCAAGAGTGGTTAAAAGTAGGGGTGTGCACGGATAGTCGAATATTCGAATATTCGGTCTGCTGTAATTATTCGATTAATAAAAATGCTATTCGAATGCAGGGAAAACTCCTCTTCTCGCGTCCGCCCTAGACCCTCGACACAAACATCTCAGGTTCCTCGGAGAACACATGAGAGAAGTAGTAAGAAAAACACTTTTTAAACATTATCACAGCATTTTCCTTCATGCGAGAGGCGCGCGCATCAAGAGGTTGCGGCAATGCCCGCTCGTCGGAAAAGGTTGAGCCACTTCTTAAGCGATGATTACAGAGAATCACGCCGAGACGAGTGGGAACAGTTGTTGCTGGAGACGTGGATACCAGTATACAACATTACACATACAGATGAGAATCCCATTCAGTGGTGGATGAAAACACGAAGCGCTTCAAAAACTTTAGCACAGCGTTACTTGTGTGTCCCGGACACTTCTGTGCCGTCAGAGCGCGTTTTCTCCGCAGTCCGCCTTATTGTTAACAGAGTAAGGAGCCGACTTTCCCCGATCATTTTGACATGTTTGTGTTCCTTAACAAGAACATGTTAACAATAGAAAGCAAAAAAGATTTGCTGACAGTTTAAGCGGTTCAAAGTTAAATGTAGCCAAGGCTACGTTCTGTACAATAGCCTAATTGCTGCAGGCGGCTTTATTTACGTTTTTTTTTTTTTTTTTTGCTTTTGCTCTCTTCTTTTTGTTTGTATGCACACTTTGTTAAAGGTTTTCAGCTACAAAGCACGATGTAGTTTAATGTTTAAGCTTATTGTGTAAAAGCTTGTTCAAAAATGACGGAAACAATAAATGTTACTGAAAAATGACGTCAGTCTCATAAACGTAATTTAAATAAACGAATATTCGAATATTCGATTTTTGTGAGCTCAAATATTCGAATGTGATATTTGCCCAAAACGCCCATCCCTAGTTAAAAGGTAGTAGTCCCTAGACACAAAGTTTTGTGTTTTTTGAGGGGGGAACCAGTAAACCAATCAGTCTGTGCCACCCCAAGTCAAATAAACAACAACAAAAAAGTTTGGATAAGAAGTATGTTATAGTTGGATTAGTCCCGATATGAAGTTTTCTAACTGTTGGCTATGGATACAGGGCACCAGCATTGTAATAATTGTCATTAATGGAGAATGAAGAGTGAAACAACAGTATTCAGGCCATTGATCCAGTGCTTATAAGACTGTTAGAGAGTGATTACACTATCAGAGCACACAGTTGATAAAAAAACCTCGCAGGTCGTCTTTGTCATGCAGAATAGGATATTAAGTTCTCAAAGAGAAAAGGAAGTGCAAGGTTACCGCACATGATCTTTTATCGAGCGCCCTTATCAGTGAAAATTCCTTCATGAGGGAGGTGGCCTAGCGGAACTCTTTGTGTTCTTTTGTAAAGATCAACCAATCAAGTCTTCTGTGTCTTCTATGTGTTCTACGATTTTGGTTCATTTGGTGTATTAAATTCTTTTCCAAACTTTTTATTTGAAGAGAAAAACTCTTGAGAGAAAAAGTTGTAAAGCATAGGACCTTACAGCAAGGGCTTGCCATGTTTAACATTTCACTTCAAACACACAAAGGATGTCCTCCCAGGCCCTTGAAAACTAATGTGAAATATGTGTTAAATGCACTGCCTGTTGAAAAAGCAACTTCCCATCATTTAAGCATGATATGTTTGACCTTTGCTAACAAGCTCTATATACACAAGTGACATTCTATCACCATAATTGCAACTTCAATTGGGGTGAAAAAAGGTTTCCAAAAAGGAAAAATGACAGGCGTTGTTTGTAAAATCGATGTCCTGTGGCAAACGGGTTTAGCCGCCCTTGCATTTGGATTTATTTTCATTTCCCCTTTTTCACAAATTCTTAAGAGTGATTTTTTTAGTAGCATTTTTTGTTCTTTGCCGTTATTGCTGAATCGGAGTCTTTCTACTGGGAGAGGATCATGCAGATAGTTGATTTTTTTTCAATCACTGAGCTAGTGTTGAAGCTTTAGCTTCTGTCTACCCTAGAGTTGATTTTAAATGTAGAAGATTTTGTAAGTTAAGCAGAAGAGTGCATTTACATCTTTATCTTTAACAGCTTTCAACTTAAGCCCAATTGCTGCTAAAGGAAGAGTGCCTAATACTTTGGTGACTAAATGTGCTTGAACAGCCTTATTTTAGAATGAGAGTGCATCTCTGTTTTTAGCCCTAACCTCCTCATTAGTTTTCGGAAGTGATGTCAGTGCTTGTGCTCTGTAAATGTAACTTATTTTTTGCCATGAGAAAGACAGGTTTGGAATAAAGTTAAAGATTTTTATTGGTTATGCATAAACTCTTCAACATATCAAAAATATTTTTTGAACACCTACATTAGTGTGTGCATCTTTTTTGACTTGTTGTGAATGACTCATATAAGATAATTCTAATTCTTTAATATCATTGATATTAAATTGAGTGTTTTAAGGCCTGCCCTGTGTTGTCTAATTAACAAAATAAACACAGATCTTTATTATGCTGCTGCCCCTTTAAGATAGCATTTCCAGAAGTATGGGTCCAACAAACTGTGACACATGTGTGTTACATTCACAAAATAAACTAGTCTTACATGAAATCCTGCTCATATGAGAAAATCAAAGTGATTTTGAGTTTATATGACCGGTATAGATTAATAAAACTTGAAATATATCTTGAGATCTTTGAGCTTTTTGAGCTTCTTTTCTTCATGAAAGCTGCATTTTCTCTGTTATAAATATGATGTTTGACATTTTGTCGGCTTCTGAGTATTATTGGAGAGGTTTGCAATTTTGCTCTAAGTTTAAACACATGTTTCTATCATTATTCTTACATAAGTTACCTAGCCAGGAAAGTCTTGTATTCTGTAGAAAAAGAGTATCACTCCTATGCTCTCGAGGTCTCTCTCATTCATTAACCCATTAGTGTGCCTGGATTCTAATAGGTGCTTTATGTGATTCGCAATGCAAACATTACGTCACAGCATTTTTTTTCCAATTTGCGGGTATTAGCAAGCCACTATCGATATACAGGAGACTTGGGATGCCTGGGTTCATATCAGCTGCATGTGAGGATTTTTGTCACACTCAAAAAGAGAATATTTTGCTTTATAGTTTTGTGTTTTATCAATTGTATTGTTGACCTTCCTCATTTCTAACCATTATTATTGGATGTAATACTAGGACCACGGGATCAGGTCCCAGCAGAATTACCCTTGGGTGTTATTTTTCTCATCTCCCTTTTATCTCCTATCTCCTCTTTATATCAATCTCCTGGCTCCCTCTCTCACTCTCCCCATATTGCAGTGACCTAACCTTGACTCATCCCTCTCTGGCCACCTCCAGTGGTGCTTTTATCATTAGCAGGGCCGTGAAACTTCCTATTATGTGTGGAGTTTCCTGAAAAGTCTTGTTATAGCAACTGGCCTGAACTTAGTGGCAAGGTAGTATTCTCTCACTCTGGAATACAAGAGTGGGATATGTTCTGCCCACATTATGATATCATCGATGCAGCCCACAAGCCGCCACTCCGTTTTCCTGACTCACAGGCTTCATGTGATGATTTAATGTGAGGTGTCACATTAAAGTCTCCTACAGGGCTCAGCTGTAAAAGGAACATAGACATCATATTGGAGTATTACCCAGTTCGGGAAGCGATAAACCTTTCTATAATGCAAAGCATAATGGGGTGTGTACAGTACTAAAACAGGGATTGAGAAAACCTGGAATTTGGAATTTTTGGGCTTTCGTATACGACATACCCTCCTGGCTTACCCTGCAGAATGATTTAGCGCAGAGGTCCAGACTGGTTATTGCGTCCAGGGTTGTAAAGGGCAATTGACTGTGATAATTCTGTCACATTCCAAAATAAACTCTCTCCACCTTCTTCCTCCTCATACTCCACTATTCTTTATAAAGCATTAAATGCTGGCAGGAGGTCTCTGCTAGATAGATTACCATACCCTTTACTGAAATGATATAAAGGGTTTTGCAGTAATGGTTTAACATCGTAATCACGGAAAGGTGTGTGTGTCCGGGTGTGTAAATTGTGGGAGGTTTCAAGAATAATAATCCGGTGTGTTCTGTGTCTATCAATAATCTCAGCCAATTAGGTTTGCTGGAGTAAAAATCGATCTGGAATGAAATACAGCGAGGGTGTGTCAGCAGACGCCATCTTACGGACTCCATTTAATATGGTAATCCATTAAGAACAGACGAAACAATGAGCTAAAGAGGACATCTGTGAACCAGGTCTTCTTTTCTGCCTAATATTAATTTGACATCAGTCACTGGTGAAAGAGCGACTCCGGCTAACATGTCTTCTTTTTGCAGTAACCATCATTTTCTGGTTCCATTTATCAAACCAGGCACGGAGGACAGCTCGTGATTAATGTACGTTTCATAAGAGCAAACACGTGTTCGGTTCATTCTGGTTCTTTTCCCGCCGCTCCGCTGGCATTTGACACAGACACCTGCGTCCACCGCGAGCTTTGTATTTTTACCAGTTTCCCAGTTACATGTAATACTCAGAGCTTCTTTTGAGTTATGCCCTCGATTGGCAGACAGATGCTTAAATTTTGACAGAGGGATTACAGTCTTGATGTGCACATGATACAGTGTTAATTGATTTTCCTCAGAAAAAATGGAGGTAAAAAAAGAAAGCTTGGCTGCTGAATTAGATGAGATGCCACATGTTTGCTGTCATCTTTTCCAAAACATGCCACGTGGGAGAACCTGTTTCTCTCTAGTGTTGTAATATTCCTACTTGGAACTTTCAGTTTTTAAGCCCTCGGTAGACACACCCTGTGACATGAGCGTAGTAAATGCAGAAGAGATTATGGCAACAATAAGGAGATGCATTGAAGAGGGCAGGGCAATTTGTGACCTGTATTATTGTGTATGCCACGCTTGTAAGGTCTCATTATTCCTCGCTAAGAAGAGCCGCAAATTGGGCCGGTCTTGCAGACAGAAGCTGAAAATATCACAGGCCAAAAAGTTGAATGCCAGGCTGATATAAAAACAGAATAAATAGACCATGCTGGTTTAAACAACATGAGTTTGAGGAAAAGATTCATAACATTTTCGGGTGAACTATCCCTTTAAATCAACTTTATAGTTAAAAATATACAGAATTTTCCTGTTTTAAATTTTAAAAAATTTCAATTTATTTTGTAATTAAATACAGTAGAATACAGAGTATATACTGATTATAGCTACAAAACCCATTGAAATATTTTATTTTGTTGTTTGATGAACATTAATGACAGGAGTCACAGCTGCAAGTTTAAGAGCACAGTCTCTTCAAGACCCGCTGCTATAGTCAGTTCTGATGTGCTTCATATAACTCCTTGCGTTCATATCAGTCTTTACTTTACCTTTTGAAGAATGTGCTTGCAAAAATACTAGACAAACAGCTATGTTCTTTCTGGCATAATCATGTGTGCCTTTGTTCATTCAAGCAAGAAAGGGAAGTTCCTGCTTATGTATATTCTCAGACAGAATCGCCTTGGGTTCATCCGCCTCCCGTTCCACAGTCAGAAGCTGTATATCTTTACATTTTATGTGTCGATACAACCATTTTAAAACAGTGAGGTTTGGCAGGTTAGAAGGCTTTTGTGTAAAGATCGCAAACAGGCTTTCACTTTTGTGACAGTTTTGTGTTGCGTCATATTTGTTGTGCTGTTCGCAGGGATTTACCTGGGTCCAAACTGGTCTTCGGTGGCAACAATACACACAGCTAATGGTTCGGTACATATCATGATGCCGAGTTAATGATACGATTTTGAACAAAATGATGAATTTTACAACAGGATTACAACTTATTGTATCATTTTAAGATTTAATCAAACTTTCTGGACTTCAATGAATGCACATAACACTTAAACCTAAGACATAACTTGTTAAAGAGAGGATTTTTATTGTTTAATTGTTTTTATTGAACTCTCTTTCAACACTTCACCACGTGTGCAAGGGTCAGTCGTGGTCTGGTGGTTAAAGAGTTCGACTTGTAAGCAGAAAGTTACGGGTACGAATCCCAGGGTCAGCAGACAATGACTGAAGAGTCCTTGAGCTAGACAACTTACCCCTGTTTTCTCTGCAGTGATGATTGACTACTGCATAATACTGTAAGTAGCTTTGGATAAAAGCGTCAGCCAAATTAATAGATGTAATTGTACATTTGAAAAAATTTTAACAACTACATTATTGTGTTACTTTCTTTACTTGTTGTGAATAAATAAAATGTTTTATCATCATTGAGAATTGTTAGGTCCTCCTGTGTTTTTCATAAACATAATAAACCCAGATCTTTATTATGCTACTCCCCCTTTAAGATCCACTGACTTGCAATATCTCACCGCATTGTTTGACCTTAGGGGCTTGCCCACGTTGGCAACACACAAGTTCGGTAATCTACTTGATCTTGTCTACACGCACTACTGCTCCATGTATCACATTCAGGTAACTCTGCTGCACACATCTGATCATTTCCTTTTCATGGTCAATCTCGACATGTAAGAACTGGATATTACACCCCCTTCCTCACTTGCAACCTTTAGGGAGAACCTACCCACACTCTCTCGTCACACCCTATCATATGCTGTTTCCTCTGCACTCCCTCCCCCTGACGAGCTTGCTTTACTCTACTTTCTGATGTCCTCCGGGAACACAGATCCAGGCTCAGGTCTGCTGAGAGAGATTGGTGCAAATCTAACAACCCTGCAGATCACTACAGAGAGGGCACTGCTTTCAGTTGTTTAAGACCTAAGTCTAGCAAGGACGTCCTCCAAATAATCCGTTCTCGTCCTGTTGGACCTATCTACTGGTTTTGACACCATCAACAACTGCATTCTCCTTTCAACTCTGAAGGCGATGGGCTTCTCCCACACGGCCCTCCAGTGGTTCCAATCATACCTCTTAGGTAGATCCTTCAGGGCATTGTGGGGAGCTGAAGTTTTGCAATCGCAACATCTTTGCCTTGGTGTTCCTAAGGGCTCAGTTCTTGGACTGTTGCTTTTATCAATCTACCAGACATCATTGAGATCCGTCATTCGAAAGCATGGCTTCTACACTCACTGTTATGTGAAGGACACGCAACTCCACCTTGCAGTTCACCCTGTAGATCAGACGATTTCGGCATGAGTCTCATCATGCCTAAGAGACATCTCGCTCTGCATGAAACACTATAACCTACAGCTCAAACTTGCAAAAATTCCTGTCACCACTTGAAATTCCTGTCATCCTTGCCATTCAAAACCCCCTCACAACCTCTCTATCCAACTAGGATCATCAACCATTGTGCCCTCTAGGACTGCTAGAAACTTGGGAGTAATAATCGATGATCAGCTAAACTTTACTGATCATGTTGCTGTGATTGCCAGATCCACAGATTCATGCTCTCCAACATTAAGAAGATCAGACCTTTCCTCTCAGAAAATACTACACAAAACCCAGTCCAGGCTTTGGTCCTGGCTGGACTACTGGAATGCTCTGCTTGTGCACAATCAAACCTTTGCAGATGATAAAGAATGAGATGGCAAGGGTGGTTTTCAAGGAACCGAACAGAACACCTGTCACACCTCTCTTCATTAAACTACATTGGCGAACTCTAGCAGCTCGCATTGATTTCTCAACTTCTCTGCATCGGTTCCTCGTTGGGGGAACAATGTGCCTCTTACAACATGTTTGGAAGACTCAGGCTCCATCTTTAAAAAAAGCCTGAAAACTCATCTCTCCCCGTCTACACCTAACCCTCAAAAAAACCTCCTTGCTAACCAACTTACTCCTTATAATAAAAAAACAGCTACAGGGTTTTGTCTTGCTTGTGTAAATTAGTAACCCCGTTGTAGCACTTGTTCACCTACTGGTATCTCTGCAATTTACCGCTTCAGTGTCTCCTCATGTGTCCTTTTTTGTGGAATTTACACCCAGCTGTAAAAACATCTCAGAATATACCACCTGTAAAAGTCAATGTCACCATTATTTATACGGCGCTTTTAACAAAATACATTGCGTCAAAGCAGCTGAACAACATTCATTAGTAAAAAAGTGTGTCCATTATGCAAAATAAAGGCAGTTCATCGTTGAGTTCTGTGATTTCATCTCTTTTCAGATAAAATAATGTCTGTGCAATCATTTTCATTTCAATGATGTCATTTCTGATCAGTTTAAATAGTGTCTGTGCATTCATTTTAAATCAAGTCAATGATATAGCGGTAAATTAAGTGACCCCATCGAGCAAGCCAGAGGCAACACCGTCAGGGTACCAAAATTCCAAAGGTGACAGAATGGAGAACGATCATTGGGAGAAACCAGGCTCAGATGGGGGGCCAGTTCTCCTCTGACCAGACGAAAGTAGCGGTTCAATTCCAGGCTGCAGCAGGGTGGAGAAGAATCATCTGTATCCTGTGGTCTTATCCAGATGGTGATCTAAGGCAAGGTCTTTGCAGGGGATCTGTATCCAGGGCTCCAGATGCCCTGGTCTTTTGCAGTTCCTGATCCACAATCTGATTTATGCATCCTAAAAATCAGTTTATGCAGTTTACCTAATTTATGCAGCCTTAAAATCATTTAACGGATTTGGAAATAAGAAGCATGTTAGTATGTTATTTGAAAGTCAGGTTAAAGAGATGGGTCTTTAATCTAGATCTAAACTGAAAGAGTGTATCTCTCTTCTGAACACTTTTAGGTAGGTTATTCCATAGTTTAGGCACCAAGTCGGAAAAGGATTTGCCACCTGCAGTTGATTTTGATATTCTAGGTATTATCAAGTTGCCTGAGTTTTGAGAGTGCAGTGAAGGGTGGCGATTATAATGTAACAGGAGCTAATTTAAATGCTGAAGCGCTAAATAAGTAAGATTTTAAAATCTATGCAATGTTTGATAGGGAGCCAATGCACTGTTGACAGGACCGCAGCAATATGGTCTGGCTTACTAGATCTTGTAAGAACTCTTGCTGCAGAATTTTGGACTCACCCAAATAAGGATTACAATAATCTAACCTTGAGGTCATGAATGCATGGATTAACATTTCTGCTTTTGACATTAATAGTATAAGCTGTTATTTGGATGTATTTTCGAGATGGAAAAATGCAGTTTCACAAAAACATGCTGAGTGTCATCAGCATAACAGTGAAAGCTAACAACATGTTACCTGATGATAACTCCCAAGGATAACATATATAGCGGGAAGAGTAGCTGCCCTCAAACTGAGCCTTGAGGTACACCATACTACACTTGTGTGTGAAACATAGATATGGAAAATCCCCTTGCTGTTAGTGTAAGTGATCATCATGTAATTCAACTTATTCTCCACCACTTAATGCCGAACTCTTACATCCCTAAAAATCATATAGAAGACATGGAATTTTAGTTTATACATTTTTCCTGTTACTCTAGCTGGCAGACCATTACCACTTTTTAAAGTTTTTACAGTGCTAATATTGTAAATAATTAAGCACTCTTTTAAGTTATCATTTTACAGTGAAAACCAAATATTACCATTACAAATATGATGATTTATGTGGAACTTTACAGTAGTCTCAAATTGCAAATTGGGTTATGCTGGTGAGATAATTATCTATGAAATCAATGTGATCTCTTAAGTATGTCTCACCAAAATTCAGAACACACACTTCTGTGCTACACCTATAAAAGTCTTGTGTTAGAAGAATATTGTTGTTGTTTTTTCAGAGAAGCCAGGGTCCCACCCCTCTGAGCATACACGCATCTTAGTATCGACTGTACTACTTAACAACTGTGATGGCTGCACCTGCACCACACTGTTTACCTTTTAGCCATCTGAGCACCACTATCATGCCCCTATTATCTCCTGCTATGACGTTATCAGAACACACCGAACCTGAGAGAGCATTTAATGATTTACACTTTCATATTATGATCTAATAGAGAAAGACTGGGGAAGTCCACCTGAGAGGTTTGCTAGAAAGCAAATCTGCAATGCATTTTGGCTTTAAGGAGTGAGTGGGTGGTTGAAAAGCTTTCAGTTGTTTGTGTGTTTGCTCCTTTCTCTGATCAATTAAATCTCTTTTCCTTCATTTACATTTATTCTTTTGTCAGACGCTTTTATCCAAAGCGTCTTATAAGTAGTGTGCAGACAGTGCAGTGGGGTTAAGGTACCTTGTGCAAGGACACTTCAGTCAGTGCCTTGCTTGCACTGAAAATTCTTGTTACAAGTCCATGTCAAGCTCTCTTACCATCAGACCAAAACTGACCCTTTTCATTCACCATTTTTATGCCGTGTGCCTGACTTGGTTCCTGACGTGGTCAGTGTTTTTAAATCTGTATTTTTCACAGTGTCATTGAATCAGTGTTTTAAGTTGTGAATCACTTCCAGGAGGCTTGCTCACTTCTAACTTTCTTTGATATCTGATATCATTGAAGTTTAAGCTCTAGATATTAAGGGATGGATCATAGATTTGGCAGAGTGCAGAGTGTGATTGAGTGGAGGCTGAGCTAATTGCCATATTCATGAATATGCGTGTACTTAATAAAATGTACAAATAAAAATGTGAAATGTATCATTTTGATTAGTTGTTTAGTTTTTTTTTAGTCCATTACGTTCATGTGCGTGTAATGATTGTGTTTTTCCTGGCGCAGGTGTGAAAATAGCTGAAGCAGCAGTGCAACAACTGTTAATCACACACAATAATGTGATGACAGTGCTTTGTTAATGGCCTTAATATACATAGAAACAGTGGTGAATTTATGGGTGACATGGAAAGCCCACAAAAAGCACGAAGTTCAATCTGAAAATACGGAATATAGTTTGAGAGTGAGGGTTCCGCACAGAGGTGTTTCAACCTCGCAGTCCTTTGTGTTGTGCTAAATGAACTGCACATAACATCAAGTAGGGCAAGGATGCTTTTAAAATCCATGTATCATTCATTCAATCATTTTTTTATTCAAAACAAAAATTAAAATACAAAAGGCGACTTGTTTTTCTGTAATTTTTTCCTGAAACTTAAGGAAACCTTAACGATGACTTAATGAATTACGATTAATTAATATCAATGCAATCCTGTTATTTTTTTATCTTAAGTGTATGATCAGAATATTATTATCAGTCATTATTCACGATTCAAACTTATAATGAAAAAACGTGTCGTTTTTAAAAATGTTTATGTTTTTTGTTTAAATAAAAAAAATGTTTGAATGCTTGATACACAGCGTCGATAGACCATTTTTACTGGGTCATGTACCCAATTGTAAATCTCACTGTACCCTAATTGTCATGATCTAAAACTACTTTCAGCAGCATATATGCATATTATTGTGCAAATTAGGAGTCATCTGCTGGTGTCAAACACAAGCAATTGCATGTGTGGTTATATTACTCCTTCAAAAGTAAAATTTGCTTACTGGGGAAATATGTCTTTCAATTTAAAAGTAATGAGAACTTGTAGACTACAAAATTTTAAAATTTAAAATCCTCATATATGTTTTTTTCTAATTTTGAAATCAATGCAAGATCAGAAAATCTAAAAAAAGAGTATAAGTAAAGTTTTCTTTAAATTTCAGGAAACAAATCATAGAAATTAGAATTTTTGGTTTGAATTGAAGAAAAATTGAACGGATAAAACACCAAATGTTTTAAGAACACTGACTTTATTTTTGCGAATCGTTTTGGTGACTGAGCTGTTCCGTCAGTACAGTGCATTCTGAACACGTCTCATTCATAAGTGCAGAAAAAAGGGCGGAAAACTTCAAAAATCAACTCACAAAACCATTATAGATGAGGAAAAGCCATCAGCTAACCACATAAACAACAGAGACGTGAACTAAACAAAAGATTGCTTGTTGCTATTATTCATCTGATTATCATTTTAATGTGTATATTGTTTATGTATCTCTTATATTAGTGCATGTTTTTTTATGAATGTATTCACTAGGGGCTAAAATGAGTCTCTAATCAGGCATTAAAGACTAAATTTTAAGACATGTAGAATTTATTAATATCAAGAATTTATACCATACTTGGTCTTTTTGGATATCTTATCCAAAGCAGAATTAGCTAATAAGATTTAAATTTTTTATTCTTATTCTAAATGTATAATTATGAATAATGCCATGCATTAAACTGCACCCATTAGGGTGTGAGACTCACAAGTGTGTCGGGTACATATGGTAACCTAGGTTCCTTGAAGGAGGGTACGAGATGTTAATTGTAACTGAATGGGGTTGATTTTGAGAACCCATTTGTCTCTGAGCCTATTTAAAAAGTAAATCAATTGGCAAATTAATAAGTTAATGTCCCTTCCTGTGCTGTTGGGTATATAAAGGGACAGAAGAATCATTCATAACTGTTTTTATGCTGATGAACCTGATAAGCCGCTCCTGGTTGCTATATCCTGCCTGGGTACCGTAGCACGGGCGGACACAATGTCTCATTCCCTCCTTCAGGAAATCTAGGTTACCACACGTAACTAAAGAAGTTCCCTTTCAGTAGGTCTTTCGACGTTGTGTAACTGAATGTAGTCCCTATAAAATTGAGCCACGTCGCCGGGCCACAACTCACCAAATGTGCAGTAGACAAGGCCGCTACGCTCAGCGGCTACTGCAAGGGTGTGTTTAGTGAAGGATAGGGTGCCTATACTCAGCCCTAGTGGGGGGAGAAGGGAGGCTTAGAAGAGAGCACTTACACACGTATGTAGGGAAGATGGAATGCTTTTTTGAAATTGTTCGTCATCCATTGTGCCACTCTCTGTTTGGAGACATCTCCTTCCTTTTGGCGACCTCTATAACAGACAATAGCTGCTCAGAGCTACTAAGGCTCTGGTTGTGGTCCACATAGTACATACACTTTCAAAGTGGAGTGGGCGAGCTTGTACTCAAGGGCAAAACGACTCCGATCTCGCACCTCCAAGGGTCCTCCCGCAAGATGATAAGCGGCGCCACTTTAAGTTGTAGGGACATCGAGGGGTTGGAGCCCTAGCCTAAGCAATTGTCCCTGCGACCGATGGTGGCAGTCCGCTCGGGAGCATCTAGTCCCATCCAGGAGCCAGACGTTGAGGTTCCAGAGGTTTGGTCTGGGGTTCCAAAACGTGCCCTTCCCCTGAGATAGAAGGTCCTTCGTCAGGGTAATCGGCCAGAAGAGAGTGGTCATCAGACCCACGAGCTCCGAAAACCAAGTGTTCCACGAGTTGAGCCAGTATGGGGCTACTAGATAAACTTTATGCTCCTCTTCCCTGACCTTGTACAGGACCTGTGCAATGAGGGTCATTGGGGGGAAGGTGTACTTCTGCTCATCCCGCCTCCAGCTGTGCCAGCTGCTCGTCCAGAGGACAGCTGTGTGAGGGGGCATTCGATAGGTAGTAGACAAAGACAAAAAACACTTCTCGTCTCGGAAATAAATTCTTCATGTGTATATAAATACATTTAAAATTATACCAAAAGTAATATTTTCACAAGTTTCTTCTTTTTTCGTTTGTGACAGACTTCTTTCTGGTCCACTTTGGTCCATTGTCAATTTAGGGTATCATTTAGTAATATTTTGAGAGAAACCACTTACAAGTTCATCATAGTAGTTTTGTGTAGGCAGTCAGAAGAGCCAACTCAGAAAACGCAACAATGACAGTTGTATTAAGAGTCTCTTGACTCTTGGCATGAATCCCTTCCTTCACTTGCGTGTGAGTATTGAAACTGTAAGTACTGGAGCAGCCAAAGACAAGAACAGTAGAGGGGAAGGAAAATCATATTAATTAGATTCCGTTTCTGATCCCAACCCCATCGCACCAACACTTCCTCTATCTCATACATAGAGATAGAGAAAGGGGAACTATACATAATTCATACAGTCATTACATGAATTGTTCAGTGTCCTCCTGCCTTGATCTGCTGATTATGCGCGATGTCATTCCCTGTCCCTGAGTTTACCGCGCAACATGAATGGCCCAGCCGCAGATGCAGTGAAGAATTCAGATTGGGCTTCTGTGTAAAACCAATGTGAGAGGAACAGTTGTTTGACTGCTGTTTGCCTAAAGTTGATGAATAAAGGTGAGCCGCTTTGTGAAGTTAATAACCGATTCTATTTTACGATAAATCATGATTTATTTATTATTAAATGATGTTTCAAGTTCATCATGTGCACAAATGTCCGTGACCATGCCAGTTTCTGATTTCCAAGAATTCTTGATATCAAGAAAACATCAGGTTACTTCCAGGCGTTCTCTGGTCTTGTTTTCTTGTGTAATTGAACCAAACTTTGATGGTTATTGATGATGTAGGCTAGAGAGAGAAATCAATGACACGAGGTGGCTGAAGAATACATATTGAAAAAACTTAATATAAAATGAAATAAAAAACACATAATATAACATGATAATTGCTCAACAAGTGAAAAGTAAAATGTAAGATAAATGTATACATAGCCTGTGAAAACTCAGCCAGAGTATTTTTTGGCATTTACTTTTTAATACATATAATCCTTCTACACAATGTAAAAAGCATTCTGTAAGAATATAACATTGACATGTACAATATTGACTGAGTAAGACCATGTCAAAGATTGAAAACACTGTAAAATAAATAGGTAAAATCAAACTTTAATGCAAATTTTCTCACAGTTTGATTTTCATAATTAAACTTAGTTTTCAAAGGGTCACATATAGTTTCAATAGATAGTGAAATCATAAAACTATATAATGTCATGTTAAGAAAACAATATACATATGTATTATATGGCACAGTAAATATCTTCATATATGGAGTATTTCAGTTTGTTTGTTGCTCAGTTTGATAGAAATGCCACGCGCGCGCGCGCACGCACGCACGCACACACACACACGCACACACAGACGCAGTGTGTAATGGAATGCAAGCATCTATTCTCGTCAATACATCCCCAAAGATGCCCAGCAAGCTTACGTCTGTGACAATGCTAATACCTCTTAAATGTAGTTGGTGTCTTCATCGTAGGCCCTAAATGAGGATTAACATCCAAAACAGGCACGAAAAGATGGCTTTCATGTCTTTTCAAATGTTACAGTGTCTTTCCGTTCAGGCTGTGATTTTTGTTAAAGCCATAATCTTGTGTTCCGTGGAGGATTATTTGGAAATGTTTGTGAATGTTTATCCTCAAAGCAAGTCCAAAAATTACCCTGTATGGTAAAGTCACAACTATGATTCGTACATTAATCTGGCATGTTCCTTTTGTTATTCATGTAACACATGTCATCTAATTCAGTCAAAGCTATTTAACATCCAGAATAAGACTGCAGCTATCACTGTTTAATGACAAAAAGCCTTCAAGGTATACATTTTTTTCTTATAAAATTATGGAACCCTCTTTGGTTTAGTCAGCTGAGAAATGTAATTCCCAGTTGAGCGTTTTTCGATCACTTTATGTTCTTGAGTATTTATTATTTTGTAGATTTATTTATGATTTAGCTTTGTGTTTTTTATGCATTGGCTTTGTCATTTATGGAAGAACTTTGTTCAACTTCATGCGAAGAGTTGACTTTTGATGTGTTGGCAAATCTGAATATAATTTTGGCACAGAATCAAAGGACAGTTCATCCCAAAAAAAAATGTTGTCATTATTTATTTATGTCATTCAACGTATATGACTATTGTTCCGCTAAATATAAGATTAAATATTTAAAGAAAGTGGTTTTATGTCCATGTGATGTAAATCAATGCTGGTCACTGTTGCTTGGTAAGATTTTGAAAATATCATATTTTGTGTTCTGTAGTTAAACAAAATTTATTCTACTTTCTATAAATTCTTATCGCTTTTTAAAAGAGTCAACTCATGTGTTTATGTGTGTGAATCAATATTACGTTCATGAATTTCAAATAAGCAAGAATCTTCGCTATTTAAAATACAGGAGAACTGAGAAGTAACTTCGCACATCAGCTTCTCTCTCAGATCGTTCAGTTAATGAGAATCTTTAATGAGCAATCACGGTCAAAGCTGCTGATAAGCACAAGTGCCTGGGAGAGAAAGAAAACTCAGGGCTCACTTCATTAAGTACTAGAGATTTTCTTGTAATGCAGTCAAATCAATTGTATCTCTTGCGGTATTTCATGCAATTGCAGGGCGGCGAGATAATATTGCAATCAATTACTTTAACACCGGTTCATTCAGATTAAAGAAGCTAGGTTAAGCGATTGAATATGTGGTGGGTAAACAAAGATATCAGTTTGGCCGGTTCCCATAGCGATCCATGTGATAGACAAATCATGCTGTGTCTGTGGTAAATATGGAAATTAAGCTGGACACATAGGGCAAATGTCCTTTAACCGCAGTGTACTGAGGGAAATATGAAATTTCATTGGTTAGACTTATGTCTTAATTAAAGCAAACATTGCCGTTGACACTTTGAAGTAAACATGGCCACATGTGATGTTTGTGCTCTGTGGATTTTATGTGTGATTTTTTGTAGATCAATTGATAAACAGTGGCACCATGCCATAGTCATGAGTTCAGATCCAAAAGTAACATACAGATAAACTGTATACATTGATAGCACTGTAAATAGATTTACTTTATTTAATAACTGCAATGTTTTTTTTTAAAGACATTTCACCCAAAAAAGTTCACCCAAAAATAAATACTTTGATGTCATATTAGACTAAAACATAATAATGAATTATTACATCATAACTGACTATTAGTCATAATGTATTGTTACATCTTAATAGACTGTGA
This sequence comes from Triplophysa yarkandensis, assembly GCA_033220385.1. Classification (NCBI taxonomy): domain Eukaryota; kingdom Metazoa; phylum Chordata; class Actinopteri; order Cypriniformes; family Nemacheilidae; genus Triplophysa; species Triplophysa yarkandensis. Next base: position 9,115,060 of record CM065676.1, on the reverse strand, counting down.
TGTCATAATTAATTATTAGGTCATAATAGACTGTGGTAATAATTAATTTGAATGTCAAAATACACTATGATGTCATAATAGGGACAAAGATTTTGTAATTAATTATCAGACTACGATGGGGACTCAGAACTACTTGAATACAAACATTGAAATATCTTAATTTGTGTTTAGCACACCAAAGAAATGTATACAGGTTTGTAAAACTGGAGGGTAAGCAAATAATGACACAATTTCCATTGTTGAGTGACCTATCCCCGTAACTACATTGTAAATGAACGTGACTATTATAATACACTATAATAAATTAGATTCAATAATGCAACTAATTTTTACCAATAAGATTGTACAGGAATGAACTGCCTTCTACTTTGAAGGTTTCTTTTATTCACATATTTATTTTTGCTGCTTGCTGTAAAAAGTCTGTTATTACATAACACTGGTTATACAAAATGAATATTTAATTTGCGGCTCTTTGAAAACATTCACACATGAGAGCATGCAAATAAAGAGGAGAAAGTAGGCGTAGGTTGGCGTAAAGTTTCTCTGCCAACTTCCTTTCAAAATTGAACAACGTAACAACATCACTTGAAATATGTATTTAAACATTAAGATTCATCATCAACCTCTGAATATATACCAAGATGTGTCCCACAAGGACAGCTGGGAATGGGCTTTCGAGACAGAAAAAAGTAGATGTACTGCAAAGCTGTCTTGGGATAAAGAATAGCTTTAAAATGTCTCCAGGGGTAAATAGTGTGAAGTGATATGTGACTGTGAAAGATTTGGACAACAAAGTTTCTTCTATGACACTGTGAAGAAGAGTGTAATTAATTAAACTCACAACCTTGGCCGCACAAGTCCAACGCAACACGAGTTGAGCTTCAGGAACACTTTGTAAAAATGTGTTGCAAGAAAGATTACTCAAATCCTGAAGAGCATCTTAAAATTTTAAAGAGGCTCAGAGATGTAAAGAATTTTGATGTTCGTTCGGACAAATTTTAGGAGTGAATGAAGCTCATCCTTTCATGGTATCAGAGGTTGAAGAGTCATTGTTCTGAACTAATACACCTTTAATTGCCACTCCCAGATGAGAATATTTCACAGCAAAGATACAAAGCTATTGATAGCAGCGCGGGTGCTTTGGGTCGTCCCGCATGACTTGACCTGCTGTTTGAAGTTTGAAGTTGAGGTAGTTAAAGAGGTAGGGGGTTCCAAAGGCATCACTGCACCGTGATTCAAAAAAGGCCCAGCATAATGAATTCCACCACCTCTAGATATAAAATGTCACAGGAGGTTGAGAGGGGACAAGACCTGGTGCCACTAGGGATGAGAATCCTTAAAATGAAATTGAACTTTGATTGTTGAGTCAAGTGCAGCGCTACAGAGTTTGTTTCGGTACTCTGCACTGAATTGACTTCTAAAATGTGATTAATGACCTTATGTGTGTCTTTGTAAGAGTACAGGCAATGCTGGATTTACTAGCAGAGACGTACAATAAAGTCTCATATGCCCACAGATAAAGTTGTTTTTGGAGAGCAGTTTCCCTCAAAAGTTTCATTGCAAATTTTTTTGTTTTATTAATTTGTTTATAGGTCTCTTTAAAATTTTATCTGTTCATATTAATAATTATATAAATGATATATAGCAACATTTGAGTAAAAAAATAAAGGAGACCTGTTGTATCTTCTGTCCATGAACATGTCCGCAGGAAGTACCCATTTAAGCTGTTATTGGTGTGGGTCTTAATGCAAACTGAACTCAATGCATAAACAAAGAATAACCCTCTTTAAGTTATAGTTAAACAAATTAATTATTACAATTACAAATTTGGCTGACGCTTTCATCCAAAGCAACTTACAGTATTATGCTGTAAACAATCATCACTGCTGAGTAAACAGGCGAAGGTGTCTTGCTCAAGGACACTTTCAGACATTTTCTGCTGACACTGGGATTCAAACCTGCAACCTTCCGCTTTCAAGTCAAACTCTCTACCACCGGACCATGACTGACCCAACAAGATCATGACTGAATTATGTTATCTTTCACTCACCCACTAGTCATTTTGAACCTTAATGGCTTTCATTATTTTGCAGAACACAAAATAAAATATTTTGAAGAATGTTGGAAACAAAAAACATTGTTCTCCATTAACTTATTTTAAAGGACACAAAATTGATGCACCAAGCAGCAATCAAGCACCAATGGTTACCAGCATTCTTCAAAATATATATTTTTGGGTTCTTCAAAATATGCCCTATCATGACCAAAGGGTGTGTTAATAATTAAACTTTTTTTGTTTTTGCGTGAACATTCACTTTAAGTAAGCACACCGGTTCTGTGTTCCCCTTGTCTTTCCGTTGTTACTGTTTTCCCCTTGGTCTCTGTTTCCCACAATCCCTCTCGTTCTCTCACCTTTCAAATGTTTGTAATCACTCCACCAAGAAATCAAGTCATTATATTGACTATATTGACTTATAGTTACATTTGGCATCAATATATTTTGAGCATGTGTGCGTGCATGCACTCTACTCCTGAGTTCATCATATTAAAGTTCTTATTATTTAAGTTTATACACAGTTGTTGTTTGACTTCCATGTGGATTACTGTATACTCTGTAACACTTACCTTATTGTAAGTATGCTTATTTTACAGTTTGTTTTTGGCCAAAAACAAGACAACAAAACTGATAAAAAATATTTTATGTTGTTTTTAATTTTCTTTTACCATATCATGGATTCTGAACCAGATGTACCAGATGTAAAGGTTTGGAAAAGAAGTATGAAACAAGATTATAAGTAAAACTATATAATATATATAAATAAAATTATAGTAAAAATAATTAATTTATTACACTATAATTAAGTCTTTTAAGGTCTTTTGATGTGATTCTATTAAATTAGACAGGTAAATAAAAACCATATATTTTTAGTTGTAACCCGACAGTAAATTTATCATGATTTTCTTACCAATTGTTTTATAAAATAATCATTATGTAAATTGAGGAGGATTAAATTAAAACACAACACTGTCTGAGAAAAAAATTAAACAAGACGGCAAAGGTTCTTGTGAATGATTTTTGTTGGTCTCTGCTCTAAACGCAGTTATTCTTAGCCTTTGTAGCTCCAGGCAACTGTTGCCATGCATAGATACCATCCATAGATACGCTCACTAGACCAAGTATTGTTGCTCTACACGCATTCAAATTTTGCTTTAATGGAATGTTTTGCAAATACACCCTTTTTATCTAGGACAATTAAACAATTACTTCCAAAAGTACTTCAATATAATATCTTACAAGAAGTTTTATAATATCAAATAATGTTATTGGAAACCTTTGGTGCTAAATTGTGTTGAAGTATTGGTTTAGCCGGTGTTTACTCTATGTAAACTGTCATACAAAACACAAAATGTTATACTAGGAATTTAGCTAGAAATGCAATCAAAAGTAAAAAAAAAAAAAACTATGCTCCAACCTGCATTTTTTAGCTTCTTGACCAATTACCTTCCATACATGTTGTTCTTTTCTTTATTGAAACGACAAGTCTCACTACTCTCTTGTCATTGGTCAGCTGTCAAAAATCTTCCTGGCGAAAGTTGTAAAAAAAGTTACTTTTTTAACTTGAAAAGACACTCTGAGCTGAAAAAAAATACATTGGACACATTGCTTAAAAAAAAGGGCGGTTTTGAAAACATGGTTTACTTTAAAAAAAGACTCAAAAAAGAGTCCAAATGTAAAAGTAGCCTTGCACTGTAAATAATATTAAGCCTTTAAATAAACCCTCTTAATCACAAATACTTGATATATGAGCATGACTAAACAAGATACTCTCAGACATGTATACCGAGCAGTGTAAGGTATCCTGGATTTGATCTTTTGTAGGATCCTTTTGAGAAATAGGGTTTCTGTCAACATTTGATTGAAAGACCAATTGTCCTTTTAGCAAAATGAATAAAAAACTGAATAAATTTACATAAATAGAGGCCTTTAGGTAGGAGTCTTGTTTACTTTACACATATCTGTGATGGTTTGTAATATACATATAAAAATTAGACAGAAATCTTGATCCTTTTATCATGGGATGGATATGGGATGAACTTTTGATGCCTTTTTTCTTTTGTCTTTCACCACCTGACAGTGTGACATATAGGGGTCAGGCACCTGTTCTGAGCCGTTAATAAAGTATCAAAGGTTACGTCAACAGATTATACTTCCCATGGGTACTGCTATGAGTCTCTCTCTCTCTCTGTCCTTCTCTCTGCTGCCTTGCATTCTGCTCTCACTTCCCATTTCTGGTCTGCGTTGGCTTCTACAGCTTCAGTGTCAAGTAGCAGGAACAAAGTTTGATGGAAACAGTGTGCTGGGCAGAGCTGGGGAAACTTCTGCTGTCAGCCAAGTTTCAAATTCAACCACACATCGATCGGCTTTCATCGATCTCATTATTTATTTTCATGTCACCAAAGAGGGCAGACATGCTAGAACGTCTCTGGTCCTTTTATAAAAACTACGTGGACACAGCTATGTACTGTTTTTATTGACCTTGCGTTGCAGCGATAATTTAAAATCTGAATATAAAAACATTTAGGCTGGAATTTTTTATCAACCGAAATTCGACATGCATTGTTTAAAGTAATAGTACGTAATAATAGGTTATAGTACGACTGTTCTTTCTTATACAAAACACATAAAAAGATATTTTAAAAAATTTGGTCTTTATGGACTTCTATTGCATGGATAAAAAAACAATTCAAGTCAATGGATGCCAGGAACAAACATTCTTTAAAATATGTTCTTTAAAGAAAGAAATTAAGTCATACACGATTGAAAAATCCAGAGAATTAATAAATAGTAGCAGTAAGATATTTGTAGGTGTGTTTTGTGATTTAACTCATGCAGCAAAGCATTTAGTTGGAAAAAGTCACACATTGGAGGCAGCGAACAGTCCCCAGCTGTAATCTTCCCTACTCAAGGGGGTTTGATAGTCCAAACCAGAGGGCCTCCCTTTTTACACAGCGTACCCATTGGCAACCTCCTTCCCCCAAACACACACACACACACACACACACACACACACACACACACACACACACACACACACACACACACACACACACACACACACACACACACACACACACACACACGTATGTCTGACACACAGAAAAATGTCAGACTGTTAATCCACTTTTATCATTATTTGCATGAAAAGTGCAATTCTTTACAGAGTAATAGCAAGTGTGTTAATATAATGTTTCTAAAATTATGAATACTGAAACTAAAATAATGATGGTTTAATATGAATAGAACAAAATTTTTGCAATTTCAAAAAGTAAGAACTGTCCAATCCAGTTAAAACAGTAAGATGATCTGTAACAGAGAGTGGGGAAAAAATTTAAATAGTTTCAAAATATTTGTATTCGATGAAAGTCAGACCAGAAAATCATGATTCGCAAAAAATATAGAAATGACTTGTAAAAGTTTCCTCTTTGCTCTTTGTGTAAGTTCAGGAAATCAATTTTGAACAGAGAGACAGAAATTTCTTATGGAAGAATGTGTACTAATTTGCTCCAGTTCATGATTACTTGTCAGATCAATCAAAGGTCCAGGGACCTATCCCCGGAACAAAGACACTTAATCAAATTCCTGAAAAAACACATCGTAGTCTCTGGGCTGAAATGATAAATCAAGCGTGTTAGGCGTTCAAATATGTCTAACATATAAGCCTGTCTTGTGATCCAGCTCGAACCACTAATTTGCTGCACTTGTGTGGATTGCACATTTTACAGAAAAAGTAATACTTCCTTATGCAATCCAAAAAGTTGTGATAAACCTCTGCTCTGTTACTAAATTCAATACTTATCATTATATCGTTTTCTTTTGGATTTAAGACCTGAAATGTACGACTTTGAATCGGGGACCAATTATATTAATAGGCATATACCTGTATTGGCGGGCTTGCCAGACTGAAGTGAATGTACTGCTGAAAAATTCTGGGTGAAAAAGGTTTGCTTATTTTTGGGTATTAATTTTTAAAGCTTTGTTTTTTAGCCCCACACTGTTGTAATGATTGTTTAACTTGTTTAACGTGTGATATGCCATGCTTCACCCCTCCACCTTCTCAACACGGCGACAGAATCTAGGTGTTCTACAGAGAAGACAGAAAGCTGCTTGGGTTTACACACAGAATTTTCTCAGTCTTTCTCACTTTAACTCTATTTCGCTCCTTCTCCATCTGCTTGATCTGGTTTTCTCCCTTCTTTCAGTGAAAATGAATATTCATTAGAATGATTGTCCTCTTCCCTTGGGAGAATTCAGGGTTACGGTCTACAGAAAAAAATACATTCATTACATCCACCAGCCTTCAACTGTCACATTTAACATAAAGCTCATCAGAACAGGGGATCCCGGAGCTTGAGCTCGTTGTTTTATTTAGTTCTTTATTCCCAAGGGAGACGCCTATTTTCACCAGGCTTCTGAGGTGACAAACAGGTGCTGGATGTCTTTGTCATGAATCAGCGATGTCTGAAGGTCCAGCTGCATGACAGTAAAGGGTGTGTAATTAATGTCCCCTTGTCATGTATTTTGTACATAGTCAGGGTAGAATTTCAAGGTTGTGATAGTCAGCGTGGTATGCCTTACATGAATTTGTGGAGTAACATTATCTGTAAATGCCATGTTCTTAATTCTTCATTTTTATTACATGAAAAAATCTAAATTATAATTTGTGTAGTGCAACCAAAAGTGAAAACTGTGTCATCGTTTACTCACCCTTGTCAATTTAAACTGGTATGATTTCCTTCTACAGAACATAAAACTAGATATTTTTGAGAATTTTAGGAACTGGCACCCATACACTTGCATTGGTTTTGTGACCACAAAATAGAAGAAAATGTGTGCAACTATTGGTTATCAGCTTTCTTCAAAATATCTTCATTTGCATTCTGCTGAAGAACTTTTTTGCCTCACAGTTACAAAAAAGTTGCACAGCAGCTCCGTGCTTCTGCCCTGGCATCAGCTCCACTATTTATTATTGGCATCAGAGACAAGTGTGCAATAGCCGGAGGGATGAACATGCAGGCAGATACTTCATGATTCTGTGACTGAGCAGGAAAATTACAGCGATTTTCTTGTGCACTCTGACATAAGTGCCCTGAGCACACAGACCAAATAATCTATCTTTGTGGATAGCAAAGCAAACAGAAACAACCACTTCAGCAGCAAGTACAGGGCATGCGTGTACATGGACAACTTCCCCAGAGTGGAATAGGTGTGCGGTTCTGGAGCATGGTTGGATTGTGGCCGATTTGGCGAAGAAAGAAAGGTTCACAAAAGTACAGAACAGCAAAGGTTAAGTTCAAGGACAAACATTCCCTCATCAGCTTACAACACCCTTGTATGCCATCTTTTTTTTGTCTTTAAGTAGTCTCTAAAAATGCATGAATATAGAAACAGGCAGGATCATTTTTGTGATGTTCAAATTTTAATGTACTTTTTTCGACATATGTCTATTTAAGAATAACTTTGCCTCTTGAAAGGTAATTGAATAATGATTTGAAATGCTGATTGAGCATGAGAATGAATTTATCATAAGGATAGTTTGCCGCAAAATAAAAAAATTGCTAGTTTGAAGAATGTTTGTAAACAAAAACGATTGGTCCACATTGATGTTTATTAAAGTAAACATTAAACAAAACAAATTAATGGGTATCATCGTTATTCTATTTTTATTTTAAACCTCTATACATTGTCTTCTGCAAAACTCAAAATATATTTTGAAAGGTGTTTGTGAACAAAAAACATTAATTCATATTAAAAGAAGAGAAAACCATTTAAAGTGTCTGGTGTACCATCATTGTTCATGTACCAAAATTCTTCAAAACATCTTTTATGTTCTATTAAAAAAAAATATGGTTTTATTTTTGGGTGAATGTGCCCTTAAATATGTACTATATGGGGACACTGTACAAAGTTTATTCTTTTGCTATTGAGTAAATGACAGAATTGTAATTTTTGTGTTAACTTGCCCTTTAACGTGGTATTTGGAACCCTTTTACAGGCACATATGCCCAGATTGACAAATTAGATATTTCAGATATTTGAGGTTGGGCTAACCGAGTTTAGGGTTGTAATTTTGTACATTGTGCCTTTTGTTTATGTATTATTATCTGACATTATAACAGGCAGCTGATCAAAGTGTGTCTAGATGCCCATTTATTTTTATTAAGTCCTTAATAAAGTCCTTTAGTCCTTTATAAGTCATCCCCTTATGAATCGTCCTTCTTAAAAAGTGGCAGTATTGATTAGGTCATTTCTCTTCTCCTAGCCGTGGTGCTTTACTGCCAAACTATCCCAAAATAAATTGCCGTTATTCATAAACACAGGCCTGTACAGGGAGGGCTTTTGGATGTAATTGGCTGTCATTTTCTTTACCTACTGTGGTGATACACAGCGATTCAGGGTTTTACCCATCAGATGGAACGACTTAATCTTAAGGCTCCTGAAAGTGTAGACTGCCAGACAGGATCGCTGTTTTGAAGACATAATGGTACAGCAACTTCTTTGTACACTTCTTGTACGGTGCACATATTCTTTTATGCACAACACATGTTGCAGTGTTACAAAATTGCCTTAAAATAAGCTACAAATCTTGATTGTACAGGACAATAGTTCATTACTTTAACATACAAGTTTGTGTGTTTCCATGTAATATATCACCCTAAAGTAAAATTCCAAAGTGATCTTCTTCTCAGGGTATTCAGAAACTAAGAAGCGTTAACCTGCCTATGTTAACATGGATATTCGAGCTTGTGTAAGCTGTTGCTTTGAGCACTGTGGTTACTGGTTATTTAGCCAGTGTCATGCCAGGACAGTTCACCTCCAGAGTCTTGATCGGGGTGTAATGGTGATCACAGGTCAACTTTACCTGAAGCCAGACCTGCATCTTTAATGATGCCAGCACTTATCCTTAACCACCTCCAGTCAGCTTACATGTGTGGTGTTCTTTTTAATTACACATAACTTTAAGCAGCTTCTTGATATCAAGGAGGCATTTTAATTTAACCTATCAAAAAGAAAATAGTAAAAGGCAGCAACTTCTGTGAAGAAAAAAATTCATCATTTACCTGCACTCTTTTCATTTCATACCTGTGTGACTTACATTACAAAAGATATATTGAAAAAAGTTAACTTTGTATGACAGTGTATAAAACCATTTACTTCTATTATATGGACACGAAACCATTGCAAGTGAATCGGTAACAGTTAGCCAAATTACTTTAAATATCGTTCGTGTTCTGCAGAAGAACGTGAGTCATACTGGTTAAAAATGAGTAAATGATTACAGAATTTTCATTTTTGGTGAACTATTACTGTAATATGCTGTACAGAAGTTAAAAATTAACATAAGCAGCTCTTTGTATTGTTGTTTTGTATTAAAAGGAGCTCCTAAGCCCTTGTAGACAATCACCTTGCCCAAAAGTCTGTGACTGACAGATCCATCTGGCTAGTGGCTAATAATGTTATATTTTTTAATATTAAAGTATATTCAAATTAATTTATTCAAAAAATGTATTCAAAATTAATTGTATTAAATCAAAGTAAAACAAAAATATATATACAAGCTGTTTAATTTGGCCGACGTTTGTTTACACTCTAAAAAGTTTTTCTATTATTTACTCAATTTTCTTGGCAAAACATTTTTTCACAGAAAATAGAGTAAATATAAAAACCTTTAAAATGAGTAAATGTAACAAAACAATTAAGACAGTATAAACATTTATATTTAATTCTTTATTCAAATAAAATTGAGTAAGTTTGTATTATACTTTTAAAGATATGCAATAGTAATCTTAATTATTAAAAATATTGAGTAGTTTCCTCAAAATTACGCAAATAAACTTAAGTTAAATTTATTTATAAGATTGTTTATTTACTCAATATTTTCTGTGTAAAATCTTTTACCCAAAAATTTGAGTACTAATTATTAATAATCTTAAATTAAACCCACTAAAAAAATAAGTAGACATAAACAATTTTAAGCATATAATAGTAATCCTAAATTAAACTTTGCTTTTACAAGAAAGTACATCATTCTATCAAAACAACAGGAACAAAGGATGAATTATTTTCACATCTGCTTTAATTTATAATCACATCCGTTTTTATTTTTTACCAGAGGAGAATTTTATATTACATAACAAATAAATTTAGGCACCTGCACATATAAATTAAAATATTTATGTCAAATCTGTAAGACAGGGTCCTTAAGACTACTGATCACAATGATATCTTCAATCACGATCCTCATGTTAGCAGGTTGTCACGTTTAAGGCTGCGGAAGAACCCCGATGCAGGGAGAGGAATGGATTTAACAAAACACTTTAATAAACAACAAAACTTCCCACGAGGGGGCAAAAAACAAAACACTGATCTTGACTTACACACACGGAATAAACTAACTGGTTCGGGATAAATTAACAGGTGCGGGATAAACTAACAGGCTCAGGATTTACCGGAACGGTGCGAAACAGACACATCAATACGAACACAGCAATACAGAACAAACAAGCACAGAAAAGCAAAGACAAGGGCTTTAAATATGGATTGTAATGAGGGAAAACGATATGAGGGCAGGTGTGCAGAATGAAACACTGATGGGAACATAGACTGGACAACAAGAGGGTCGGGCCAGTAGACAAGACAAGGAAGCACATGGCATGTCATAACAAACAATGCCACGTATCTCACACAAAACATATAGGTCTGCCATGATTCTGCCAAACTCATGAAAACCATGACCAAGAGAGGCAGAATCATGACACAGGTTAATTGATAGGTTCATCTTTGCCCAGCAGGTAAATCTTTGTAACTTCTTATTTCAGTTCTTCACGTGAAGAGAGAAGTATGTAAACAGCAACCTGCAGATATTGTGAAGACAATTGGTTATAGCTTACACGCAGCCGGTATATTACATACCAAGACACAAAAACACATGGATTGGATTACACTTTCAAAAGAACATACTTACTAAGTACATAGTTGTTTACTATGTCGGGATTATAAATAGAAGGAAGGATTGTCAGTCTGAAGCCAGATTATATGGATGTATATTGTGCCCTCTCCTGCTTATCAAGTCCATCTCTGTATGTTTAAGCAGCATTCAAGTGTTTCTGTCGGGGTTGATGACGAGTCGTGTAAACACTTGAGAATGACATTGTCGTTGTGATTTGCCTCCACAGTAGTTTTATGAAGAGGTGTTATCTTTTTAACATTGTGAAATACCGTCATTATTATTGCTGCAACCTGACATTAACGCACTAAATCACACAAGTAAATAAAATGCAGTAAGATGACTTGTGCATGTACTAACAAAAACACAATAATGTTTCAAGTAACATCAGTCTGTCCGTATTTTCAGTTTGGTGGTTGGAATAGACATGATTCTAGTCCCATTTTATCATTCAAAAAAGTTCTTATTGCAGCTAACTTCACCACCTCTACCAAGTGTTCAAGTTTTGCATACATTTAAAAAAAAATTATTAACAGAAAACAATGTATAATTTTTAATTACCAGAGGTTTCGAAAAGTCCTGCCACAGAGTTTCTTTCACAAAGTTTCCACAGTTTGCTCCTATATCTTGAATGCGGTTATGGTCATTTGGTCATATTAGGCATAAAACTTACTTATTTATTCAGCTATTGTTCATACAAAGAGAATTGTCTGGAAATTAGTAATAGTTCTTGTTTTTACAATTAATTCATGTAAGTGTGCTAATCTCAAATTTTTCTATTTAAACTTACGAAATATATTTTCAATATCTAAAAGATATAATTTGTTAGTTAAAACTTTTTTTTGTTTGAAATAAACCCCAAAAATGTATGAATAATTTACTTGATCTTATCTGTGTTGTTTACATTTATTAAGTCTAACTTAAAAACGACTGATTTTCAGATATTTTATTAAGTATATATAGCATTTAATTATTTAGGTACTAACAAAGCCAATTAATCATTTTTTGATTGTATGTTGTTGTCACTGAAACGGTCAATATTTTTTCTGTTGTGGTAAAATGGTTTTAAAATGGTTTTTGTTCATTTTGTATCATTTACATCTCAGTTTCTTAACATTTAACATAAATTATAAACTAATATAAAATATATTTCAGTATAAAAAATATTAAAATATGCATTGCTTAAAAATGTTTTATTTAAATAGAACATTTTTATAAATTGCAGTTAGTTTGGATCCAAACAATACACTGATAAATATTTCTAGAAACAACAACAAAAATGATCATTATAATTATTAATATTTGTTCCATGAATAATGTAAATAACAGTTTTCTAATATTTATTCATGTATTTTGCAACAGATCAAGTGTGAACCAGAACCATATTAATAATGGCTTTCTGCTCAAGGCTGGTCTTTCTTATCTTACTTTCAAGCTTGATAGATGTAACTGGCATTTGCTGAAAATACTTGTCGTAAATTTAAGTGACCTTAGTATTTCAATAACATTTGAATGTCTTTCAAGGGTCTATGAAGAGCGCATAGAAATCAGCTTACTTGTAATCAATATGATTGATCTGAATGTCTCATTGTGTCAGTAATGACTTTTTGTTTGTTTGTCACTAAGGATGACCAATACAGAAGTGATTGCTGTGTTCTGTAAATACTCCACATAAGTGTCAACAGTTTAAGACGCTATGATTTTTTCTATTGTTCTTTCTGCAATAATCTCTATTCACACCAAATCAGTTTTGTACACTTGTTGAAGCAAATCCAGTTTGCTGCTCACTTTACCCTCTAGAAAAAGCACACAGCCAGGATGACTATGGATTGTTGTGTTGCCTTTGTGTTTTCAAGGCACTTTCCAACAATGGAAACGAAATACATCAAAGGCCACCTTGAGAGCTCACCTCTCTCAACATCATCTTCACTCTTTACAGCCGTACAGGTTTGCCCTTGGGGCTTTTCCACTTTTCTTTTAGGCTGTGACTTGAGTCATCCAAATCAAAATCGATGCTTTATAGATAACACAATTCAGACTAAAAAGAGTTATGATTTGTTGTCTTGGTTGTTGAGTGTTAGAACAACATTGTGTTTCAGTCCTGGCAAGGTTGTATTACATTTCCAGTCCTCACACACATGATTTGTGAACATGTTTGGCTTATTCAGCTTGTGTGTTGTGTTTTCCTAAGCATTGAGTGTAAAGTTCGAAAACTTTAAAGTTGTCACGGTTGTAGAGCTTAAACTGTAAAAATAATTCATTAAAACATTGAAAATATTTTTTGTGGTAAATAATAAACAATTTTTTTTTTATTACAATTTTAATTTACTAACATGTTTTAAGTTAATGTAATGAAAATATTGTTGCGGTAGGAAGAACAACAGCAGAACTGAAGGTGAAGCCTTAGAGAGTGTATTTATTTACAGTGGTAAGTGCAAACTACATAGAATTATCTGTGCTTGTGTAAATAAGTACAGTTTTGGGGGGTGCTTCCGTGTGTTGTGATTGTGGAAAGTGTGGGATACCCATCGAATTCCAATATTTCATTTAGACAGCGAAAGTCATTGCAAAATGATGGAGGACATCTTGCTTCGGGACCATAATGATAGAGCTCGACTAGGGGCTTAGGGATGGTTCTTTTACCCCTCACTTCAGCATCTGTTGGACTTCCTCCTCAATTTCCTGCAGATGAGCCTCGGGGATCGGGTAAGCCCGTTGCCGGACGATGGCTCCTTATCTCGTGCTGAATAATGTGGATCTGCCCGGGGGAGAGAAGACATCGGAGAACTGACCAACCAGGTGCTGCCGGGTCGGTGTTAGCTGCAGGTCCATGTCGACAATAGCAGGGCTAGGGCTGTGAGTTTGTCCCTGGTCCCTTTCCAGTGCTTCAAAGGGGTTAATGTGGTAGGTTCGCTCTGTTCTCCTACTTCCTGGTTCCTATTACTCGGTAGGTAGCTGGACCCTGCTTCTCCACTTCTGTGTACAGGCCTTGCCCAGTCTCCAGGAAACGGAGACTGGGCAAGTCTCCGTTTCCAGGAATTTGCATGCGGAGATGGGGACCAGGTCCTTCACGTGATCCCCTTGCTGGAACTCTCGTCGTTGCGCCAGGCAGTTTTAATGTGGCTGTTGAGCCTGCTGTGCCTTGCTGAGATGTTCCCTTGGCATTACTCACTCGATCTGTTGTCTCATCTCCTGCACGTTCTCTACAACGGACTGTAGCGGAGCTAGCTGCCATTTCCATGATTCTCAGGCTACGTCGAGAAATCTGCGGGGCTGGCGCCAACATGGAGTTGCTGCTTCGGCAGCTAGCGGAGAAGAGAAAGAAAATACAAGTTACTACCATCATATGGAGAAGGTTTCTTCACATGGCTTGCGTTCCCTGGGCTTTTGAAGCCCAGACGTAATCTGCTGTAGCTATTTCCGATAGGCCCATGATGAGCATCTCCCGGAGCAACCTGTTAGTTTTCAGGGCAACGCTGACTTCCATTTGGGACACTCGTCTATATATATTTGATATTTACAACCTTGTTTTTTGGTGAATTCTAATGAAAATATTTTTGTTCATTCATATTTACTTTTTTAACTTACATATACACAAGATTAAATTCAAATGTTTTAAATTTACTATTTATAAATATATAAAAATACTATTTGTTTTCACATGAGCAATCAGGAATTTTTTTGAGTCTTAATATAGTTGAATACGCTGGGAAACAGATTTCATAGCACATCCACTGTTTATTTTCTTCATCTTTAAATCAACCCTTTCCTGAACAAATCTTCACTATCTGTGTACTTCTCTTCATTCCAGATGTTTTTAGTCTACACAGTGACACAGTTCAAATGCTTTACCATACTGCCTCAGTTTATCCCCCCCCCTTCTCTCGCTCTCCTCTCTCTCTCTCTTGTCTGAAATTCGAAGGCATTCTTAAAGCGGAGAATAAGGCTAGCCAATATAACATTGGAGATGACTGCAGCAGATTGTCAATGGAACTTGATGACAGATTGAATGGTTTTACAAAGTGCTTTGTCAGTCAGTGATAAAGTGTACTAGAAGAGGCTAAGTGTCACTGTGTACTCTGGCGAGCAAGCTTTTGTTAATATTGACAGTATTTTCCTTTTTCTGTGAAATATCACTTTAAGCACACATACAGGACTGTGAATTCTTTTGAATATTTTAATTACAAAAAACTATGGGTGACTTTCTTCCTGAAAACAAGGCTTAAGCATGAAGTATGATAAACATTTGTACTGAACAGTTTGGACTTGTAAGGGAATTCCCTGGTTTATGCTTTTATAGCTGCCTATGGAACAGCAATCCTTTCCCATACTTCATCTGGTGAATTCCTGCTTTGTGCATGATCACCAAAAAGAATTGTGCTTAGGATGTAAAAATTGTTCTTAAAATGCCATTATTTTGATTTTTTTATTGAACTGTTATTATAATTATTTTTCTAAGAAACCTAAAATGTGAAGCAGCAATCAAGATGATCAGAACTCTCTCTGAGAGAAATTTAATACAGTTATCTCACTGAGGGATTCAAAAAGGTTCTCTTTTACCTTTTGCCAAAGATAAAATTGGATTTTACGTCACATCATCACAAAGGCAATGAATAAAAACCCAACTCATGACCCCATAAACTTGGAAAAAATGTCCAGTGAAGCATTTATGATATGTTTATTCTGCTTTGAAAACTCTACAAAGAAAAGTATCATATTCATTTTGGAGTCCTCTGATTGTTTACATTTATGCCATCACAGCTGTTCTCTTGGTGGCAAAAAGAAAGACTTTTCTCAGCCCTTTGACTGATTTACTGTGAATGAAAAGATGCATTCCCTCCATCAAAGGGGCTGTAATAAGAGCAGTGACAGCCGCAAAATAGATGGAGTGTATCATAGTTATCCAAACCCTTCTGTAATCCTTACCAATACTGTAGCCTCAGCTTCATTAACAACAACATATTTGTTCTTGACACTAATTACTGCTTCCCAGGAAACTGTGAAGCAAAGCGAATGAAAAGTGGCAATCTACTCATCGTCAAGGCATTACATAATTTAAACCGGGAAAATGAACACAAATGAACAAAATGTTTGGTTAAAGGTGGACCGGCAGAGGTATGGAAGGCAATTAGTATTATATTTTTTGTATTATATGTCTTCTAAGGTACCAGGCAAAGTCTTCAGCACCGCACTGTTCATTCCCTAAAAAAGCTATTTTTACATAGTCTTTTATAGGTATTTGCCATTTTATTTGTTATACTGTGCATGCCAATGTTCAGTCGTTTAGTTTAGTTGAGTACAGGCTATCACGTTGCCGAGCAGGCCATCAGGCCAAACATGTGATGGCAGAGGAGGATGTTATAAAGGATTTGCTCTCCTACTGGAGGAAGAGTTAGAGATGAAGGAAGTGTGGGTGGATGGCGGTACTCCTCCCTTTGCACCAGATGTCAAGTGTTACCGTATTATCAAAGGATAGCAGCATTGCTGTTTTCTCTTGGAGGCAAACGCAGAGTTAGCTGTATTAATTTACTATCATTACCAATGGCAGGGTGTTTGTTCTTCAGCAGACAGCTGTAGTAACAGTATCCCTGGTTGTCTGTGACTGGATTTGTCTTAAACGCCCAGAGGAGTCAAATCTTTACTGGTATGAATTATGAAGCCGGGATGACAATAAAAGAACTCAATTTGCTGGGAGGCTTGTTCCTCTGTGGAGAAAAGCATTTGGATTTTTAAAACTATGACACTGCAGTACAGCGCATTTCCTTGTTCCCTGATCAAGGAATCAGCCATGGCTTTATTTAGTTGCTGTAGTCCACAAATACATTTATTTTTAAATGAAGGTTTGATGATCTAGTATATTTATGTTTTTCAGTTGTTGGTTTGATCATTTAAGATTGATCAAACTGTTAGCCTGAGCATACTGGTTATAGAAACTTAAATGTATGCACATTTAAAAAAATTCCAGACATTTTTCTCAAAGTTTTATATGTTTATATTTATTACTAAGATTTCGAAAACTAATAATACTGCTGAAAATCGAATTCCCATTGCAAAACTACTTTTTGTAGTGTGCTTTTGACATTATCAGAGGGTACTTAATGATGTAAATTGATTACTCTCTGAAAGAAACCCTCACTAATAGAATCCATCCTACAAGTAAACATTATATTTTCCATTAAAGAAATGAAATTTATTTAGAACCACTCTCGAGTTGTTGACTACGATAGTAGGAACATTTTAATTAATTACAACTATCCTTAGATATTTTCATTGTCACATTCTTTAAAATGGTTCAATCCAAATATCTTCCAAGCATTAATTCAAAATATATTTCTTATTTGTTAATCAGAAGAAATAAATGTATACAGATTTTAAACAATTTAGGGTAGGTAAATGATGTTAAATTATTTATTTTGGGTTTTTATTATAACGATAAATATAAATACCATTATTATACCCATAATTTCTTTAAGTTTTTTTATTACCATTAAATCTATTACATAACATGACATACAAAACATTAGACTTTCTTTTGTGTTTTGAGCAGTTTATTTTCATAATATAGCATTATGCTCTTATTATAATTTTTTTGTATTTTAATATAAAAATCAATACTGTATTTGTGAAATTATTATTTTAAAAAGTTGTGACATCTTTGTGTTTTATTTAAATAAATACACATGTTTTGTAATGTACAGTAAGCAGTAAGCTAGCATTATATTCCAAACACACCTGAGTAACTCTCAGTTCATCATGTGTGTTTGACTCCCTGTTTTGATACCTTCAGCATTATTCTGCTCGGCAGGCTCCAGATCAGTTTCTCAGAAAAGGCTGTAAAAGACCATTCGCAAGAAAATCCACTATCTAACCTAATTTGTAAAGATCTGAAGATCGTAACTCAATCTCTAAATGCATCCCAGCTATTTTTTTTCCAGTATTCTCCGTTTAAATTGTCAGGATTCATATTTGCCAGGAAACAAAACAAGATGAACAAAAACATTGACATTTCACCCTTTCAGAGCAGTTTGACTAAAAGCAGGCGGCAGACACCAGTTGCTTTGGTCGAGGACAAGAGCTTTAACTATAGAAGAAGCAGTGGGAAATGTTTTCAGAGTCCTGTGACCTAAAACAGACTGTTTCTCTCTTACCGAGGGAACTCACTGACTACTAAGTAAACACACAGGGTGCCATCATGTTAATCTAACAGAGGAATAATAAAATGGATTTTTACATACAGGAAGTTGTGAGTAATGTTTGCCCATGCAAAACACATAGGGTTGTTGTCAGGGCTGTGCTGTGCGGTTCCTAGGGTGTTCTGGGTGGTTTTCAGTCTCAGAACAGAGAGGACAGACAGCTCCTGAAGGTATAATTATCCAAAAATGAAAATTCTGTAACCATTTATTCACCTTATTGGGAACACAAACAAAGATATTGGAAGTATATTAACTGAAACTAATTCACTTGGTTTTGTTCAAACAATGGAAATTAATGGTTGCCACTGCTGTTTGGCCACCAACATTCATCAAAATATCTTCTTTTGTTCTGTGGAAGAAAGTCAAATTTTTACAAGGAAAGGAAGCATTTTTGCTGTATTGCAAGAACACGAAAAGACAAGTTTTGCATTTTATTCTTTCAGACGCTGCCCTTAAGAATCATGGGAAACTGGCCAAATGGCAATAGATTTTTTTATTTTATTTATTTTTCAATAATCAACAAAGTCCATACATTTAACTTCTGTAACAATTCTTATAACTTCTTACATGCCTTTTAATTTAAAAAAAAAAAATGTCTTGTTTCATAAATTTGCAGACCATTTTAAGTCTGCACAAGTAAAATGGCTGTAGGAAAAGGTAGGTAGGAAAGCAAAACAAACAATTTTAACTCATCATTATTCGAACACATGAACACTTGATCTTGTAAATAGATGACAACTTCTTCAGTTGTTATTGTTCTTAATAGATGTGCTAGATAACTGTTGTCTATCTTTGAAGCCAAAAGGTCTAATTATAAATATGTAGATATGAAGATTCCAAAAAGTGATAACTGCTAAATTAAAAAAAAAATTAGTTTGTTATGCCATTTTGTGGTGTAGTGAACCTATTTTCTGCTCAATCAATGTTTATTGCCAGATAAATTTGAACCTATTTTTAACCTAAATACAATGTCTGCTCGACCAATCATAATTTGTTCAATGGAATCAAAGATGGCAATGCTTTGAAGTGTTTCTTTCAAAATGAGTGCTTTACACTCGATCAACACTTTTGATGGTCTGGATAAGCCAGTGAGACCTAAATTTGATGGTAAAAAATGGCACATCTGCCTTTATTTGATTTATATTCATTTAAAATAAGGGTCCCTAATGTGACATTACATACATTTCATGTTAGTTTGTTTTAGTAAGACATAAATAAAAAATTTTTTAACAAAAACGGATGGATTTGTAGCATTTGGAAAAAAAATTATAAACTTTGAATTCATAATCTAAAATATTGTTGTCCGATTTAACAATCATTGTTTAACATGTTAAACTTTAACAGGATATATTGAATGTTTGGGTCCAGGTAAAGAATTGTATTTTTTTTGAAAACTATTTAAACTGATTTAACTTGTTTTGGAAAAGAGCTCTTCATATGTACATAGCAGTGTTTTCACAATACTGACATTTCTTACTTCGGTACGATACCTTGAAAAATATTGATACTTCGCAATGTAACGTTAATAATGGAAGCCTGTCTGGTTTAATCGCAAATGGTTTGGGGAAGTGTGGAGAAGGGACACTCGTGCTCGAGCGTGCCACAGTTCCATTGGAAGACTCCAGACTTCGGTAATCATCTTTATAACATATAGTAAACGTGTTTAGTCTGTGAGAGGAGTAGGGGCTCTGTTGCGAGTGCACTTATTTGCTTCAATTCGATGTCCGAAAAAGAAAGAGAAGAGTAGTGCTATTATCTTATAATATACTTATTAAAATATATTTTTTTTACAACACTAGTACATCGTTATTATCCTGTATTAGTTGCTTTATAGTATGTTTATTCTGTTGGCACTGCATGGACTAGTCTGTGTGTATGTGTGTGTCACAGGGTTGCCCAGGGGGAACAGAACAATCCAAATATGGTCGTTCTCTAGCTCTCTCCATTTAACCAAACTGGGCTGTCATATAAACATGTGAAAAACAAATGGCTTATCCACCTCAAATGGATACATATGCTTCATCTGTGTGTGTGTTTCTTGAACAATCTGTTGTGTCTAGCCTCCTGAATGTTGAAGGAATTCTTCTATTCTTACTACCATGTGTCTTTTCTTGTTGGTCCTTGAATATCCACATGCTACTATTGACCATTTGAGAGCAAAATTGTTGAGACTGTATCCCATGATAGTCTGAATCGGTGTTTGCTAATGTTCTCCCGGGGTGCATTGCGTTGTTTATGTGCTCAAAAGCATAAAGGGGTAGGAATGGGATTGCCCAATCCGACTTCTAACACTTTAATACCCCAGTCGATGCATGTAGTGTTTTAATGCCAGTGCTATTTGTGTTTCAGTGGTGTCAACGAATCATTACTGAGAAGGATTGTCAAGCACACAGTTCACAGGGTGATGACATTGTGATTTGTGAGGGCTGCATTTGAACAGAATCCTCACAATGTGAACACTGTAAAACATTTCAAGCTAGAAAAACTTATAAACGAAAGTTTCTTACAGGGTTCCCGTGGGTCCTTAAAAAGTCTTTTTGTAAATTTAAGGTCGTAAAAAGTCTTAAAATGCCTTATTTTAACTTATGCGAGGTCTTAAATTTTACATGCCATTTTGGCTCAGTAATATCAAAAAGTTTTCAAGATAAGAAATAATTTGCGTTAAATGATTTACTTTTCTTTGTGGATTTGCTTGCTTGTATCATTTGCGTCATTACGTTGGGGCAGTGTATTACGTAGGTGCGCTGCGTGCGAAAAGAAGAGGAGCACAGAATGGGTAAATGTAAGTTTAATACAATTTGGCTCGAGGATGTTAAATATGGAGATTTGCAAGATATGCCAAAAAATCTCGGGACTATGGGAGTCAAAGCAGTGCAGTCCGATATCCAATCGGAAAAGCACAAATGCTACACCAGTATATGAAAAAATAAGTTTTTCACAGGCTTGTACCCTGAGGGCTGAATTTTTGTGGATTCTGCAAACAATTAGTCGACACAATTTATATATGTCAATCGATGACATCCACACACTTTTCAAACCAATGTTTCCAGAGTCTGAGCATTTAAAAATATTCACGCAAAAGCCAGGTTTGGTAGTGCGCCGTTTATTAGAAGAAAGCTGACAACGAAAATGAATGATGAATCGTTCGTCTTGTGTTCAAAGAAAGCATGAACAGAACAACGAAAAACAAACAACTAAACCTTCATGTCAGATACTGGACAACAGATGAAATGGAAACTGATGTTTTCTCCCGCTACTATGGTTCTCAGTTCTCCTGAGCCCTTCCACAGCTGAGGCTTTATTGGACAAAGTCAAGATAAGTCAAAAATAGAATCTTAGGTCATAACAATATATAAATGGTGAAGGCTTGTCTTAAAATAATCGAAAAAAACTAGATTATACATTTTTAGGGGCTAAAAATGAAATATGTACTGTAATTATGCAGTAGCAAGTTAACACTGTTAACGATATTATTTTTAACTTGCTCAAATATTCTGTCTTGCCAAATATTGAAAAATATTTTGTTTTCCTGCAGTTTTTGCTATAAACTGCAAAAAAAATTGAGAATAGATTTTTTATTTGTGTTTCTGTAAATTTAATTTGTTTATATTCTTTTTGAACTATTATTGATTCTTTACTATGTTTCTAATATTGCACATGGAAAATAAGTAAATGTATGTATCTAGAAATAAATGTATGAATCTGGAAATAAGTGTGCGATTGTGTTAGTGAATCTGTGAGGGTGTATCTAAGTAATACAGAAAATCTAAAAATAAAGACAGAGTAATCATAAAATCATATCAACAATTTCCATGTGATGTTTCTGGTGCAATGATTTTGATAATTGAGTTTTTCTTTGTGCTTTCTGTTGTACCTTCTTAATATGAGGGTACCAAAGAACTGTCTCAGCAAGATGACATCTCTGTCAATGGATGGGCAAATTGTTAACTGGAGATTTTTGCAGCCCTTACAGCAAGAACACAGTGAACAGTTTGGTGGAGCTCAGATTCAGATTGTTGGAAGCTACGGTCTTCACATAATGCACAACTCTATCAAGACTGGTTTTGATGTGTGGCAGGTAGAGATGCTTCTAAAGGCCCTCCACTACCTTTCCAGTTTGCTCCCAAAGGGCGACAACACTACACTTTGGTGACACATTCCACCAAATTCGCTGGCTAGAAAATTTGCAAGCTCTGGAAAGGGCACCCATTGTCTCCCCAACACAGGATCCTCTTCAAGAGCTGAAGATGAACTTGAAGTTCTACGTCAGAAAAGAACTACCATCTAAAGTATGCGAGACCTTAGTTAAGGATGCAGACAGCTTTGCAAAAAAAGATGAGAGCACAACAGGGACAAAGATGGCAGTACTGATTACGAACTCAAACACGCTGAGAAGACGTAACAAGGACCAGAGAGAGGAGCTAGATGAATTGGATAAGGAGATTGAGAGGAAGGCTTCTGAGCTAAGAAAAATATAATACTGAGATGTACCAGTTTAGGTGTTATTCATATTATTTAATTAAAATTGTCACATGGTGTCAAATTAATTACATAATCTATCACTAAGATGATACAAAGAGTTAAGAGAGAAGATGGATAAGTTAGATAGCGAAATTGAGACAAGGGCTTCTGAGCTACACAAATATATATGAGATGTATCAGTTTTGAAGTTACTAATTTTGTTGAATAAACATTAAGATGTTAAAATTGTGTTAATTGCTGTTTGTTTTCTGCTATTAGGGTATTCACTTTTTCTTTTAGGGTCTTAAAAAAGTCTTAAAAAGTCTTACATATAATTTTACAAAGTGTGCGGCAACCCTGCTGTTATATTATCAGTTCAGGAAAAGTCACATAAACCAAACATAACTGGTCTGATGAAAAAATGTAAATTTTGGTAAAAGAACAAAACAAAAAAAGCCTTGAACAGAAAGAACATCAACGTGAGTTGAGATCAGGTCAATCGTATGGTAATGAGCTATGACATGCTTCAGTGGCAACGAATCAGAAGGTAGAAGTGCACCGCTTCAAAGGAGTCCAGAGAATGGATTCATCTAAAAATTTGGTTCCGACCACGTTAGTTCCTAAGGAAAATTGAGGATAGACTAATCACTGCTGTACAGGGTTTTCTATTATTAATGACGTGGCCCTGTTTGCATGCTGGGACATAAATAAAAAGAATGATGCATGAAACAGGGAGTCTGAAATCGTCATTTAGTTTGTCGGGGTCATGGAAAAGAGTGTCCTGCTACAATTATTTTAATTCATGAGGAAAACTTAACTTATACTTTGTTGTTCCTCTATATGATCAATATGTTTGCTTTGTACCTCCTTTAAATTAAATTTTAAGACCACACTTCAGACCGGCAACAAGTCTTTCCGCTCCAGCATAGATAGAAAGGCGGGCCAAGGTGTATCATGGTGCTCTCATCGGCAGCAGTATGAACGTACGGTAATACACTAACCAACAAACAATTCTATCAGCAACAGCATCACAAATGTTCACTGTAATTAAATACCTTATAATAGCATGTCCAAACAGTAATGCCTCTGTCTTTTTATAGCAGTGTCAATGTCAATCATCTATATTGTCTCCTAATGCATCAACTCATTAGCATAACATTTATTTCAGTCTATATTGTTTTTCTCCTCAGACTTTTTAAATGCTAAGGTCACATATGACATTTCCTGGAAAAGCATTGTTCCTTCGCAGTTAGGGCTTTATTATCAGTTTATTAATGAGACCTCAACAACTTGTTCATAGTCAATGTATATTATAGGAAAAGCAGCAAGGTTTTATCTTCATGACTTTAACTTTCTGCAGGAATTCAAACGAGTACTTCGAATTAAAACTGTATTCCAGGTTAATACAGTAAATGGTGCCCATTTATATCGAAAACACTTTGGGTACATGTCTACAATTATGAATCAAAAGATTCTCTAGTTGAGTTATGAGAGTTATGGCATTCCAGTGGAAAAGCATCATGCAGGACACCTTCATCTGTTCAATAAATTTGGTCTGTAAAATAATATAAATAAATCAAAAGGAAGAATAATAGCTCTAACATTATTTTACTTGAATTTCAAAACATTTTATTGCTAGTCCATAGTGGAAAAGACTGTCTGGGTCATTTGAGTCAAATTCATATTTGTTTTAAAAACAAACTATTAATTACAAAAAATTATTTGGTAGTATGCTCATTTTGAAACCAAGGACTTAACTACATGCAATTCAAGTAGGAAAAAGTTTTCTGCTTGTAAAAAACTATGGCAGATACATTGATCTGTCACATTACATTAAAGTACCTCATAGAAGTTTGTATTTTGTTATAATATTGACATAATTTGAAAGCTTAGAGTCAAAGTAAACCTTATTGTGATTATTGAATGGCCTGTGCAATCTAAAATTCCATTCCTGTCCCAGCTCGCGGTGACGGGTAAAAAATAGTCAGGTCGTCATCTTTTTTATATAGCGCTTTAAAAAAATACATTTCGTCAAAGCAGCTGAACAACCTTCATGTGTGTCTATAATGCAAAAGGATAGTTACAGACAGTTCATTGTTTAATTCAGTGATGTCATCTTTGTTTAGTTTAAAAGGTGTCTGTTCTTTCATTTTTAATGAAGTGAACAATATTGCTGTAAATGAAGTGACCTCAACTAAGCAAGCCAGAGGCAACAGCTGCAAGGAACCAAAACTTTATCGGTGACGTTTAATTTCAGGCTGCAGCAAAGTCAAGTAGAATTACCTTTTTCATGTGGTCATATCCCGATGGTCGTCTGAGGCAAGGTCTTCCAGGGGATCTGTATCCGGGGCTCTAGTTTTCCTGGTCTCTGCTTTGTTTCAGGGCTGTAGAGGGCTTTTCTAGTTCCCGATCCACCATCTGGTCTGGATACGTACTGGACCCTCTGCAATGTCTCTCTAAATTTGTATCCAGATCAGACCAGATTGTTACATGTGTGCAGGCAATAAAAAGTCCACTAACGTGACACTCCTGTACACAAACAGGCAGATAATCTAAGCTAAACCTTGCTTGTGCAATGCTACTTTCTGGTTAAGAAATACAAAACTTGACAGATTCCTCTTCTCTGCATTGTACAGCAAATTCTTTTTATAATGCTTGCATCACTGACAAATGTTTAGCTAAGCTAAATAAACACTTCCTGTAATCACTTGTACATGAAGGAGAGAGAGGCTAATGTTTGCTTTTCCGTAAACGTTAGCAACTGTCCACTCATTTTGCTTGCACCTCTGCTAAAAGGATCAGCTTCGCAACGGAAAGACACAAGAATGACCGCCTGGTCAAATATAAACGTCAATTGGGGCATGTCTAATTTTAGTGACAAAGGCTGCAATACTGGCCCGAGTGCCCCTCACGCCAGTGTTTTTGGCCGAGACCAGCTCATTCGTCTCCGAGTCAAGACCGAGTTCAGAGGGGCTCAAGTCCGAGTCAAGTCCATGGTCAGAATGTGTCAAGACCAAGACCAGTGAGAGTTGAGTCAATGAGTTGTCCATTAGGTTTTTTAATCAGCCGAAAGGTTTCACGTGTGAGCAGATTTAGTATTAAAAAAAAAGATTTAGTATAAAAAATATATATTTTGAAGAATGTTGATAACCGAACAGGGTGGCAAACATTCAAGTTATAGTTCAACCAAAAATAAAAATCGGTCATGAATTACTCACTCTCTAGTTTATATATCTTTTTTTACAGAGTCAAGATATTTTGATAAAATCTTGTAACCAAACAGGTCTTCGACCCTATTGACTACCGTAGTAAATGACTAAATATCTCACTTTGTGTTTAATAGAGCAAAATATGTATTACTTTGGTAGTCAATGTTTCCAAGAACTGTTTGAATCTTTTTCTGTTTTCATCAGAATCTCTTTCACTTCTATTGTTGGTGTTGGATACAAAACCAAAGCAAGTGAATGGTCGCCATTTACCAACATTGTTGAAAATGTCTTTATATGTGTTCTGCAAAAGAATGAAAGTTATACAGGTTTAAAATGACAAGCTGTATAAAAGATGATATTTTACATTTTTAGATCACAAAGAATATCATGAACATGAATAACATGAAACAGGGAGAGGTTTAAAGTAAGCGTGTATTTTTTTAAAAAGATGGGCTAATATATAGGGTAATCAATATTTAAAGAGGTTATACTCATAGGTGTAAAACAGTGGTACCCAAACCCCTAGGGCTCCTGTGGTCTAACTGAGCAGCCCTAGACATCCTATAAAAAGTGTCAGAGTTCTGAGCTTTGGGAGGACAAAAGTCATTTGTGATTGACTGCATCCCTTTTGCGCAATATGATGCAATTTCATCTGTGTTCATTAGAACAAAGAAATTTGTCATTTGAATATGTAGTTAAATGGCAAATTTTCCTTCAGTACTGCAACCATATTTGCTGCAGTGCTGGAGGATAAACAATGCTGTGTGTTTAGCAAAAGTTATGATGTTGTGCTTTTTTCAGTGAGATCACATCACATTCTTTGAGGAAGAAGCCAGAAGGGATTTTTTACTAGGAGCTGGCACAGACTACAGAACATTCATGAGAAAACATAAGGTCTTGAATTTAAAAGAGCATATAATTACTGCTGGTTATTGCGAGTGCAGTACAACAGCTCCTGGATCCAAATACAAATTATATTGGTTAGCATTTAATGGCTCCCATTTACTATTTGCATTCTAGACAAATTATTAAATGATAACACTTGAAAAAAAGACATGCCTATGTTTTTTAAAGGCGTTATAAGCGAGAACAAATTTTTTAAGGAACAGCTAGAAGGAAGATTGTTAAAGGATTAGCTTTATACAGATAAATGAACTGTAACATGAACTAAACATCCCTTTGCAGTCACTAGTTCTCATAATAGTTTCTAACTTTGCAAAAGCAGAAAGCTTGGACATTACTTTATATTGTCTTTATATTGTCAATGTACTGCATTTCTAGTTTAGTTTAAGTTTTTTTTTATGTTGAACAGTGTAAACTGTTGTGTTGTATTATGAAAAAACATCTAATAAAATTTTATTTAAACATAAGAGTTTCAACCCCTTAGCCATGATTTTGTTCACAATACGGCAAAGTATGGCCTCCATTCTGTATGTCATATTAATTTTATTAAACAGTTACCTAATCTTAAAAATAAAGTGGCCAAAAATTGCAAACCCTTTAAAAAAATTATTTTTGGCTATATATTGTCAGACAAATAAAACAAAATCTTTTGGGTGTCCTATCATAGCTGGTTAAAGTTCAAACCACACAAATATTTTTTTTATTTCTCTTAACTGTTTATATAAAGTTCATCAAAGAATACAATGTATAAAAAGTGACAATAATGATACCACAGGTTATAAAGCTTGCTAGGAGCACTACAATGTAGGTTCAAAGCATGATAAAGTATTTTCACTGTAACACCGTAAAATCTTCAACATTGTGAAGGACAAGAATAAATTAAAATTGGATCTTTCTACCTTTCAATTTTGATTAATATAGCACCATTGAATGCTTTGATGTCTTGTTGTGAGATAGTTGTTGCTGACAGCTCTGTTTAACACTGGCTCTTCTGATATTATCCTAGAGTTTTTAACTCTGATTTTGTATCTGCAGTGTGGATCCCCAAAGGGAATAACTATATTTGGCTGTACAGTAAACTTAGAAAATATTACATTAGAAAATTTGAGAGACAAAATTCTTGGTGTGATGAATTGAATAATGTTTTAAAGAAATCTATTACACATTTGGGATGTTTATGCTTAGAATAGACTGACATTTTATAACTTGTGAACAGGTACAGAAAAACAAATATATAACTTTTGAAGCTAATTTTATGTTAAAGCTTTGATCGGCTTTTTTTATTTATTTGGTTAGAAATAAGCAAAAATCAGCAGTTGAGCAAGTACGTTAAAACAATGTTAAACCCTCAGTGGTTCAATTTTTTTTCTCAGGCAATGAGCATTATGATTTACACATCATTTTGAAGCAAAACATCTAAGCAACAAAATCCAGATCTCTAGAGTCTTGTTATCTTTTGACATTGCATAGAGCATAAACTCATGAAGACCTGAGATTATCTGTTTGGGGTCTGTTGTTCTGTCAATCCTGATCTTTGCTTCATTAAGATGAATGTTAACGGCATCTGCCATAAACTCATGTTGAAGAGAAAGCTCCAATGAGACTGTATAGGCTGTGCATCCACAGAACTGAATCCATGTATTCATGTAGATTAAAGCAGATCTCTTTATTGTGATGGTACCTGAATACGTTTTATTATGAAATGGGTTTGTTATTGGAAGACATATACTTTTGCATTATTTTATTTCATAATAAAACTATAATTTCATTAAAATAATTTAAAAAAGCTTGACTTTTAAAAAAACCACACGTGAATTTTGTTTTAAAAGCATACAAGAATAAAACATCAAGCTGCTGAAAATGTCAAAGGATTTTTAATTATGTCAGTAGTTTTATTTTATTTTTTCTTTCAAAAGTACTAAAAATGAAGTATCTGCAGTCTTTAGTATAAGTCATTGCTACTGCAACAATCTTCTTTCAGACCAAAGGCCAACAAGTTGACATTGATAAGTGATATTTAGTCTGTCTCTATGAGTAAACCAAGAAAAAGAAAGACAAAATTCACAATGGTCACCTTTACCATTGCGATAGGCTTAGCCACGACTGGAACTCTTCCTGTTCTGACTGAGGACGTTTCGGGATCATTCTAATAGGATTTACATTCTATCTTTAGTAGGGTATATAACCGGTAACTCATTCTTTCCTAAGAGGAAGATTGGTCAAATAATCTGACACTTCCTAACCTGGCATCTGTATTTAAAACACCTTAGGTTTGTTGCTGATGCCACATCCAGCTGGCATCAGTGATCAGTGAATATGAGAAAGCGACTCTACATTAGTTTTTAATGCAGTAGATTCTGTAGCTGAAATCGGATTGTGCTCTAGTCTTTTATAAAGACTTCTCTTTAAACCTCCATAGTGCTGTGTGCTAATGCTCAATTAAAATAGTTAAAGTAAATCTCACGCGAAAAGGGAGAGCACAACATCTAAAGCAGTCTCATTTAAAGACAGGGTCTACAATTTCTGGTTGTCAGACCTGACCTGTTTTCTAAAGCGTTTTTGAAAAATCGCGGACTTTGCCTTTAAGGGCAAGCCGCCGATCAATACTTCATAACAGCTCCCATCATCTCAAGAATCGCTGCCAGTGACCTATAATATTATAAATATATATTAAATAAAAATAATGAACTTTTGCATGTTAAGCATAAAATTGTCACCAATTATGGTCCTGACCCATAAATCGTTGAAAACCATGTGATATTTTTGACAACAATCTAAGTCTAAATATCACCACAATAAATGACAACAATTTAATTTTTATAAACATATTTCTATGTGTAATGTATCAGACAATTACAACATATCATGATTGTTATTATATTCTCTGCCATCAAAATTTAAAAGTGAATATTGAAGAAATAAATTCAATTTCATGGGAAGATTATTGATGTATACATGTATACTTGATTTCACGCCAACCGCGCATTTTGGTTTGGTTAGATTACTTTCTTTCTTTCTTTTGCAAAACAGAACACATTTTGAAGAATGTTGTTAAACGAAAACTAATGGTACCCCTGACTTTATTGTATGGACACAAAATATAGGTTAGATATTATAAGAGGTTGAATAAATTATAACGGAATGACCATTTTATTAACCATAGGTAAATGCAGGAGCATCATCCACATTCTTTAAAATTTGCTCTTGCATTTCACAGATAAAAACAAACAAATAAGCATTACGAATGTCACAAATACCTTTTTTGTGCATACTGTCCCTTTAAACATTAATAACTGAAGCCATCTGGTTTAACTGCAAAGGAAACACCCACTGAGAACTGGTCATTGATCTCTCTAAATGTGATGTGGACTCTTTTCTGTGCAGATAGCATGCTCTGTTTCATTCTGCCTGTTCTTTCACTATGTCACCCATGAATGGGAGACCCATTTGTCCATTGCCATGGCAATGACATACACCATCATGATCACAATGCGGGCTCACCATTGTCTCAAGAATTCAGGTCCTTATCAGGCTGTCAGGCTAATGCAGACCAAGAGCTTTTTATTATACATGAACACTTCTGCTAATACTGTTTAAAAACTCCTTTCAAGTGTAAATGACCCTTGGACCTCTAATGTCCTCTCTCATGAGCTTATAGGGTTGCTGATACTATCCCTGTAAGCCTCATTTAAATCTGTTACAGCTAACTAAAGCAAAGGTGCTTGAGTGAGAGTGTGGGATACGAATCGGCTTGTTTTAAACTTGTCATTTAAACACAAGCCATTTAAAACCTAATTTAAAAGTGCCTATAGAATTGCTTTGTTCTAGTCCCGCTGGACATATCATGTTCACTGTATCAATGGTCAACTTGTGTCACCTAATGAAACTCGAAAAGAAAGTTTGGAGTGTTATAAAGGTTTGGAATGAAATTTGGATGATTTATGAAAGCATGTTTATATGGTTTGAACTATTCCTTTAACAAGCAAATCATTGGTCTAAACAGCTCTCCCTAGTGATTATTTGTTGCGTCGCATAAACATTTGGTCTGGCCTTTTCACATATAGTTAAATAAAATGTCTGTGGAGCTTTGACCAAAAGGGTGTCAATTTAAAATCGAATTGCAGCAACCAAAAGTAATTTTCATTGACAGACCTAATAAAAGTGGACCCAACAAAGTCTGTTTCACACTTGACAGCTGTTATTATGTGAGTTTTTCTAATGACTGCAGCAATTCAATTTAACAACTAAGACTGTCATTGCTTACCACACTTGAGGTTATGATATCACAGAGTTCCACCTGCTGACATTCAGAGATGCCCGTGAATGAAACCATGCATGTGCCTAAAAAAACTTTAATAGAAAATGATGAGACAAGTAGTTCTTCACTAACGTTTTCTCAAAGGGCAAACAGTCTCTTGCATATATAATTCATGTTGAAGGAGAGCTGCTCGAAGAACTTTATAGTGAAAAAGGATAGCATCAGAGCAGGAATTAATATTTTATCTGAATTTGCTTTTATTAAAATAACCATTGAGTGGGTGAGTGTTGCTTTTGTGCAACATGAGCTTGAGAAGAGAGCATTAACGCTGGATGCATTCATATATCATAAAAAACAGTAGATTTAAGCCAAAGTACATTTCAGTGCTGTCTAGGAAAAGCAAATGGGTTGTTTCAAAAATCTTGTTTGTCATTTTTCTTTTCTATGGAGTTACAGAGACAGTGATTTTGATGTAGTCTGCTTGGATCGCTCAGTTGTAGGTTCTTTATATTAGTATTCATGAACATTTTGTCTTTTTTTCCTTGTTCATTTCTAATTTCCTACCCCTTGTCCCTCATTACTGTGGAAGGGGACTGAGACGCTAAATTCTTTTGACATAAAATAGATGCTGCTATAAATTTAAGTCCTTGCATTTATGGAGGCTTTATTTGTTTTTTAATGGTCTTTTGTATCTTGTACTTTTAAATGAATCATCTAAGGAAGCTTATTACCTAAATGAAAGGGATACTCCACCCACAAATAAAAAAAACCTTTCATGAATAATTCGACCTCAAGTTGTTTCAAACATGTATGAATGTCTTTGTTTGGTTGAATACAAAGAAGGATATTCGAAAGAATGTTAGCAACTGAGGCTTCTGGGGCCCCATTGACTTCTCCCCCATATTGGAAAAAATTAAATGGTAGTCAAAGGTTAAGTGTTTGTCTTTGTTAAATTCTTTGTCTTTGTTTAAAAATAAAACGATAGAATATACATATCCTTTTTGTCTACTGTTGTAGTCAAAATTGCCCCTGAAATCTTCAATTGTACAAAGAAATATACAGGTTTATCATTTTAATTTGGTGAAAAACGTATTTTTACGTGTAATTTAAATATTTTATATAATTAAATTAAAATGAAACTGAGTAATAAATAATAATTTAACTGAATTGATGTGTTCAACATGGTCGAGAAAACTAAGTCAGTGACACCTGACTATCTTACAAACAACATTTCATTCAAAATATTATAAACACAGACCAATAATTTGCTAATATTTGTTTATGATCAATAATTACTGAAAATTTAAAGTATGTAACAATGTTCTCTCTGTATGATTACGGTAGTCGTCATGTCATCTTTGAAGGACTAATGTTAATTAGTGGTATAACCTTTACTCTTAGCCTTCTTCCTTATGATGCTTGCTATGCTTACCTTTCTAAAAAAAAGAACACTAAAGCCCAATACACAAACCATCCCAGAAATTATATATTTTTTCTATTAAATACCTTTATTTAGTATTACAAAATTCCTTATTATAATGGATTTTGTGAACTTTTCTAATAGGATTGACCATCCCACCAACCAATAAAATCCATCACATACCAGCAGACACTGTTATACTTTCCATTAACACCAATTCAAATCCCATTATTCCCATTAAATCCTTTCCATTTTTATAATGTTTTGGGCAGGATTGTATTGCTTTTTCATCAGTGTATACCACACAAGATGTAATTTAATTTCGACACAAATGCTTTGCATTATTTATTCTATATTTAAAAATTGATCTGCTCTTGTTACTTTCTGTTCCTACAAAGTATATTGATTAAGTTATGAGCAGTTTGTTTATTTACACTAATTAGAATCCAATGACTAACTGAATTCTATATTGTTGCACATTGGAAACATCTCAAACTTTTCTTACTATAAAATTTATGTTAGGAAAGACATTTAATTAACAATATACTTTGAAACGTCTTTCTTAGAGAGCATATGATATTTGATGTGCTACAGTTACTGCATGTAACTTTAAAGTGTCTTGTACCCTCAGGAAATAAGGCATTACACAGTAAAAGTGAGAGGGCATTTCAAAGAGGCACAGTTTAATTACTGTTCAACCTGCAAGGTCCACATCATAAATACCACACAGATGTTTCACAACAATGATTGCACTGAAGATTATTTTGGAAAAAAATAATAACCAGAACCAGATTCCATTGCGGACAATCATGTCATTTTCAGAATGGTCAACCCCCAATGGCACATATAAGAAAAATATGTGAGATTCACTCTGCAATACTCCTGGCATATACAGGTCAGCTGTAGAAGAAACTCTATTTCTCCACATTTAGCAGGTGCTGAATGATACTGTAGATCACAGTACTGAGCAATAAAATCACTTGATACTTTTGGGCACTTAATATATTAGTGCCCTAACAAATATTATATCATAGTGAAATAAAAAGCTAAAATCAAACTTTAATGCTTGTTTTCTGAAAATTTGGTTTTCCGACTAAAGCCTGGTTTTCACAAGCAAGGTCACATATTTTTGATAGTTGACAGAATATTAATGTGAAGAAAAGGCTATACGTAGCTAACATTTTCCATGAACGTTGTACATTGTACGTTTATAGGTTAGAACAGGCATTCACAAATTCACCAAAAGTTTCCCTGTCATGTTTGTGAAGAAATTGATCAAGCCAGCACCATACCTAGAATAAATTCTGAGAACAGATGGCAGAATGGAATGCAAGAAATTATATTTACAGCTTTTTGGGGGCAATTGTGGCCTGGTGGTTCGAGTTTTGTACTCCTGATCTCCTTGTCACTGGTTTGATCCTCAGTTCCAGTGGATGGTAGGTGGGGGAGGGAACGATCAGCACTTACCTCAACTTCATACCATGACTGGGGTGAGTCCCTTGAGCCAGGCCCCGTTCCCTATGTTTTCACTTCACATTACGAGGCTATCATTGCTTGGAAAACCAGAAGAGAACAGATTGGAGTGTAATAGAGGAAAAACTCAAGCCATCTTTCTTGGAGAATGCGTCTCGGTTTCAAAGAAAAAGTTACAGCAGCATCCCTTCACAGAAAGAAAGACAAATAAAACATCTTCTCATGTCCTATCAGCCTACACAGCTGGAGATGCTGATAATGAGCTAACATTTCAAGGTATAGATTCATAGATAACCAAGGGGGACCGTTGCAAAGTTACGAGTAAGTGTTCTGTGCATGAAGTGTAAAGTTCTTAAATATTTGTAATTAATAATAGAAATTATGAATAAGTATTTGACAGAAAGCATTCTTCTGACTGTTCTTTTTTGATGGTGGCTTTGCTTCTGTTCAATTAATGCTTTGGGACAACTCATTCACATGTTTTTTACACTGTCACAAACAGCCATTCGTCCTTAAGGTCTCCAAAGACTTTTCAATTACAAATAAACACTTCTCCTTTTGGTTGACAACAATGAATAAAACTTTTTGTATTATTACTTGGCATTTTGGAATGACATTTGCATGTGCACAAGAAGTAAAGCCTTTAGTCATTTTACTAGAAACTCCATACAGTTATGAGGGATCTCTCCGGGCCATTCTGGGTAACTTCGGCCCAACGTTTATAGGTTAGGTATCTTTCAGAAGAGATGTGATAGATTTACTTGCATCACCCATCAAACCAGCACAGATTCCCCATCCAATAACATTTACCAATGTATTTAGTGTTGCATTGAAAGAGTCACACTTCCATTGTGAAACTGAAAGCTCAGAGCTGTTATCTTTAAACCAACAATGAAAGAATTCTAAAGGAAGATATCAATAATATTGACCTCTGTCAATGATAGAAGGACAGATGGAGAAGGTAGACTGTTGGAGTCAAGAGAATGGCTTAGGTTTGAAAAGAATCATGTGTGTCCGTTTTAGGGAAAGAGACAATGCAAGTGGTTTTGTAAAGGGCTAGGTTAGTCAATGAGAGCTAATAGCTAGCACTTTAAGTCTGATTAGATTTAACCACTAGAAAGTCATTAGGCTAGAAGCTCCAGGGTTGCCCCACAACATTTTACAAGTGCCCATCAATTATACATGACGGTCATTTGTCAAATGGATTTTAAAAACATTGCTCTTTTTCCACATGTGTCTTTCTTGAAAGTGAGAAAAGTTGCGATCTTGCATTTTATTACCTTGATTTAGGAGAACTGTGAAGCATGTCTTGATTTATTGATCGGTTTATTAGAAGTTGTTAAAGTAAAATTAAAAGGCCAATGGTAGTATTTGCTAGATCGATTGGAAATGGCTAAAGTGTAACTGTGGTGCATGCAATGGTTTAAAAACGAAATGGTTGAGATATTCCATGTGCCACTTGACCCAAGTTTCTTTCTCGACTTTATGGATCAGTGGTCATTTCTTTTCAATGTAATGGGATTTGCTCCATTCCCAAGTACTTGTAAGCGGAAGTCGACACAACCCAAATTTCCATGCTCAGTCCATAAAGTCTCAGACGATCAATGTTGTGAAGATCATTCCGGGTCGGATAGCTGGCATTTCTCTCTATCCTGCCAATTAACATCAAAGGATGCATGATAGTTTTAGACAGCCAAAATCTCTCCTGATGAATCAATTCTCATAAAGTGTTGGCTTTAGATATGGAGGTCATGTTTTGACTTAAATCCTTGCTTATTTTTATAACTGCCATGAATCTTGATGCAAAATGTGAAATTACAAACATTCAATCTAATGCTACTCTTTGACTTCTTAAGCCATTTGGAATCCAAATACCCCTACTTCATTAAATAATGCTTTATCAGTGCCCTCCATCTTTGCTTCCAGGAGATTTTTCAAGGCACTCGGCCTGAATACAGATAATTTTCTGATCTTAATCCTTTGGCTGTATAAAGAAAGCATAAATCCATAAAACTATCCACAATGACCCTTTCGCCTCTGCTCCCCTTACTGTTGTTAAGGCCAGCACCTTCTGTCAAAATATCGCTGGATTGGTTATTAAGAGTCAGTTTATGATCAATTCTCATAATAACAGGAATTGATCATCTACTTTAGAAACATCTGATGTGTGCAGCGTGTTCCATGACGTTGAACCGCAAGCTTACCCACTTCAAGTTTCATCAGTCCTGATAATGTACAAAGTAGTCGATCAATATGTCTTGGCAGTGCTAGCTCTTTGCGGTGTCCCTAATGTGATGTGTACTCAGTCAATAACTTACCTTAGATTGACTGACAGGATGCTCTGGCCTAGGTCATTTCTCTGTCATGCTGTTGAGGTAAGGGCCAACCGCAGAGCGTTGGAACAAGATGGGAAATGGCAAGGTTGTCCCGGAGGACAGGTGGGGATAATAGGCAGAACATCTCTATAAGCTTGGAGTGGAAAAGGTGACAGGTAAGGCCTTGTTACCTGGTGTTAAGATCCATCAGTGGTGTTCAGGTGAGATAGCATACGATTTACTTATAGTACCATGCATCACAAATAAGTTTGCTATAACCACTTTTCTTCATGCAAACTGTACCATATTAAGAACCTACTACCCTGTCTATTAAACAAGTTGTTTAAACTATAAACAGGCAGACTGAAATAACAATTTTATACAATTGTGGGAAGGAACAAGCATATAATGCACAGAACTATCTTTAACAATCTTTAGTTTGAACGGACTAAAGATTGGTATGGACTAAAGATTGTTTTGAACGGACTCTAAAAGGGATAGTCACCCAAACATAAAACATATGTTGCCGGTGTATGTACAAACAAGTATATGCAGGACAGATGAAGGATTCATGGACAATTCTGTAATCTGGTTGAGGATTTAACTTCATGACAGGGTATCAGAGAGCATCATGACTTTCTATTTTTTCTGGAAAGCCATGTTTGACTGATGGGTCATGCTGTTAGAAGATTTTGGTTATGAGACTTCCTGAACCACAAGCACTCTTTCTGGATGAAATGTAGAACAATGGTAGCTGTGTGGACTGATGCATTAGCTCATTTCATGGCCGATACTGTAGTCGTGAGCGTGCTTTGTATTATAATTAACCATGTGTGTGGTCGGCTTGTAACGGCATGGATGAATGGGGTGGTTTGAACAAGTGGGCACTTAAGCCTCTCCCTTTATGACATCATAATCACTTTACACACTGCAGAACTCACTTACATTGTTGATAGTGCAGTAGACATGATATGGGACATTACATGACAATACCTGAAATTATGTTACATACATTGTATTTTAAATAAATCGATAGAACTGATTATATGCTTGACATTGTGGATGATGTAATAGGGACATGATTTATGAACATATAAGGCCTATTTTGGAATATTTAATCAAGTAAAAAAACTAAGATGTTCCTGATTATATTGTTCAAAGTTTAGCCTTTACTACTATAGTTTTTCTCAGCAGATGATGTAACCAATCACATCATAGAATGGCTTACACAATAACATTTTCCATAAAATCACCACCCAAAACAATATTTGCATCATTTACGCACCATCTTGACAATTGTAATCATGTATTTCTTTCTTCTTTCACACCTGGCATTTCTTCTACAGAACACAAAAGAAATATTCAGAAAATATTACGGAATTGCTTGCATTGGTTTTGTTAATAAAGTAGAAGTAAATAAGCGCTACTGCCATTCAGTAAGTAAAGTCTTTTTTCCTCAGATCACAACAGAAAATACTTTGTATCTTTTTTGCAAAAAAAAAAACTTTTGTAAGCACTACTTTCTATTTCTATTATATGAACACAAAACCACTGAGACATCATCAAAATTGCATTTTTGTGTGAACTGTAAAACAGAGTTTCAGCTATATTCCCTTGCTTGTTTAATTTTGGTCCATACAATATATAACAACATGACAATTTGACAGTACTTTAACTTGCTATTATTCAATGTATTGTGTGAGATTTAAGTAAAGCAAGTCATTGTTGGTTGTGCAAAGAAGATCTTATCTCAAATATGGGCAGTGAAATCAGATATAAAATAAACATATGGAACCCACATGAAAAGGATGTCATATTATGTCATATTACAATGGCCGGAAATCAATACTTGGAAGATAATTCTGACCCTTCGATTTTGCTTTCAGAATTATGCAAAATGAGTCTGAAATTCATTACAGATGTTAATTTTAAAAAGTACTTTTTTAATTAACTATTTCCCCCATAGCCAAAAGAGAAACTGAACTGAAGTGTGTGGCCAAGTATGTAGTTCATGGACACAGTTAGTTAACACACACACACACACACACACACACACACACACACACACACACACACACACACACACACACACCATGAACACACACCTGGAGCAGTGGTCAGCCATGTTACGGGGCCTGGGGAGCAATTGCAAATCTCATTCGCATATCTTTACAATCTTGCAAAACATATTAAATTGAAAAAGATAGCAATGGAATATAAATCTATATAACTCATCTTAATAAGGAAAAGCTAACCGGGCTATTAATGCAAAACTCATTCTAAAAGCAAAGTATTGACAAGACCTTTCTTTTTAGAAAGATCTAAAGCAAAGTTCAGCAGAGATCTGTCTGTAAATGGACTTCTGTAAATCTAGGTGGATCACTCATAACCTATATCCTGTACTCACCAACTGCATGTAGAGAGCACTGTCTTATCACTCACGTCCATGTCTTATATTCATACCTTATGCTCATTCATTGAGGTCCCCTACACCACAGGTTATCAAAGGAAACGGAAGGCTATTTTTACCCTGTTTTATTTATGCCCTCATCTTTATTGTTTCTAGATTAATTTACAGTGCACAAATGAAACAGACCAGCACACTACATTCTTTTGTAATGAAAAGCTGCACTGTTTGTGAATTACTAATGCAAAATAGAACTACATTTGTGAGACAATTAATATTGTATTTAGGCATTTGAATGTCAAGTATATTCAAAAAGAAACATAAGGTGATACTTGGCAACAAGTGTATATAATTGAAATCAAAGTATAGAAGAGAAATTAATTATGAGCTTCAAAAAATCTAATTGAAAGCTTTCATGCTGTTGTAGCATAAGAAACAAGAACATTCTCCAAGTTTTAAGCTTCAAATATGTCTTTGTTACTTGCATACTGATCCACATACACAATGACTAATGCAATGTGACCTTTCTCTTGCAGATATTGGCCATCATATCAATTCTCTTCATCGTTCTCTCAACAATTGCACTTTCTCTCAACACGTTGCCCGAACTGCAAGTCACAGACGAATTTGGTCAAGCCAATGACAATCCTCAACTTGCTCACGTTGAAGCAGTGTGTATTGCATGGTTCACAATGGAATATCTCCTGCGCTTCCTGTCATCGCCGAACAAGTGGAAATTCTTCAAAGGGCCACTTAATGTCATTGACTTGT
This sequence comes from Triplophysa yarkandensis, assembly GCA_033220385.1. Classification (NCBI taxonomy): domain Eukaryota; kingdom Metazoa; phylum Chordata; class Actinopteri; order Cypriniformes; family Nemacheilidae; genus Triplophysa; species Triplophysa yarkandensis. Next base: position 9,075,644 of record CM065676.1, on the reverse strand, counting down.
TGGCTATACTACCTTACTATGTCACCATTTTCCTCACAGAATCCAACAAAAGTGTGCTTCAGTTCCAGAATGTGAGGAGGGTGGTGCAGATATTTCGTATAATGAGAATATTGAGGATTCTCAAACTGGCCAGACATTCAACTGGACTTCAGTCTCTTGGATTCACCCTTCGACGCAGTTACAATGAGCTTGGCTTACTCATATTGTTCTTGGCCATGGGAATTATGATATTCTCCAGCCTGGTGTTTTTTGCAGAGAAGGATGAGGACGCTACAAAATTTACAAGCATCCCTGCTTCATTTTGGTGGGCTACGATTACCATGACAACAGTAGGCTACGGAGATATTTACCCACAGACTCTGCTTGGTAAAATAGTTGGTGGACTTTGTTGCATTGCCGGTGTGCTGGTCATTGCCCTTCCCATCCCTATTATTGTGAACAACTTTTCAGAGTTCTACAAAGAACAGAAACGACAGGAGAAAGCCATTAAGAGAAGAGAGGCCTTAGAACGAGCCAAGAGGAACGGCAGTATCATCTCGATGAATCTGAAAGATGCGTTCGCACGGAGCATGGAGCTAATGGACGTGGTAGTAGATAAAAGCGACGATAAAGGACCGTTGGAGAACCACCTCTCTCCGAGCAGGTGGAGCATTCCTAAGCGTACATCCTCGGATAACAGCCTAAGATCCTTTGACAAGAAGTTTCCTGTGGACGGCCCACAAGGGTCACAGGAGTTTGTCCAAACGCCAAGTCCTCAGCATCTGAATGCTCAGAAACTGGAGGAAATGTATAACCAGATGACAAAGACACAGTCCTTCTCTGATCTCAACACAACAGTCACCCCGCAGACCGTAGAACGCGAGGTGGAACTGGAGATGAAGAAAGTCCCATCCTGTGCTGAAGGACAACCCAAGGAAAGAACTATCACTGATGTGAGAAGCATATCAAGTGTTGACAGCTTTGCAAGCTGCACTGCTGAGTTCGGCCAGGGAGACAAGACATCAGGGTTGGAACAGCTTCAGCAAAGACCAACGAAATCCCGTTTTCATCTTGGCCAGCTGACACCTTCTGACACGTTCTCTCCTGAAGACGACGGAGAGCCGACGAAGGAGAACTTTACAGATGTGGTAGAGAGCATTAAAAGCTCCATCCGTGATACGAATGAAGTGAAAACAAAAGGTCTCAAAGTAAACTTCATGGAAATGCTGGATGATACCCCTCTGACACCACCTCACACCTGTTCCCCACAAGATATCAACAACAGTCTTGTGGAGGACGACTCCCCAGAAGGAGAGTGCTCCCCTCTTTGTTCGGATTCAGAGCCACTACCTAGTTTTCCAAACAAAGGTGTAGTTCTTTCTCTAAAGAGGCAAGCCGATCAGTACCATCCTCAAGAGACGGCACTGCTTCTGGGAGAATTTAAGAAACAGGAATACCCTGGGGATCCAATAGAAGTGGCTGCCGCAATCACCTCCTCACCCAAATGTGCAGCACACAACTGCATACAGGGTGACAACGGTGATGAGAAGCCTGAAACCAACCCAAGTGAACACAAGTTGGAGAACCACATGTTTACTCAGGAGATCCACTTAATGCCCGAGGATGGCAACCTTTCTCCATCCTGTGAAACCGGGATGTGACTGTGGGCTACTAAAGAAGCAAAGAGCACACAGAAGAAGTGCACACAGATGCGGTCTGAAAGATATTTCTGCATGGCATGAAAGTACCTTGTTATTATTGTCAATTGTAAAAATCAGACTGCGGCCCTTGCAGACAGATCCTGGAGGATGTGAAAGCAAACAGGAGACTTGTTCAGAATGTATTTATCTAAGGACATGTTGACTTACCTGTACATTGTACCTTTTCACTCAATTTCTTTTATAGTGACATACACAAATATGGGGGGCAATTTTTCAGACGCATGCATATTTACAAAGCTATTTATGGTGCTTAGTTTGCTGAAAGCACTCCAGAAGACATACATGGACTACAACAACAACAACAATGACAATGCATATAGCCACATAGGGAAAATTAGATGTCAAAAAGCTTTTGTTTAAGTTTGTTGGTTTTTCTTTTGTTCTTCAGGAGGGGTATTAAGACTTTGAACAGTGAGCTGCGAAGTAGCGACGTATTGAAACATATCATGACTTTCTGTAAAAATGCAATGTGTACCTAATGCAGATGTGTTTTGTGTAACAGTTTAGAAATGGCCTGTAATATCACAAAGATTTAATGACCACTGGTTTATCGTTTAGGATGATGGTTTTCATCAGTTTCTTGATATACATAGTTACCAAAAACAAAGAAAATCAATCAAAATAGTAAAGAAACGCCTGTAGTGGCCAAAAACATAAAGAAAATCAATCAAAATAGTAAAGAAATTGTGCATCATATATTGCAGGATTATTAGAGAGTCTAACTTTTCAGGAAAAGCTTTAAAGGCCTGCTTTCAATTTACAAAAGTTGTATGTCGTAACTTATTTTTTACATGCTCAATTATACAAAAGCATAGAAGTGTAACATTTGCATTTTTCTAAGACCATCAGGTTAGTAGTTGTGGTCATTAAATCAAAGGTTCATGTGTTTAAATTTTCAAAACCATTATAATATTACAATTAAATTATTACTTTACCTAAAAAAGGACCAAAAACCATAACATTTTCAACGCAAAATCAAAAATCATTTATTTTTCCGTCTAGGAGCATTCAGTGGTGTAAATGGCACTACACTTTTAATTTTTTACATGAGTTATTTCATTGATATACATGTTTAACAATATCCTTATCCGTCACACATCTGACCTTTTAGGCGTTTTAGAAACTCAATTTTGTCCATTTCTGTGAATATTTCTTTTGGGATCTGATGATTGTGTTTTTGGGTCCCCTCACCATAGAGAATATCCATTTTATGTTGCCTTTATTGCAAGATTGCTACAAATATATGTATATTACTTGTTTGGGCATGGCAGATGACTGATTTTGTCTAAAATGTACAATGTGTTTAAAGAAACCAAACAATCTCAATAGGCTGAATGAGGATTGCAAAAAGACAGCTGGCGGTCACGCTATGATCACGTCACGTCAGTATGATGGAAAGTGCAATACAGCATACTGCAATCTATGCAGGCCAAGAATTGTGGCACTTTATTTACAGTCTAATAGATTTGTAAGTGTACAGGCAGAGACTACAATTGTATTTTTCACATTATATATCTTTAATATTTGAAATATCAGTGTTACCACTTAAAACAAGATTATTTGACATTTTGAAAAATACAATACTGTTGGAGTAACTCCAGTCCTAAAAATGAGATTCTCTTAACAGATTGGATGATCAGGTCTTTTAGAAATGTAAAAATAGATTCATTCAATATGAAAAAAACAACTCTTCAAATTACTCACTTGGCTCAAAAACTATTTTAGTTTTGTGAATTAACCCTGACAGTGGCTCTATTTTTTATAAACCAAAATCAAGCAAGACCATAATTTCCTGTCATATGGTGGTTGAAATGATGTGTGCCTGTTCATAAGAATTTCTGAGAAGGCTACAAATCATTTGGCTTTGTTCATATAGAAATGTACAGAAAATTCTACTTTTTATAGGGGGAATATTCAGGTCTTTAAGTAATACATATGCGTAATATTAAGTTCTCAGGTTTTCTACGGCACTAATGTTCTGATATGGTGGATGTCCATGTCTTCTTCATTTAAACAATCACCTTGTTTATTTTTCATGATGTCATCACTTGCCTGTTTTAGACAGATTTATTCACAATTTTAACTCTATCTAGCCCATTTAATGCATTTAGCTTTCCTTGTGTGTTTTACTTACAATAAAGGGAAATCAGGGTCATCTAAAAATGACATTTTGTGGTGCCTGTGGTGCACTTCCTGTTTGTACCTTTGGTATGCTGGTGGATTTTTGATGATTTTTAAAAAAGAAATACACATCAGGAACTGTTTAAAAGAACGGACGTCATAACACAACAGTGCTGACACCCAACAAAAGTGTTGCAGAAATACGCTGGAGTCCCTCTCATTTAATCAGATCTTAAAAGGATATTCTAACATAAAAGAAGACATTTAAAAAAAAATGTGTAATTGAAATCCATTGGTCCCCCTTGACTTGTACTGGTTTTGTGACCACACCATGTTCCACCAACTGGTATTTGGTTACCAACATTGTTCAAATTATCTACTTTTGTAATTTACACAAGAAAGTCACATAAGGTTTAAAAAGGTCAATAGATTAGTTAATTATGAAATCCTTTTTGTTCTGGGGTGAACCACCCCTTTAAGAAGCTCAGCTCAATGATTCCGTTATTTCAGTTTCTTTCCTTGAAAACTTGCAAAAAAACCAACATCCACACCTCTATGTAATCAAAAACTTAAAATCACACCTGACCTGTTTAACTTCTGACAAAAGGCACAATGTTCTTTCATAACTATCCCACCAGGTTATCAATTCCTTCGTTATTTGTAGCATGTTGTCATATGATTGGCAACTTCTTGAATGGGAGCTGAAATGGAGAGAAAATTCGGGCCTGATTGACTTTAACATGGTATTAATAAATGCTCAAATAAACACTGATGGACTTTGAACAAGCATGTTTCTCTTCCCGTGATCATTTGTTATATATTGCAAGAGTTTGATTTTATTTATTTATTTATTTTAGCTATTCTGTGAAAGCCTGTTCTCCACACTGATTTCTCTCCTTTGGATTTCTGCGTCTTTGTGTTTTTGTTCGTTTAAACAATGTTATCTTGTATCTCAGTGTCCATGGACACCTTTAATCTGCCGATAGTTTCTGCACATATCAGCATCTTTGAATGCATGTAGTAGTCTGTAAAATGATGTGATCACAGAACACTCTGTCATAGTACATGTATGTCAACATTTCTGTAAAATAAGCTGCATTGTCTATGTTAAATCCACTAGCATATGCAGGATAGCAAATAAATGTGTAAATAACTTACGTGTTTTCTTCATTTTCAGTATTTGTCTGACAGCTTTCTTTGCAAATACAAAATTCAAATAGGTTTAAAAGAAATGTATTTTGACAAGCACAAGAGGGTAGTAAAATTACATCATTCAGGAATCTCTTATGTGACCACTTCTGGGTGTGTTTATTTTGGTTGGGAATGAGAAAAAAGCCATAGGTGACAGTAGACAGATGCATTATTTGTACCTGAATTTAAAATCTTATGGGTTTTCATTACAGTAGCCTAAGGCAGGATGCAACAACTTTGTCAAATATAATGTAAAACAGGTTCCATGACAAACTCCCAGCTATCAATACATGCCCTGTTGATCTAATGAACCACATTTAGCGACATTATTCTTATTTCCTCTATTTTATTTTCATAGAACACAACGTTTAACTGAAATGATAAAAGCCAGCAAAATCTTAAAGCAGTTTTATGGCACAACGAGTGCGACACCCAGTGGTAAATCATATGCTACACCGATTGAGAAAGAGTGAAAGATTAAACATTTTGTATTGTTTACAGATTGATTACTAATTTATAATGATGAAAAACACATTAAGGGGTTTTATTAAAGTATTTGACTGCATATTTTTCAAAGGACAATAATTCCAAATGACAAATATATAAATAGACAGTTTAACATTGAATTATACTGCAGCATCCACTTAAGTTAACTATTGATTGTAGTATTTTTGGACTTTACTACATATTATATATACAAATACACTTCAGTTGAAGAATGTACTAAGAAGCTATATACCATATAGGGGAGAGTTGCAACACTTTTTGTAATGCCATCAGTTTTGTTGGAAAGGTTTTCAGTGGAAGGTCAAAATTGTATTGTCAAAAAAAAGTTTTATTGACAAGTGTGCTTACACTTAATGTAAAGTGGGTGGAAATGCAATGTTACAGAAGACCTCTGGATGGAACAGAATATGGTCAGATGTTTAAAAAATATACAACTTATTATGTGCTATATTTGAAGTGTATTAAGGAAAGTTTTCCACATATTTATTGCACGGTAGGATGTAAGATATGTATATACGTATTCAATTATATATGTACATATGTTTTAGATATACAAGTTCTAAGGTACTATATACGAAGTCTGACGTAAACTGTGGCACACATTTATAGCACAGTAGGGGAACATTTAAGTGTTCGTGAAGAAAATGGCCTGAGGAAAGAAGCTTTTCCAGTGTGTGGTTGTTTCTGTGCCCTGAGCGCTGACCAGACTCAGTTCAAACAGAAAGTGTGCTGGGTTTGAGAGATCCAGAGTGATTTTGCCAGCCCCTTTACTCACTCTGGATGTGTACAGTTCTTGAAAAGTGGGAAGAGTAGTGCAATTGATTCGCTCAGCAGTCCGGATTAAACTGTAGTCTTTGGAGGTCAGTTGTGGAGGCTGAATCGTACCAGACGTTGATGGAAGTGCAGAGGATGGATTCAATGTCAGCTGGGTAGAACTGTACAAGCAGCTGCTGAGGCAGATTGAACTTCCTAAGCTGATGAAGGAAGTACAGTCTCTGCTGGGCTGGGCCACTGATGATTGAGTGGGGGAGTGGAGGGGGTTTCTACGAAGGCCCACTATCATCTCCATTATTTAAAGCATTTTCAGCTCCAGGTTGTTGAAACTCCATCACAGAACCAGCTGCTTAACATCTGTCTGAATCCAGGCTCGTGCAATTCTGATGAGGTTGATAATAGTAGTGTTGTCCGCAAACTTCAGAAATTTAATGGAGGGGTCTTTAAAGGTGCAGTGAAAGAGCAGTGGGGAGAGAACACATTCTTGTGGGGCATCGGTGCTGATGATGCGGCTGTCTGACATAGTTTTGCCCATTCTTTCTTGTTGTTGTCTGTGTGCCAGAAAGCTGGTGATCTATTAATAGGCAAAGCTGGGGACAGAGACCCGGGTCAGGTTGGTCTGGCACATTGATGGGACGAAAACCCACATTTGCCAGCTACCCACCTACATTGGTGTAACATGCATATCATTTTGTAATCTTTTTATTTTATTTTTGAACAAACAGGGATTTTAAAAGTTAAACTAGAATATTATTTTTGAATAAAAAAACAGTGCATACATTTCTAAATAACACTTATGCACACTACTCTGAACGGAACTGTGTGTTTGTGTGTGTCTTAACAGTTTAATTGACTATAATAGGACTAGAGTGGAATATGTAACAAAACTGAATCTGTGCATTAAATTTGAATTCTAAATAAAAAAATATAATGTTGCAACAAACAGTCATAACACAATTTTCTGTTATCAATACACAATACCTTTGACACTAGCAACACCTTTCAGATGCTTAAAACAGTAAGAGTAGATATTACAAGACAAATTGAAGAATTGATTTTTACTTTAAGGAATGGTAGCATATAACTTTTTTTAAACAAAGCATGTTCAGAATGAGCATCACTACTCTAGCTCATTCCTAGATGGGGCGATGAGCAAAAGATGTTGAATGAATAGGAAAGTGTTGTATGACTCCACGCTGGCAGGGGTCGCTGCGGTCTATTCGTCTCATAAACTCTCCGCGTCACAACAGTTGGCGGGAACTTCTACTGTTGACACAAACATGGAGCAGAAAGCCCAGGAGATGATTTCCAGCACCACAGATTTCCAGACAGATTTCCAAGCGGTTGATGCGGTTGTTCAGTCATGGATGATCGATTATTACTTCAGCTCGCTGTGTCGTCTTTTTCGAGACAGATCTGCTGCGAAATTTCGCAAAACTTTAAACATTTTCCAGGGTAACTTGACTTTGGGTTATAAATGAAATATGGTGATATCTAGAATTATCTAGAAATCATTGAATTAAAATGTTATTGTGTGTTGTCGTGTTCACAGCTATAGTAGATGAGCTTGAGTCTTCCTCTGCTCTTCGTGACCATTCATCTCAGAGAACCATCTGTTGTTTTCTTTCCAGAGTGATTGACGGCGAGGAACTGAGTAAACTCTTAATATTACTAAAAATATATGTTTGATTTGTATTCGAAATCAAATGTTAATCAAATGTAAGAATGTTCAGAACTATTAATGAATAACATGACAGACTCGCCTGCTCTTTGTCACCTGTAAGTAAAGACCACGTGGTGTTTGACAGGTGTCCACTATGACAAGAATGCTGAGATCACTCCCTTGATGTCAGCTCTGCAGGTTTGGGATTTATTGGAGGATTTGGTTGATCCTGCTTTACACACTAAGATCAGGACTCTGCTGATAGTTCAGGTAATTGTAGTTTTTTGACTTTGTTCAACACCAGTCAAAAGTTTTAGGGCACTTAAATTAAATGTCTCTTGTTATTTAAAAAAAATGTGAATGCCTAAATGTCTAAATTATTTTAATAGACAAAGTATACTTAAGCAAACATGTATGTCTTTTCATGATAAAACTTGCAGTTTATTTGATAAAAATGTTTTTGAAGTGGATGACTTTGACTGAACATTGAAGAAGGAAAAGCCAATAAGAGCTTGATAGGGAATCATTTAAAATATTTTGAAAAGCATTTTGAAAAGCTTAATTATATGACATGAAATAATATTTGCACATTTCAATTAATTTCCATTGTTCACTTGGTTTATTTCCAAATTTGTATGAGTTTTTTATTATTCTAAATTTGGGACAAATAATAATGCAAATAATCTGGGTTCCAGTAATGATGCAAATCAACATTTTGTCTTTTTCATTTATTTTATATTGCAGTGTGTTGCTGTGTGTGTAAAACAAGGTAATTCCCAGATGGCAAAGGGCACGCTGCAATGGCTGGAAAAAGAAACTGAGATTCCAGAGGTGCATGTTCATGTCTTACTCTTAAAGGAAATAATTTTTTCTAGTTTTAGTTCATTTCTTTAAAATGTTTTCCATAAAACACAACATTTGACAAAGTGGTGTTTGTTTAACAGAAACTATGTGGAAAGCTGTCAACCATTGTGAATAAGAAAGATGCATATGACCAACTTCTTATGAGCTTCAGTTACAGTCAGCTGCTGGAGAAAATTGACACGTTCCTTGACACTCGGCAGGATCTTTGTTCTGACTTCTTACTTGAGGTGTACACCTTTTTACATTAGAATAAAAAACATTTTACGTGAGTACTGAGGGTGCAGTTTATTGTTAAATTTCCATACTCTCAGGAAAACACCATGGTTTTTAAGGTCCATTAAGTTGACTTGGAAACCACATTTAAAACGATGTCAAAGCGACACATCAATGCTCTCTTTTCCTCAGGATGAAGCAACATAACTATAAGATATTTGTAAGGTGATGACCTCACCTGCTTCATCCTAGCAAAAAGCGTGATGTATGGAAATTTAGCAACAAGCTGCAACCTCTGTACTCAACAACCTAAAGAGAGAAAGATGGTGCTTAAAGGAAATCAATAAGGACCTTTTTACTTGCGAAGTGAGGGATCATTTGATGCCAACATGTTGAGTTTTAGTTAGTGGGATGACAGAATGTTTTGATGTTTGGATTATTTTAGGCAGCATCGAAAGTGGTTCAGGCACATCAGCAAAGATCAGATGAAGCTGTAACTGAGCAGGATGGTGTCAAAGAGGCGTTGTCCAGCCGCGAGTCAAACAATTCAAAAGAGTAATCTCTCTTGCCTCATTTCATGCAAATAATTATATAGCTTTTTTAATTAAACATTTTATTATTAAGTAGTAATACAAAAAGCTAAAGCTAAAAACTAGTGTTTAATATAGTATTTAATATGCATAATTTCATGTATTTGGGTTGCATACAGGAATGAGGACCAGGTGCATCATGTGTTGGTAATGCACAGGTGAGGCCCTACAGGTTGTTTAACATGCATGATGATATGATCAACTCTAACAATATTCAACACCATCTTGACGGTTTTCAAATGGAATTGTCTTTTGTTTACACACAAATAAGACTTTTTGTCTATCATCTGGCAGGGGTAAAAAGAAGCTGTTTTCAAAACAAGATGGGCCATGGAAACCAGAAACGGAAAAGAAAAAACAAAGAACACTCAGGAGAAGCTATGTTTGTAGTAAGTTTTTTTCTGCTTCATTTAATATAATATTTTATGCCAGTTCTATGAAGCCGTTTTTACTGATTATCTTAATGGGATAGTTAAATTTAAAATAAAATTACTGGATACAGTTCTTTGCACTGAAGATCAAAGAAGTAGATATTTGGAAGAATGCTTGTAATCAAACAGTATTTTGATTCCACTGGCTACTATACTGGCTACTAGAAAAAATTACAATGGTGGTAAAAAGTGCCACAGAACTTTTTGCGCTACTACATTCTTCAAAATATTTTATTTTGTGTTCAACCGAACATCTCTCATGTATACAGATTGGACACAATTCAAAGGTGACTAAAATATTGTTTTATTGTTGTGGAAACTACGTCTTAAATGTTATATGTGACAACATTAAAAAGCTTTTTTTTTGACAGAATCCAACCAGAGGAGTAGTGTTCCTTCTGTATTACAAAGCAATATTAGTACAATGAACCGAGGCAAGAGGGTAAGTAATAGTAAAGTCATGTGTAACACTTATAAATATGTGTATTATAGTATTTGTAACTTATAACTCATTAAAATATCAATTATTTGCATCTTACAGAAATGGACTTCAGAAGATGATAAGAAGCTTAAAGCAGGTGTGAGGCAGTATGGGGTGGGCAAATGGGCCGTAATCCTGAATGAATATGATTTCGAGAATCGTACCAGTGTCATGCTGAAGGATAGGTGGAGAACTTTGAAGAATCAGAACATGGTCTAAGTGTCTAATTTTTTTCATTTTATTATACATTTTATTTTTAAAACGTCTTTGTAGTCATTGCTTCATCATAATCATCAAACGTTGCTCTAGAAATACAACATGTGCATTTATGGTCCTTTTTCCACACAGACTGTATTTACTTTATTTTGGGAGAATCTAAAAAAAACATGTTTGTGAGAAATTTGAGTAATTAATTAATTTCAAACAAATTAAACGTATATCTGAGCAGAAGTATTTAGCAACAAAACTGTTACAGTCCGGTTCATGTTTTTTTTTTATATTAATACTTGTCCAATAGGTAAAATATGATTTATGTTTATTTTGTGGGGATATATTTGTCAGAAAAAAATTCGAAAATGTACTTTAAAGCAAATAAATTGTACAGAGGTTTTTAATAAATGTGTTTTCAGAATTTTTTTTTTGTGGATTTGTTAAGTACACCTGTGTATGTTTGAAGGAAAATGAAGCTGTATTCGTGTGGACCAGGGTTCTCCAACGTGGTGCCCGCATGATCTTCTTGAAGTGCCCGCTATGCACAGGCCTCAACAATAAGAGCTGCACGTGAACTTTACTCCGTGATATTGGGCATAAATTACAAAGGCACCATGTTTTTACTCTTTAACTCACTAAATTGAAACTTTAGTAATTCTATGAATGCCAATTCAACTTGAAAAAAGTGCGAACTTGTGGATAATGTTATCAGCTGTTTTTTTATTTAAAAACAATTTGCTCTTATAAAGTTGGTATTTACATGTATGAAAATTTTTAAGGTTTATAATACCCAACAAGTAGTGCTCCGGATGATTTCATGTCCTTGGGTATCCCTTGCTTAAAAAAAGGTTGGAAACCCCTGCTCTGGACTTTTCTCTATTTTTTTCTACAGCGTGGACTTCCCACCGCCTGCCATTATAGAATCTCATTCCTGGCAACAACAATTTATCAAATACAAATCTCAATGGGGTAAAGTAAATCCTAGGAATAGTTACATTATATCCGGGAATATGTATTGTATTGTAAAAAAATGGTAGTGTAATGCACTGCTACCAAAGGGACAAAGACAAGATCAACTTTGCGACTTATTGGTTTGAAAATTAGCACCATCATCAAAAACAGGATCAGTATCTTTGTCTTTTATTACTCTACAGAGATACATACCGAGCATTCACTGGGGCCCCATACAAGCCATGTGTTCTGCATTTACTGTTCTTCATTGTTGTAATAAATGCTGTTTCTAGAAGAACAGTCTATCCTAGCAGTTTCTATTTACTATTCACCTATACAATCTTTATAGCTTTTTTTGTTAAGATTCATAATCTGCATGATCCATAATCCATAATCAAAATTTTGAATAACAGTCCATCCTAGCAGTTTCTATTTACTATTCACCTATACACTCTTTATAGCTTTTTTTGTTAAGATTCATAATCTGCATGATCCATAATCCATAATTATCCATAATAATGAGCACTGTACGGTAATGAAACCTTGTGTCTAAGCACAAAACTAGTTGCTGTAACAAGTTTATTTTTTATTGATATAGTAAGAAAATAATTCAATTAATTAACTAATTATAAGAGGAATTTCAGGCAAGCGTTTCTAAACTTTTGACTGGTTCTGTATTCAGATTTAAATATTCTGTCATCATTTACTCACCATCTTGTCATTTCAAACATGTTTGAGTTTTATTGTTTTGCAGAACACAAAATAAGATGTTTTTGTTTGAACTGTTCAATTATCAACAATCTTCAAAAAATCTTGAAAATATTTCTAAATGCTATATAAATCAACTTTATCCACAATTTCCAATACTTATTTGTCTTTTGTCTATTTTGTAGACAAAAATTTATATTCATTCTTTTATTAGAACATTTTATTTCACAAAAGTATACACTTTGGATTGTATATTGACAAAATAACAATTTTACTAATTTTAATCAAAGGAAGACTGTTGAAAATGCAAAAATATTACATCATTTTGATAATCAAAACATATGGCCTCTTCACTTTTTAAAACAAAAATTTGTGATGCCATGAAGAAACATTTAGTCAAAAGATTCTGTAAGTAAGTTTCTTAGTCTTTCCTGTTTAAAATCTGAGGAACCCTTTTTCATAACAAACAGGAAACAAGTTTAAATATTAAAGTTTCTAAAAGAGCCATTTAGCCTAAATCTGACCTACCAGTGCACTCTTGAGGAAAGTCAAAGCATCAGTCCTTGGTTTTGACACAGCTCACATCACAATAGCGTGTCACGTAGATTCTGTCTATCCTCCAGTAAAACAGTTGCAATCAGTTCCTAGAAAACACCTTCCTGAGCACCCCCCTTCAGCAAAGTGGTGTATCCCAAACACCAGGGCCACAAACAACCCTACATTCAACAACCCAATAACAACAAAGCAGTCTATTCTGCTTGCAAAGTGCTGCGGCTATCATTCCTTGATAGGAAGTTATTCCTGAAGGAATCCTTTTTGCCCTGGAATATCTGGAAAGGGACAGGTTTTCTGTTTGCATAGATATCGAGAGCTCATGCTGTGCAAACATCCCATTGGAGGAATGAAATGTCCCATCCTCTCACCTTGTCCTCACTGCAGTACATCGTGCATAAAGTGAGCTAAAAGAGGTTTAGGGATGTTGTGGGATCAAAATTTCTCACATTGTCTTCATGCTACTAATAGTTTTCGTTGTTTATTTGCTTCAAATTATTGCTTTAAGGTACCACAAGAAGCTATAAATTAGCAGAGAAATACTACAACACAAAGTTCAGGAATCTTATTTGATATACGTGTATATTTAAAGTTTTTTTATAATCATCAAACTAATGTCAGTTTATGGTAATTGCGAAAAAGATGTGATTGCATCATATTTTATATGATTTATCATTAAAGTGAAGGTCATGCTGTAGTGAAGTGAAGAGACGTATTGCTAAGTATGGTGTTCCATACTTGGAATTTGTGCTCTGCATTTAACCCATCCAGTAAGTGAACACACACTCACACTGTGAACACACACCTGGAGCAGTGGGCAGCCATGTTGCGGCGCCCGGGGAGCAGTGCTGGGGGATGGTGCCTTGCTTAAGTCAAGTCTCGAACCCCCAAGACTTGAACCGGGCCACGACTGCCCCCAAGAGAATGGTTACAATTCCGAGACCTCTGGGTTAAACCTTACACCCCAGGTGGGATTAGAACCTGCAATCTCTGGCTTTGGAAGCCAGTGCCTTATCCACTGCTTCATGAATTTTATTCATTTACATTTACATTTACATTTAGTCATGTAGCAGACGCTTTTATCCAAAGCGACTTACAATAGTCGAGGAGACAATGAAGCGGTAAATAGCCGATACAACAATAGGTGAATAAGTGCTACAACAATGCTACCAAGTTACACAGAGAGAGAAGTTACAAATGTTTTTTTTTTTTTTTTTTTTGATAGTGTGAGTAGGTTAGAAAAGAAGTGAGTTAGTGAGTTAGGTGTAACCGGAAAAGATGAGTTTTTAGGAGTTTTTTGAAGATAGTGACCGAGTCTGACAAGCGTGAAGCCAGAGGCAGATCGTTCCACTATCCAGGAACTGAAGCAGAGAACGTTCGAGAGAGAGATTTCTTACCATTTTGAGCTGGTACCACAAGTCTCAGCTCATTTGCGGAGCGCAGAGATCTTGAGGGCCTATACCTTTGCATTAGTGAGTTAAGGTAAGTGGGTGCTGAACCTGTGGTGGTCTTGTAGGCAATGAGAAGACATTTAATTCAATGCGAGCTGCTACAGGAAGCCAATGTAGTTTTATGAAGAGATGTGTTACATGGGTCCTTTTTGGTTCCTTGAACACCACTCTTGCCGCTGCATTTTGAATCATCTGCAGAGGTTTAGTTGTGCACATCGGGAGTCCAGCAAGCAGCGCATTGCAGTAGTCTAGCCTGGACAGGACCAAGGCTTGAACCAGGATTTGTGTGGAGTGTTCTGTGAAAAACTGTCTGATCTTCCTAATGTTGTAAAGCATGAATCTGCAGGATCTGACAGTCGCGGCAACATGATCTGTGAAGTTGAGCTGATCATCGATGATTACTCCCAAGTTTCTCGCAGACCTGGAGGGCACAATGGTTGATGCTCCTAGTTGGATAGAGAGATTGTGACGAGTCTTCTAGTCGGCAGGGATGACAAGAAGTTCTGTTTTCGCAAGGTTAAGTTGTAGGTGGTGTTGCTTCATCCAGAGGGAGATGTTGCTCAGACATGCTGAGACTCGGGTCGAAATCGTCTGATCTTCGGGATGAAACGCAAGGTGGAGTTGCATGTCATCCGCATAACAGTGGTTGGAGAAGCCATGCTTACGAATGACTGATCCCAGTGATGTCATGTAGATCGAGAAGAGCAACGGTCGAAGAACTGAGCCCTGAGGTACACCGGTGTCAAGATGTTGTGATTCCGAGACTTCACCTCCCCACGAAACCTTGAAGGATCTACCCGAGAGGTAGTATACGAACCATTGAAGAGCCTTGTCGGAGATGCCCATTTCCTTGAGAGTCGAAAGGAGAATACTGTGGTTAACGGTGTCAAAAGCAGCGGAAAGCAGTCTAGCAGGATGAGAATGGATGACATGGAGGCCGCCCTTGCCAGTCGTAGGTCTTCAACAACTGAGAGCAGAGCTGTCTCTGTAGAGTGTCCTTTCTTGAAGCCTGACTGGTTGCTGTCCAAGAGGTTGTGTAGAGTAAGATAGGCTGAGAGTTGAAAGGAGACGACACGTTCCAGGGTCTTTCCGATGAATGGCAGTAGAGAGACTGGTCTGTAGTTCTCTAGAAGTGCGGAATTCAGCGAGGGTTTCTTCAATAGCGGGGTGATCCGTGCTTCTTTGAAAGCAGTAGGAAATGTGCCAGAGTTGAGCGATGAGTTGATGATGTGAGTAATTGCAGGAATGACCGAAGGAGAGATGTCTTTGCAGGAGATGGGTGGGGATGGGGTCCAGCGAGCAGGTAGTTGGGTGATTCGACACGATGATTCTCGCAGCATCGTTTTCAGTCAACGGAGAGAAAGAGCGGAGGGAGGTGGTCAAAGGAGCATGGTCTGAATGTATACGAAACACCATGAATTAATTAATATTGTATGTACATATTTAATTTAATAATTCCCCTCATACTTTAGTAATTTCTCAAACAATTTTGCAGTCATTTCGGTTCCATTGTGGGAGTGAAAGTGGTTAAGAGAAGTTACCATGTTTAACTGAAAGAGATTTATGTGGGGTCACGTGAGAAGTCTGGCATGGATACGGACTTGCCATTGTGATTACCAACCCATGCAAGTAAACACAAATTCAAACCACTTATGTTGCATTGGTGGCTTGGTTATCTGGTTATCTGAACCAGAACGTACAAACTGAGTGTTCATATAAAACACCAGTCAATGTGCACTAAGGGTATTACATTTGAATTCTGGAAAAGATTTTGTTCTCTTCTTTGTAAGAGTTCCAAAGGACAAATCAACTGCTCATCTCATAAATCTTTGCTCTCAAGAAGATATTCACTGGGCTGAAGTTTGTTTACCATAACTTAAACTGGTCAAGTTATGATATATGTTGGTTTCAGCTCAGTGTATCTGAAAAGTCATTTGTCAATTAGATCATCTAAATTCATGAATTAGTTTGAAAGTCTCATACCTAAACAAGCCAGTTTTCATACTGTATGAGATCTGTTTTACCCTGACATTTGGGGGAACATCAGATAGAAAGGTAACACTGAGAGGTCTTTGTATTGATGTCACATGATCTCAAAGTCACTTTTTGAACTGGACCTCTGTTATCCAGCCTAACCGTTCTATTCAGCTAACATATGTCAAGGTCTGAGCCTTTCGATTTCTGGTTTTATAAGTTTGGTCTGGGAACAGCCTGTGCATTTATTAATATGAAGGTTGCACAGTCACTTCTCTGTAATCAAACGTACTACTTCGCAAAAGCAAAAATATAACTTTCAAAATATTTATCAAAGCATTATTTGTGATCTTTGTATACACAAAATGTATGACAGTAACCAGTGCTACACACAGAGATCTGGTGTCATTTTTATCTTGTTTTACATGATAAAAAGAGAGTAAAAATGCACTAAATTCAGAGGACCTGTAATAAGTGTCTTTAAGACACCTACCCGGAAAGCAACAGTACTCTGAAGTGGAATGATATAAATATTGAAGTACTGACATGCCTAAAGCTTTTGCGCAGTACTGTACATCATTAACATTACTTGACATTCTGGTTTGTGCAATGCAGGATAATTGTCTGGGCTTTAAAATGTTCGATTTGTACAAAGCAAGTACTCGATAAATTTTTTCTAAATTTATAATTTAAAATGTACTTTTTTCTTTTTACACTACATTTTAATAATTTTGAATGTTAAATTTTTTTACAGATTTTCTGTATTTGAATATCTGTCAAAAAGTACATATTTATTCATGCGTACCTTTCTAAATCAGACTCTAATTGCCTAAATTAATTATTTTAAACAATTTGAACAAAAAAAATTGTTTAAATCCAATGACTTTATCATCATAATCCATTTTAATATCCAGTTTGTGTTTTCTATAACCACCAGCAGAGAGCAGATTTTGAGAATATCAATTGTTTTGTGATTGTTTTGCAAAGTCTCTAAAGAAGCATATATAAAAAAACACAACACTAAAGTACACTTTCTTTGAATTTTGCTATAATATCAATATAACCTATTTTCCATTACATTTTGTTTTGTGTAACATATCACATGATTACTATTATTCAAGGCAGTTATTCATAGCATTTCATGAATAAAATGGTTTCATTTGATTTAAAATACAACAGGTCTGGCTTGTTACACTAGAAATATATTAGTAATACAATTGTACATAATGCCTGCAGCTATGCCTACTGGTGTAATTAAACTAGTAAATTCATTGGCTGTTTTACATGATTTAATTTACACCTCCTTGGCACAGTTCTCAATTCAACCATATGTGTACTCTTTTACTAAGAAACTCTAATTAACTAAGAGCCCAGCCTATTGATCATTTTCAGTCTCCTTATTTTCTCCTTCCGGACGGTCTCGGCCTCCAGAGAGGAGATCTCCGCCACCCTCTGAACAAAATAAGCTGTAGCACCCAGGAGTGGATCAGGGTAAGATTGACCTGAAAAACAATTAAGCAAGAGGGCAATTTTACAGATTTACTGTATACACTTACTATTCTGCTCACCCTCTATTAATGACAGGTGTTTATATAACAGGAATCTGGTGGGGAGGATGTGAGATGTTTACATTGGGCTTGAATTAGTCGGTGTTAAGTATTATTTGTGGGTGTTATATTAGATCCCCGTGTACATAGGAAATTTGTATGACCTCGTACCTCAATGACATGAGGTACGAGGTCTTACCTGTTAAACACTAAGCAAATAAATACAATGTGCTGAGCTTAAAGCTAAGGACATATAATAGTTTAAACAATAGTCTATTTAGATGGTTTAACATGTTGGATAGTAATAAATCAGCAAATCTGCGAATGTGAATTTAAGCTTAGAGTGACATCATAAAATCCTTACTTTTATCTTTAGTATCAGTACTGAAGAGATGACTTGCCTTGTTTTTCATCTTTGACCTAAAACAAAAATAAATAAAAACAGTCTACGAGCATTGTGCCAGCAAAACATATATACACAAGATAACATATATTTTTGGACTTGGATGTTGAATTAACATATTTTCTTACCTATTTTTATAATTTTGGGATAGACAGATCCTCTCACTGACAGACTGGGTGGTAGTTGCTAAAAGAACTGATGGAAATGAGATGATATAATCAGCCCTGAAATCAATATAGAAATTGTGAATCACTGAATATAATAAAACCTTTAATGTAGCAGTACTAATGCATTCTCGATACCCACCCAAAAACAAGAGGTTTGGGGTTTCCCGGAGAAAAATATTTACGGTGGCCAAATCGGGTTAAATTGCGAGACCTATTAACATGGAACTCGGGTAGAGGCATTGTACAGTTTTCTTTTATCATAACGTCATCTGTTTAGAAAAAATAAGAAATATTTGGACAAAGTACAGCATAAATATTCATTAAAATTTATCTACGGTTTCCTAACAAAAAATTCTCACACATATTAAAGAGATAGTCCACCCAATAAATAAACATTCTTTTTATAGTTTGAGTTCTTGTAAATCTGTATATATTTATTTCTTTGGATAAACACATAGAAATTCAGTATATTTGAATGAATGCTAATTACCTACAGTTCTTGTATCCCAGTGACCACATAGTTAGCTAAACATACTTTTTATTAACTACGATTTAAAAAAATGTAGAATAATAAAGAGTTCTGGCTAAAATTTAACCAGCCTTTTTTGTTTTCTTACCATCTCTCTCTGTGTTCAACCAAACAAAGAAATGTATACAGGTTTGGAATAAGTTATGTAATGAAATCTTTTTTATTTTTGAATGAACTATCCCTTTGATGTATTATAAAGCAGTCTTTGTTTGTCCATAAATAATAATAGTTTGGGCAGAGTTCTGTATGCAAAGAGGTTTCAATACCTCCAATTTCATTTGTAATGTAGACTCCATTTCTCCATCTTCTATCAAATAAAAAATGCTGATCACAGTCAAATGTATTGTTTGCTGAGGTGCAGATGGTCATTCTTGAATGGTCTTTGGCCAAGATAGGAAGAAAATGCCTGTGTTGTGAACAGGAACAAAACAAGAGTGATTCAATCCAAAAGCCTTTATATTGTGTTTCGTATGAACCCTGTATGGTTGTGTACTCACCCATCAGTCACAGAGCTAACATTGTGTGATTTTACGTCTCTGGAATCTAAAATGTGATGTTGAACAAATAAATATCACATATATACAAATCTGTATAATTTCAGGTGACTGTGATAATGATTTTAGGCAAGTATGTAAATAGTTTAAGGAGAAGTATCACAGGCAATTTCTGCTTCTCTTGAACTTATCTTGAGTGGCAGTGATAGGGAATCGCATTGTCAATATTTCCTTATAGAATTTGGTTTACTCACATCAAGAGAATGTGACAACTCAACATATTTATTTACATTTTAAATATGTACATTTAAAAGTTTATTTTCAATAGTAATAAGATTGTTTATCAGTCTGTAAGACTGTAAGGCCTGCACGCCTTTCAGGTTTTGTGGCAGTAAAGAAGTTTCGACTGGCAGTGACGTCCGCTCGGGTCTAACTGCTCAGGAAAAAGGTTTCATCTTAAACTCACGACCAACTGATACCCTCATGTAAGTCAATCGCAGACGCTTACCTGACATTATGCACTGTCATTGTTTAAATGTCAGCAAATGGCAAATAGAACAAAAATAAAGAGCAAACAGAAAAAACCGGAAGCAGTCCGTCCATTGCGTTGACGTTGCCATAGTTGCTGTTACTGGCAACATGTGATACAACAGTTTAATTACCGAAATTTAGAACAGCATGTTATGTTACGTTAATGTTTGTTACCCATTATCTTTAAAAAAATGTATACACATGTTAAACGTTTAAAGCTTCATTAAACAATTAATCACTAAAACAACACCATTTTGGAGTCCGAAAATAAAATGCTTTTGTAACGAAAACTCAAGTCCACAAGGTGGCGACATTGCACAGCCATTTTTAAAATGCAACAGTTCTTTCTGTGAATAGAATAATTTTCAAGTCAAATGAAAACTTGGTATCTTGATTGCTTTTTAAGTTTATCTTTATTTATAAAAATTCCTTGCTACTTTTTGCATTGAAAAATGTTTCGTTTTTGAATTTGAAAATAAAATGGTGACTTACTTGTGGATAACAATAGTCTATAATAAAATAACAATAATATAGAATTGTTCTGTCTTATAAATCTCCCTAAAATAGTTTCTTTTAATGGTCCCCAATAATGTCTAATAGTGTACTGATAATTATCACAGAAGAACTGAAATTAAAAACCTGTTTACACTAACACTGACAACATGGGTTACGTCTATTTAACATGATTTTGTTTTGAAAAGCAGAAAAAACAATCATATCATTGTGTGGACCAACATGATGTAAATTGTTACATTATATAATTCCATAGAATCTTTTTTCAGTCTAAATATGAAATGAAGTTTCAGGTTTATAGTATCTAGTAGGAGCTAAACATGTAGTCTATCCAACCTTTGTTATGCATACATATCAAATATGCAACTGAAAAGTGGCATACATTGTAAATGTATTATGTAAAAGTTAAGAGTGCCAAAGGCAGTTAAAAGATCCCTCCCACGATAAAAAATGGCAAAAATGTATACATTTCAACAGTCATACCGCCTAAACAACAACATTTTGGTTAGGTCGGAATGATACATTCGTTCTTATATTCAAAAACGTCCCCAGCTTGTCTAAGTATATGTAAATTTCCATCAGGCATCTGAGCCAATCTCTCTGCGGGGTCCTGTGGAGAGGGGCTGGTTTAAATAGAGAGCCAGCCGCAGCCGAACTGTTATGAGGTACGGCAGGAGTTCGTTTGTAGCTCTCGTTCACTCCGGCAGCTATTGCGCTCAATCGTGCAGGAGACGATAACATCTATAGGCATTAGCGCTGGGGGACTATGGGTCTTTATCTTAACGTTTTAATTTTTATATGACACTTCAACTTGTTGGCATTTACTGAAGCGCACAGACACACCTGTTTGTATCGCTCGGCAAGGTTTAACTGTGATGTTCGCGTTCTTCTCGTTAAATGCGTTATTTTATTAACTGGTGTCGAGTGTTGTATATATGTATATCTGACATTGTATGACATTTGGCATTTGATTGAATACGCAACCCGTAGTTGATAGTGAAAGATCATTTGTAGGTTTGTGTTCGGAACGCAGCGCAAAAACTCAGGTTGTGTAACTGTAACGGGACGTTATTCGCAACCATCTTCGTAGTAAATAACTTGCTGGCGAACAGAACATGATGATTAACATTGTTGCGGAGTTTTTTGTGGTCATGATGAAAGTACTCTGGGCCATTGTGATGGCCGGACTGAAGTGGTTCATTCGCCCGAAGGAGAAGAGCGTAGCGGGACAGGTGTGTCTGATCACCGGGGCTGGCGGTGAGCTAGGGCGGCTATACGCAAAGGAGTTCGCGCGGCGTCGGTCTACTCTTGTGCTGTGGGACATCAATAGCCAGAGCAACGAAGAGACGGCGGAGATAGTCCGACAGATTTACAGAGAGCTGGAAACACCGATTACAAAAGATGGTGAGCTTGATTTATTCAAAAATGCTTTGTATGACCTTGTGTGGTGCTTGAAGGTTTGCCATATTTGTATAATGCTGTGCATTGCAAATTTGTTTCGAATTACTGTTATCATATCATCTTCAATTTTGATGTCACTTCCCTTAAAGGCATAGTTCACCCAAATGACAATTATGTAATTGTTTTCTCACCCTCATGTCACTTTACATCTTTTGAGTGTCTTTCTTTTGCAAAACACAAAAGGAGATTTTTTGAAAAATTGTAATAACCAGAAACTTGTGGTCTACAATGACTTTTGCAAATCATTGGAGGACCAATGGTTTTCTTATACCAACATTTTTCCAAATATCTTTTTTGTCTTGTGCTGAAAAAAAGAAAATAATACGGATCAAGAGTAAATTGTGACAGAATTTGAATTTTCAAGTGAACAAACCATTTAATACCCAAAAAAGTTTAGGTTCCTTTGAGACTTTCCCCGAAAACCTGACGCACGATACAAATTCATATTCCAAATAATTTTCTCAAATTATATATTACCCCAGGAGCTGTTGGAGGTGTGGAAGAGGTTCCTCCTTTCCAGCCACAAGTGTACACATATGTTGTTGATGTGGGCAAGAGAGAGAGCGTATACACCACAGCGGAGAGGGTGCGCAGGGAGGTTGGTGAAGTGGACTTGTTGATCAACAACGCCGGCGTGGTTTCCGGACACCATCTACTCGAGTGTCCAGACGAGCTAATCGAAAGAACCATGGTTGTGAACTGCCATGCTCACTTCTGGGTGAGTTTTCTTTAATTGTATTAATTTCATACACAAGCAGGCTTTACTGTTGGGGATTGTGTGAGTCATAGGGACATTTATAGCTGTTCTAGTGGTTAAGATTTGATGTGTTGATCTGTTAACTCTGATGTTAGCATTTGAACCATTGAAAAGGAAACCACTTTTTACATGCATGTTTATTTTACTAGTAAAAGTTATTGGTTTCATAGGAAATTAGTCGACTTGTACCCTTTAAAGGGATCGTTCTCCCAAAAGTGAAAACTTTGTCATCATTTTCTTGTCCTTTTAAACCTTTATTCTTTTTGTTATATATTTTTTCTTGAGCATAATATTTTACAAATACTCATAACCAAACAACAACAGTTCCTTTTGACATATAAAGTAATGAAACAAAATCAAGGCCAATGTTGACCAATGTAGTTTGGTTATCAACATTCTTCAAAATGTCTTCTATGTTCAGCAAGGTAATACAGTTTTGCAGTAACAAGACGGTAAATAAATATAAGAATTGTATTTTCAGAAAAACTATTCCTTTAAGGGTATTTCCATATAAAAAACAAAACAAGTATCTACCATTAATCTTTTGTACTCAGTTGGCTCAAACACCTTGATGGTCCATCAGTCCTGTTGTTGACTGCAAACAAATGTCTTGTGTCTGTCGCCTGTGATGGGCCTTCCAAGTTTGAATAAACTTTGCATATTTCTCAATGTAAGATTTCCCCACATCTCTTTTCACTCCTATCTGATTGTTTTTATTAATTTTGATTCTTTGCTGTAGCCAAAAGTAATATTTACAGCTCCGTCTGAATGTAGACATCCACAAGCTGTGAGATTTTAACATCCTGGCAGGTTTTCAGGAACTTATCTGTGATCAGTTTACCCCTGACTTAGTCAGTTTCAATCCTTACAATGAACAACAGTAAAACTGACCTCAAACCAGTGCTCTGAGAAGCTTTTGTTAACACCGCCCCTGCTGTTTCAACACAGTGCTCCCCAAAAGCTCCATGATGTTGGGATATAAACAAGCTCTGAGTAAAAACAAATCAATGGGAGGTTTGAGTAAGATCACCAGGAACAATCTGCTTTGGCTTGGTTTGTAAATTAAAAGCCCATTGAGAGCACATCCTGCTTGTGGATGCACTATTTGGCCAAGTCCATTCTTACTTGGACTCACTAATTAACCCCAGCCAGTAAATGAATGTCTGTACTTTGCATAGTCTTACCAAGACCACCTTGTGGGCTGAGCTTGAGCGGGATGGTTTGTTTTGAGTCATGCGGTGTAGAAGTCACACTGTGGATGGCATTTTTTGCATGTGTCTTGGGGGCAAGAAAGAATAGTTGATTTTTAGTGGAAAAGTAAGAATGGACTTTATGGCTGAGCGCCTGGGAAAAAAAACTGTGATCTCACTCGTGTTTACTTGGACGAGTTTTGATGGCTCTGCTTTTTTGATAGCCTCGGGTGTTCTTATATCACACAGATATTCCTTTTACTTTTCCATTGGGAAACACTGGGACGTTTTAAATGCTAAAATGTTTTAAATGAAGCGTGAAAATATCTGGATGCAGAATGTGTAACGAAATGTTCTTCACTATCTGTGTTTGTTTATTATTGGACAGTATTTCGTACGGCTGTACAGACGCACTTGTTAGCGGTGGAGTTAGGATTCTCATTAGGGTAGCATGGAGCTTAGAAAAACACAGGGTTTCTTGTGGGGGTTTAAGATGAAAGCCAGGCTTAATGATTAAGGACAGGCTAGAATAGCTAGTGGAGGATGTGGTCATTAAATCCCCAAGCTGGCTGAATAGAAATGCACGAACACTGCCTTTTTTACTTTTTGTCTTAAACAGACATGTCATGTTAATTGGTATTTGCTGTCATGTGGTGTGTAACACGGCATGTTTTCTTGTTATTTTTTATTAATTTTGTGCTGGTATCTTTAATGCAGAAAGTAGTTTTTATAAATCATTAGTGTGTGTAAAAAATCATACTCCTTTATGGAATCTTTTAAGATGTAGAGAATGATACGGTGCAGATATAAGCATGACCTGCCCGCTTATTCTGGGCATTCGTTTAACAGTCTGTTCGTTTTAAATCCTTAAACGTAGGAAAGGGCAAATTCCAGATGGACATCATCTTTATTTTGTTGGAATGCATGGTGGGAATGTAACAAAGCCGGTGGAGCCAACAGGAAGTGAGGCCATTATTTCAGAGCTCTCTTTCTCTCTCTCTCTCTCTCTTTCTCTCTCTCTCTCTCT